>JARJCX010000055.1:600000-924782 GCA_029282285.1 Mycena rebaudengoi
CCTATTCAAGGTGGCGGTTCGGCCCATGGACATCGAGTTCCACCGGCGGGACGACAAATTATTTTCGTAGACCATGCAAGAAATGACGGCTCACTCTTGGAGAGGAACGCGTCTTTTGCGGGCGCCGAGTACAAAACGTGCAAAGACCTTAATGGTGGCGGCTTGCGGCAAAAATTGGGTCACGCACCGTGACGTGTTGATCGGCGTCCCGGCCCGTCTGATCGCACTACGACCGTTGCGTAGAATATTTCCACCAGGGCTACTGGGACTGAAAAGGAAGAAATGTTGCAAAATAGGGCTTCTTGGGGAAGAATGGTATGAAATAAAATAAAATAGGTCAAGATGGGAAACCTATACCCTCGGGAGGATTCGAACCTCCATCTCCAACTGGACTCGTCATTGACGGCACTTACAACAAGCAGAGTGGGCGATTTATCGTTAATCAACGAGGGCTTTATACCTTTTCGAGGGACCTTGATATAGCCCAAAAGAAAAAAACCACTCAATGAATCTACAACTCAGGAAATAGGAAGTGCACAGTGCGTAGAGAGCTATGAGTCTCACCACATCAATGAAAAAATTAGACCGCTTCCTGACTGACTCTCAGAATATACATTGGAACACCGAGTCGGCGCTGGTGTAAAAAAAACAAAAAAGCCGCGACCAATACCCTCGGGAGGATTCGAACCTCCGTCTCCCACTGGACACTTGCAGAGTTCCTAAGGGGAGTGGTTGATTTACCATTTAATCAACGAGGACGATATACCTTTTGAATGAACCTGAACAGGGCGCTCTAGATCTATCCAAAAAAAAACTTCTTCAAGTTTAATTCGACACATGTTCAGTATCTCGTAGTGTTACATTTCTGGTCACTGGAATCTGCGCAGATGTATTCATAAAACTCGACAATCGTGGAATATCGATGTTGCCTGTAAGTAGTATGCAAAAAGATGCCGACCGAGGCGCGACATGCCCGCGGGAGGATTCGAACCTCCATCTGCCACTGAACTGGTCATGCCACATCAAGCGGAGTGGGTGATTGACCAGTTAATCAACAAGGGCTTCATACATTTTTGAATGAGCCTTGATATCGCCTCATCTGAGGATAAAAAAAAGTCATTGCGAGGCCAGTTATGCCCTCGGGAGGATTCCAACCTCCATCTACGACTAGACTCAGGTTGACCGGATGAGAAACAGGAGTGGGTGATTTATCGTATATCAACGAGGGCTTTATACCTCTTCAGTGATCCGTTGCTCCATCTAGATCTGCAAAACAGAAGAAAGCATCTGATGAATCTACATCCGATCTGGATGTTAGAAGCTGGAAAGTGTGTGTGTAGTTCATAATTCTCTCCATATCAAGAAATAAAGTGACCCATCTCCAGACATTCGAATTACCTACCTCAATACAGACACACTGGCGGGACAGATCCGATGCGAAAGAAAACCCCCGTTAATATTCCCGTGGCAATTATTCAACCTCAATTCGTGTGGATCTACAGACATTGCGCAGATATTGTCCATAACACCAAAAAATCAAACAGCTGGTGGATTTCACTGCTTCCGCATAGGACCAAAAAAAATTGACAGCCCCCTCGGGAGGACTGGAGCTCCATCTCCCACCGGTGGTGTGTGGTTTACCATAAATCAACGAGTGCTATATGGCTTCACGATGTGAACCTTGGGGCGCCATTACGAGACCCAGTTTTATGTGTGGCCGACAAGGCGGTGGGATGAACAGTTAAAATTCCTTAATAGCAATCGATCCGTTGCTGTGGGCGGCCATGTGAAGTGGGCAATTCTGCATTGCGCGATGTGGTATCATCATGCTGACATGAGTATAAGAAAACTTGATTCCGCAACTAAGCCCGCGAGGGTCCGGCCTCAGTTCAACATCTGTTTAGCAACAGTAACCCTTCGACATTGTACCCCCTCTGCTTTCTCCCCACATGCTCACAATGTTCCGATAATTGAGCCTCGCTGAATGGGTTCTATGGTTTCTACTTTCCAGTTGCTTTCCAATGGCTCACTGACACAATTTAATTAATAGACAAATGGCTGGGCCCGCCGACATCCTCTGTCCCAACTTCCAATGCCTAGTGGATATTCATTTCATGATTCACACCATGGTTTCTGATTGATCCCTCTCCGTACCCGTTCTCCCATGCAACGGCGACCTGACGCCTCCCACACCACGGAACACGCCAAACCCCGCTCCATCACTTCCTCGTCCCTCTCTCATAGTGCCGGCCGGTGCTTCTCCACTCGTCATTCCGCATCTCCATGAAGAGTTATACCCGCAGCCTCGACTCGCATCCGCCCTCTTGGATTCGGTGTCGGACCAACAAGTTATCTGTTGACTAAACCAGGTGAGTGAAGCCTTTGAAAAGCACTAGGGTTTCCAGACTGACTGCTATTTTTCCTTAAATGGGATGGCTGCATATGAGCCCGGGACGCAAAATTGAACTTTACTGGTTCGTTTAATCATGAGTTCCCTCACTTCCTTTCCATACCGGTATTTGATTACCGTGTCCTTCAGCACGTCTGAAATGCTCCAAAACAACTATTCAGTACGTCATCTTTGCCGCCGTGTGATACTGAAACTAGCATTAGTCCTGTAGTTAGCTTCAGCTAAATTCGATAATCGAACGTTCTCGTGAGCCAATTCGACTTTTTGGAGCCGCATCGGCTCCTCCTCTCTCACCAGCGCGCCATGTGCAACCCGCGGATGTAAAACATGCGAGTGATATCCCATCCACTATAGCTAATAGTTACAATTTATCTTTCATCTTTCAAAATTGTTCGTTCGTCGTCTTCCTCTGAAAGACACAAAAGTCCGTCTCATTTCCATGTCTCTCTGCCAAGCATACTACTGACCTTTACCCTCCAACTTCATGCTCTCGCAACTTTCTCGAATAACTTGATGAATGAAGTGTGAAAACTCAATGTCCACACAGCTGCCCAAAGGAGTCAGGCTGGATCCAAGGTTCTATTCCTCTAGCCTCTACGTACGATACCAGCTGACCGCTTTCTTTCACTGCGCATAGCGCAGCCCGGATCTCGATGTTCTTTTACACTGCTTCATGAACTGGCATCGCCTGAATTTAAAATACACTCCTGATTCGTCTACGGACCATCTCGGAGCATGAATTTAGACCGAGATCCAAGTTCGCAGATCACCCAAGTCTTAGAAGATCTCGCAGCGCTGGCACTGGCACCTGAAAACTTTCTCCTCGAATTCAATACTGGATCCAAGTGCACAATCATTTACCGGAGCGAAGCGAAGGCATTTCTTGTTTTCATTGATTGTTTACCCTCGAAACGCAAAAAGAGGTGAAAGATAATAGACCCATAGGCTCCGAGTGGCATGTCCATGGGATCATTCGAACCTGCGGCTGTGCTTTCAGGATACTTGAATGTAGATACCTGGTACTTGGCTGTACTTGAAGGCACTATGTTGAATTTGCCTTATAGTTTTGCATTACAGTACTTGCTATAGTCCAGAGTCGAAGAGCGGGCTTAAGAATGGTGCCAACATCGCTTACATGCTTTATGATTTACTTGCCCGTGTCGTTGATCCCTTAAAATGGCTCTACTTGAATATACTTACTGTTACTTTGCTCTACTTAACTGTCACTTTGCTGTACATTGTGTTACTTATCGGGTACTTTTGCTTTACACATATGGCTGGTTCATTTGGGTACCCAAATGAACTACACATATAGCTAGCGCCGTTCGATTGCACCCCGTTGCCAGATACCTCTCTAACCCTAGCAATATCGGCGCCCACTTTTTGGAGCTTGTAACAAACAATTCTTGCCTTTGCTATGCTGGCTGTAAAAATCTGTACTCCATACCCATGTGTTTCCCTGGTTCCTGGGACCATTTGGAGTATAAACTTGCAATATTTAAGTACCCCCTCATTAGAAAGAGGCCAGGCCTTTACATGCTATTTTCCAAAAGGCTTCTACATTAATATTCCCCTCACCGGCCCCGGCCAATGGATCCCGGAGGTAACCAGAGGCACCCCCCCAGAAAAATCTGCAAAAATCATCTGAGCTATATGCATAGTTCATTTGAGTACCCAAAATGGGGCAACATGTGGGTATGAGGATCAAAATTTTCCACTGGGTATAGCACATGCAAACATTATTTTCCACAAGATCCAAATTTGGCCTGGAGCACAGAACAAATATTGCTGGGCATGGCCAAAGGCCCTGCTTTGTTTCGCCCAATCTGAGCTGATTGACGCGAAGCGGCGACCGAGCGAAAGTTGGGCAGGAACCACCTATCCCCGATACAGGTAAAAATTTTCTAAGCATGATTTATAGGATGAATTTCTATCTAAATCAAGGTTTGTTCAGAATGTTTAGAAATACATATGTTGATACCAAAGATTGTGCACACTATCCTCCTGCGTGGTCCCGCGTGGATGCGTGGCACCTCAGCAAGTACGCACAAGTCACTGGGCCATGTTCATGCTCTGTCAGGCATTTAAATCAATGCTGATTCGTGCCCAAGCTGTTTGCAATAACACTTGACTAACACATCTGTTCCTGATTTGAGACCCTTGTGAATGCACCACATCCTGAAAAAGAAAAACCGGAGTACTTTTTTTTTGCTGGACAGCCATGCTGTACTTAGTCGGATACCCGTTACTACTGTTGTTGCGTAATCTTCCATTGTGCGATTATAGTACCAAAGGTGCTGGGGCTTGAGAATATTCCCGCACATTCAAAAGGCGGTACATTGTGAATTTGAGCGCCTAGGACCCAGGCCGCCATTCTGTATTAGTAGTACAGTTTTCCACCGGCCAGTGAAACACCACCAACCAGTGAAACAGTCGATGAATATACATAAATAGACCTTCAATTTTGGTCTATGCATTCCAGAATTAATTCTATGGGTACATATACATCCTATCTACATATTATATGACTTGTAAACTTCTCTATCTTTCTTTGTTCGGGCAAAGTAAATCATCTTTGTAAAATCATCCCAAAGTGAGGGCTTGACAACCGGTCTGATGGACCATCTGCGGTAGCACCGTGCTGTTTTTCCTGTTAATTTCAAGACAGGCTTAATCATATTGCTTTTGATGATGTGCATGAAAAAAAACGAAGCTCCGAATGTAATTCTTCATATAATACACAAGGATTACAATTTGACCGTGAATTTGGTAGGAGTCTACTTTGGGACAGATCAGTCACACTCCCCATTGGGATATGCTCGGCAAAAAAAAGCTTCAGCTCTCCTCGATGCGACGATGGTGGGCCGCGCGCACTCTGACACCAAGAAGTCGGACTAGTGTTGGATCTTAAGGGGTTAGCCGTTTTTTGAAAGCCAAGCCGATTTCGAAGTCGTGTTCTCTTGACTTTGAAGTCAGAGAAGTCGCATTCATTGCCTCCCTGGTTGATAGCCATTCCAAGGAGTAAGATGGCGAGGTCCGCCAGTTCTGCTGTCTCGGCTTCCGTGCGAAATTGCTCCCACACAAGAATAGGATCCTGATCCTGAAATGGATGTAAATTAACCGCATTTACCATTTCAAGAAGTGACATGAATACCGTAGTATCACCGAATGCGTCGCGATTTTCTTCCCAATCTGCAAATGCTCCCGTCCCAGCCATGTATCGCATGAAAGAAATTTTCACTTGGGCCTCTTTTCGAGCCTTTGCGTCCTTCAGCGCCGTCTCTTCTTCATCGGAAAGTGGAGCGGGAGGCGGACGTGATTTGGTACGGCGATAAAGCTAAAATCGGATTAAAAAAAGGAGAAATCGCAGTAGATGAACCATACCTCCATAAGAACATTACTCAGCGTGAAAACAGTCATTCCAGCCTCCGCTCCGAAACGATCAAGACATTCATAAGGGTTCAAGATCAACGCAAAAATAAACATGGGTTGATCCAGGGCCGCCCAGCGCTTTTCAATTCGCTTCATCATCGCAAGACCTAATTTCGTGTTCGTGTGTTTCTTGAAATGGAGATAGACGCCCGCGAAGCCGAGGAGCACTTGATCTGGGCGGGTACTCCACGTTGGCATTACCCTCAAACTACCCTCCCCACACCACCTCCCAGCTCTCCCGCTCCCGTCGCAGGTAGTTCGCGCAAACGTCCCATTATTATTAATGATGATGAGGACAATGCCCTACGCCCTCCGGCGAAGAAGACGTTTTTGGGCTTCGTTGATCTCTCCCATGACGAGGACGAGGAAGAGGTCGCTGCGCGCCCATGGAAGAAGACGCGTTTTTTGGGCTTTGTTGACCTTATGAATTGAAAAGAACGGTTGAATAGACTTTGCGAACACGAATACCGTAGATATCGAATGGAATTACTTACATGATAACCGCTGAGCTTGTGCTTCCGGCACTCCTCGACCTCCTCGATCATAGGAAAAACTTCACTAGACTTGTATCATTTAACGAATAATAATGTGGAAACCCAATGAATTCATTTACCTCTTTCTTGTGCTCCTCCCTCAGGCAGAATCTCTGGACATCGCACTACCAGCCCGCACACGAGGGCCCTGAAGGCGAAGGGGCGGACATGGGTTTACGGCGTTCATTGACGGATGTGCGCGCTTGCGTATAGTGTGCCATTTGACTTCGAAAAATCGATGTGGAATGGAGTCCATTAATCTAAATGACATGGATTCTTGCAGGTAATTTAATGGTAACTTTGCAGTGTTTCTTTCTGATGTACTCACTGTCGTGGTATACCCGAACGTCGGCGGTAGAGCGAGAGAGGCCATTGCAGTGCGAGTGCATGTATAGCGTCTGCTGTTTGCCCAAGGATCCCCCCCCCCAAACAATTGTGGATTTGACTTCTGCAAATGATTTTTGTCGATCAGTTTCCTTTTTTTCTTCTGGCAAGCTCACAATATCTGGTGACAAAGCTTGCAGCATTTCAGGCCGAAGGTGTTTAGAGTCGCAGCGTGCGAGGTGGTTTTGTTGGATGCGTGGGCGTGTGTAAACCCTGACCCTCGCTGTTTGACCAAGCAAAAAAGATATACCAAAAAGTATAGTATACAAGTACAAATGGTATATAAATAAACTAAGGGTCCTTTTGACTACCAGGGTATGACCATGGGCCATGTCAAGCCGTTTTGAGTGTCGGGGGAGGAGGGGGTGGTTGCCGACATGAAGTCTGGCAAGGCAACATGAAGTCGAGCCTCAAAAAAAGGTACAGGCTGACATGGAGTCTAGCCTGTCCGATCCACGGGCGGTCGTACCCGTTCATTGCGCTCCTGTGAGACGTTCGTTCGTTGTCATTGCGTTGGGTGATCGTCGACTCATCCAGAGGAGTGGTGGGAGGAAGCAGGATTGACAGTGATTGGCAGGTTTGGCCGTGTTTACCTGTCAATCAGCACAGCTCGCTATTTCATCCTTCTCTCCTAAGTTCACCCGCCCTCGGCCACACCCTCCGTCTGCCTCCTACAACACCCACAACGCGCATTTTGGGATCCAGACTTCACGTCGGATCACATTCTTGGCTCCAGACTTCACGTCGGAACCATTTTGCTTGACTTCACGTCAGCTTTGACTTTTTGCCCATTTCTCGTGCCGACGACCCATGGTGCCCTTGGATTTACTCAGGAATCGCGATCCGCTGGCCACTCTGGGCCCCTTCGACGGCACCGTTGGCGCTTTGGCGTCCCTCGCAGGGGTGGATTATTTCATCACAACAAACACTGACTACATTCCCGCCCTCCCCTCTCTTAAAGTCCCCCATGCGCTCTTCCTGCGCTCGGACATGCGGTATGGAACCGACGATCCTGCACTGTGGCCCCAGGAGTGGACCGATGACTATTGCCATTTTGCCGCCATCGCTGAACCGGGATCGCGCCCCGATATTGATGTGATGTGGTGGGACCCTTCGCCAGCTGATTTCGAAGTGGGGAGTGCTATAACACGAGGTCTGGGTAAACTGCGTCCCCAGCGTGTCTCCCAGTTTCTCCCCCCCATCAACCAGCTCGTGGCGCAGTGCACAGATATGCGAAAGACATCTAAAGTCCCCCCTCTAATCGGCGAACTCATCAACATCGTCCTCATGTGGGTCGAGCAGCTTCAAACTCTGCCCAGCACCTACGTCAAAATGGTATATGCTGTCACCTCAATGCAGCGCACGTTTCTTCAGCTCGACGCACTCTACCACTACATCACTGTGTACCAGCCACGAATGCGCGATTACACGAAGGCCCCTGCCAATAACACCCCCGTCGCGCGATGTATGGGCGCTTTCACTTCTGTCCCAGCAAAAGCGCAGCAATTATTCGCGGCACGCTTGCCTTTTTGGTTCCTGCGCCCGTTCTATGTATTCGACGCAGAGAACATCCTGGCCATTGTCGAGTTACGGGAGCCCACATCGATTGCCGGCCCTAGCACTTTCGCTCCCCCCATCGTGTATAGCGGCAATAGTACTCGAGAAAAAATGACCGCCATTCTGCGCGCAGCCATTCAGACGCCCTGGTATCAGGACCCCTTCGCAACGGGTTCCAGTTCGTCATCATTGCCGACCCCTTCCTCCTCGACACAGCTGCTCTCGATGCAAGCCACTGCAAGCAGCTCCACCTCCGTTGCGCCGTCGAATAACCAGCAGTTGCAGTCGCGTTACAGACCTTGTATGTAGTAAAATTGCCACGAATGATTTACCGCTCATTGTTTGACTATAGATCCCACAAACTCACCCAAGAAGTCGGGGCCGCCGAAGCAGATCAGCGCACAGAGTGCCGCGAAGGGACCCGCAGCGAAGCCCCAGCGCGATAAATTCGCCTACTTGGCGATGGACGGCATGCCGCCGTCAATTGGTGCCTGGGCCGCGGCGCTCGCAAACGTTAATCAGTCCGTGGTCCCGTTTACCTCCGATCCCGCCGATAAGCGCTACGTTCTGCCCGAGCCGGCGCTGTTCATCAACTCAACCCCTGACTGGCGGCGCAAGTTCCTTCATCATTGGAACTTGCTGTCAGATCTCTTCATCTACACGCTCAGCCAGCAAGGGCATGCAGAACTTCTCAGTGGGCAGGAATGGAGGGACGTACTAGAAGGGCTGATCGCAAAGCGTGGCGAGGCTGGATCGCGAACGAACAGGCGAAGTGCAGGCATCGAGAAACGCATCCAGTGCCTGAACACCCTGCAGCCCGAGGGACCGCGCGCCGACCTGGCCGATTTACCCGTCCCCCTCGAATCCTTGCCCGAGTTCAGCCTCGAGCAGACTCAGGAGATCGTATGGCAGGTCGCGGAATCCAGCTTTCGTTTCGAATTCTGCTCCCTTGATAGACACGCATCAAAGATGGATCGGTTGGATGGGGTCAAGGCGTGTTTTGCCGGTGGTATGCTGCTTGGGGTGCCGTTGGAAATCGGCAAGCGTGGTTGGGCAGCACCAGCAATCGAAGAGGGCCATCGCTATGTCCTGCGGACTGCGACTCTCATGCTGGATTGGACAACCAAATCCGCTTGCCCCAATATTATACGCCACGTCGCTGACCGCCTTCCTTGGACTCCTGGCGCAATGCAAGATCTCGAAAATGCCGTTTGCAGCTACTACACACAGGCTTTTTGGGAGTACTTCGGGCGGGCTGCGGTCGTCCCTCTGCGTTTGGAGCATGAGCTGGAGAAGGAGGAAGGCGAGTTGTAGACGGCCTCTCTGTTTTCTTTTTACTGCCACGCTTTTTCTTTCTTTTTTTTTCTTTGTGTGTCTTGAATATTTATTGAATCTTTGAATTCTTATGTGAAAATTCCGAATACTGTCCCCATTTTATTTCACCCTCAAACGAATAGTCTATGTGCTGTATGTTGCGAGAACAACAATTCAGAATTACGTGGTTATTTCTCGACGCGCAGGTCACGGCACGTGAACAATGTCACCACAACTCCACTTTTTCTGTGGAGCGAAATATGGGCTCGCCGTTCGTAAAAGCAACATTAAAACATTTCTAACATCCCAACAGTCAATTTCTATTTTCTGTGTAGTTGGCAATGCCTGCCCCACTAGTCTGGGCCTTAACTCTGTTGAGTGTGACACTTCGATCAATTGACTGTTCCCAACGGCACCTTCGCTTTTGTAGCTTGTTTCATTCGGTCAATTCCTCGAATTCAAATGTATGACTGCCCCATAGGATCTTACTGTGCCATTTTCACCGTTTCTAACATCATAGGCCGAATGCTGCAAACTCGAAGCTACGGAAGTTCTTTGCACGGTCTCTGTAAATTTTAGCAAAGTGCGTACCACTTCTCCCTCGCTATTTACTGCTAACAGGTTTATCTCAGGATTTAGATGATTCCCCCTTCTACCAGAGCCCGGATATCTACATGCTGTGTCTGCACGTCGATGTACCTGGCCTTACCGGCATCCAACCGTCGCATTTGCACAGTCCCATGCCAGGTTATCCTCGGTCACTCCCAGGGCTGCAACGAGGATGGCGATGCGCCTCTGTGGACACGGCACTTAAAGCCAGGAGAACTGTATCGCTTCCCAGCGTCGCGCGTATTTTCCGCGCGCCTATTTTGTGGACTATAAGACTTGCGGGTTGGATGCACATTGGACGTGAGTTTTTTTTGTCCCTTCATTTCTGCCATTCAATCAACCTAATTATTTCTTCAGCAGATTATATCATCTCACATGCTTTCTTGGGTGTACGCCGTGTCGGTGCGTTGAATTATTTGGTTGAAATTTTTTATTCTCACTTTCAATCGGTAGATCGGAACTTAGGCGGAACAATCTGTGCAGAAGCAATGCCAAAAACTTCGTGCCGCTCGCCGTATGTCCTGTTGTGTGCAGGATAAAATTCGCTGGGTCCGAGAGGCTATCCGGAGAGCCATAGTAGAGAGCGCAACTAGCATGGGGGAATTTTGTTTTGTTTCTTCAACTTGTACAATTTGGGAGCCAATACAGTATCTTTCCGCGATACTGGAGAACGATAACGGCGGGAAAGGTCGGTCTTATGAGCCAATCTTGATCAATAATTTTGATCTTATCTATCAACTGGTTATTCGAAGTATCCTTCAAGGGATACCTTAGCTTGAACATGTGAGATATGTGAATTGGGAAAGGTATGTGCATAGTAGATATATTGGGAAACTTGGCCTATCTCGCTAGTGATACGATGGGATTCTTGAAATATAACGAGTCTATCTCTAGGTATTTAGCGGGGGTATCACCACTGTGTGATAGCACGGGATACTCAAGCTTTCACGTCAGTATCTCGCAGTGAGATCTTTTAGAGAATACGCAGTGAATGCTTTCAACAGGCTGCCAACATCTTCCCATGCCAGTGCCAGGCTGCTGTACGATGGCAAACCATTTAGCAGGCTGTTGTCTGCCATGTAAGTCTGTAACAAAAATTAATTATATGTGGCTTTAGCCCAGTTGTATGGAACTCGCACCGTGTTTATATATTTTTATGGGGTGTACCATCGTTCAAACCTACCCAAGTATTTTAAAAAGAGAATCAGAAAGCTATTTTAAACAGATTGAGAAGCGGGGCGCTTAGCCATTTCGATCGAAATGATTTAGCGCCGATGTCTGATTTTTATTCGTCTGATTGGGGGCTGAATTCCCACTGGCCCATGAAATGCACGATGACAGCAGTTGAATATAAGAATTTAACGATGTAGTTGTAATGTACAGCCAGACAAGCATTCATGCCCACACCATTAAAAAAAGAAAAAGAAATCTTATCGTCAACTTATCTCGTGGTTGGATTAGATTGAGATCTGATCGTAACACAGCCAGGCCTGTCAATCAATCTCTCTCTCTCTTCCTCTCCACCATCACGACGACTCCGCCTCAATGACGACCGACGACCCATGCCCAACACAACAATGACTAGTGGCGGCCTCGCAAGACCATCGCCGGACCAGGTAACGGGTACGACCACCCATGGAACGGGCGGGCTAGACTTCATGTCAGGCCGCCTTTTTTTTTTGAGGCTTGACTTCATGTCGCCTCGCCAGACTTCATGTTGGCAACCACCCCCTCCTTCCCCAACACTCGAAAGGACTTGACATGGTCCACGGTCTTACCCTGGTAGTCAAACGGACTCTGTAGTTTATATATATACCATTTGTACTCGTAGTTTTTTTATTTTTGGTATATATTTTGCTCCATGACCATTGACGGGCGCATGCATGAAAAAGTACGCGTAATACGCGCACTCCACTTGCACTCGCAAGCCCCATAGCTTCGGCTGTAGCTCCGCAAGCCCGCGAGGAGACATCAAAAAAGGAGAACAAAGCGCGCTTTGTTGCTCCTCTTGTGGCTCCTCCCTCAAGCATCACCCCTACAGCAAGTGCGCCCTTTTTGCCCGTGTCGCGATCTTGAGCTCACCCATTTGTTTGCAGATTATCGGCTTCAAGCATGAAACGTGCCAATAAAAAAAATTGCAAGCAAACTAGCACGTCGCTTCTCGCCACCAATCTCCCTTTGTACAAAATCACCTACCACACGGGTGAGTAGTGTCGCGAGCCCTCTGTCACCTGAGGCACAGACTGATTCCCTCCCCAGATAACAGTGCTCCCCAATGCGAAGAACGCTACGTTCCAAATGCGAGCACCATGCCACCACCACCACCACGACTGCCGATCTTATCTCCAGATTTTTCCGTACCTGCGCCGTCTCTACCCTTCCCAAACCCTAGTTCCTTTGCTGAAGAGGTTCCCGGGGCAATCCCCGCATATGAGACCACGGCGCCGTCCGAGGAGACGCGTGCCAAGAAACGACAGGTGTGTTTTTCGTGAGCACAAAGTTCCAGAAAACTAATTATCATCAAGACTGTAGCCCACATGGACGAACTGAAGGGTGAAGAGCCTACCTTCCTCCGAACACTACTATCACTTCACGACAACTCGCTCCTCCACGAGCTCTGCAGCTGTGGCATCGACCAACGTGTCCGGCAGGTTGGATGTGCCACCTGTTTAGAAGGGGAGCTAGTGTGTCGGCAGTGCTGGCTTCAAAAACACCGCAATGCGCCCACGCACTGGGCTCTCATCTGGAACAAGAAGGAAAAATTCCTTGAGAGACACGACTTCTCTCGAGTGGCCAAGAACGCCGCCTTCGCCCTAGGCCACTGTGGTCAGCGGTGTCCCAATGCGGACCGCGCACGGACGTTCACCTTGGTCGACTCTAACGGTGTTCATGCGACCGCCATTGCATTCTGCCGGTGCGAGACTGCCGATGGTCAGCGCAGTCATCCGGAATTCCAGCAACTCTTACGTGCCGGTATATTCCCGGGGAGCATCAAGGAGCCAAAGACCGGTTATACGCTGGGCATGCTGGAGTACCACCGCCAGGAGTGTAACCAAGGGAAAGGGTCCACGTACAACTTCGTGCACGTTCTTCGGCACATGGCGGATCCTTTCTTTGAGGGCGCAGTTCCAGTGGGATTCCATTGACTGGTTTTAAACAAACGAGCTAACAAGATCCCAGGACATCTACATCAACTTCCTCGCGATCTCCGGGTTCTACAACTATCTCCAGACTATCATAGAAAGCGGGCACGCTCACGGACTTGAAGTGGCTCTCCCCGGCGAAAGCGACCGGCCGTACCCCAATCGTCCCGCAGGATATATGGGTGTCCAGTGTGGGGCGTGTCCAGAACGAGGGGTGAATATGCCCTTGGCTGTGAACGTGCCGAGATATCTTCGGTGAGCCGCAGACACGCCTATGTCGTGCCTGAGGCAATGCTAATGGAATACCAGGCACTTGATATCACAATTTTACGCTCGATGGAAACTTCAAGGCCAATCTGTTCTTCAAACGCGACGACGGCAGTGACACAGCGCTGACTGACGGGAGGATGTACTTCCCCAGTCAAGCCGAGTTCGACAGGATAGCGAAAGAGTATATAATCCCGAAACAAGACAAGGTAAATTGGATTTGACAGTAATACTGCTCACCGCTGATGAAGAACCCCAGGAAGCGCCGTGTAAGGCGCATATTGGATCCATTCGCCACCAGGGAAAATTGAAATACGGGAATACGGCTCTCAGTGGTGTCGTGGCCTCTGCATGCGATCATGCGCTCTTGGGGTCGCTCATTGACATGCCCAACGGGGAAGCGTAAGTTCCTGCCTTCGACAATGATGGCGGGTGCTGATTACCCGCAAATAAATAGTTTCGCGCTTGGCACTTATGCTCAACACCAGCATCTGAAGTGCACCAACTCACCGCCTCACAGCCCTGAGACAAGTACGCCCACCGTTCAGAGCTATGACAGCTGGTGTTCGTTCTGTATCAATGCGGTCAAGCGGGTGATCGAGCTTTTCCCAGAAGAGGCTTGGCTGCATGAGCTGTTAAAACAGTTGGAAGGACAGATTCCGGCGGACCACATCAACGGGCACGGTTCCGACTGTCAGAAGAAGTGGCAGGCGGTGTACTTTGCGTGCAGGGCTCATTTCCACGGGGAGACGGCGGAAGTGATTTGAGCGTTCCTGAATCCACTGGGCTCTTCTACGCGCCAAATGACGGGGGCTGCGCGACACGATACCATTAATTTTGTGATGAATGCGTGGAATATGTGGAAGCTGCTGCATCAGGGTAAGGTTTCGTGGTCGGCACAGTGACATTGCTGACGATATTCTACAGCTGACCTTTTGGCCCAGGAGCAACTTGATGCGCTTCGGCTCTTCGAACTCCACATGGCTGTGGTGGAGGACCTCAGCAGGCAGCATGCCACCGAGGTGGCTGGCTGGTCTCGGTTGTTGCGAACTACGACCAAGTCTGCTGATGGCTCCATCCAAAGCGTGTATCAGCACACATCGACAGGTGGTACGTATTCATAAGTTTTCGCATGTGTCAGATGCTGAAGAGTCGCAGTGCTGACAATCCAGAATGTGCTCGCTTCTATGATCACTGAAGAGCAAGCAAAAATCACACGCGCAGAACGCGAAGGCGAGGCAGGAACCCCAGTGGCAAAGTGGATCCATGCTGGAATGAGAATCCAGCGCGAACAGTAAGTGTTTCTTTTGGCGCAGAAACTGTCATTCTGATCTGAGTCTCGCAGAGTGCGCGCCATTGCGCTTTTGAAAGACCATCAGGAGCATCCGTTGGAGGACACATGAACGACTATCACCACGATACGCGACATCCTCAATGTCGATCTCAAGAAATTCAGGGAAGGCCAGCGGGAGATATACCGGCGGCTCAAGCTCAGTCCCCTCGATGTCGACGAGCCCGAGCTAACGGTAATTCAATTGCCCTCGTATCGCATGAAGCATGGGCAGCAAGCTGTGACTGCGACTGCGGCGGATGTAGATCTGCGAGAGGCAGAAATCAAGCTGCGGTGTGGTGAGGCGATGACCGGCATTGAGGATGTGCGACTCGCCTGCCACGGGTTGTCTGCTGTGAAGAAAGCGAATCTTCCGGATTACCGGGGTCAGGCGGGAGCCAACCGTTCGCAGCGAAACATGCAAAAGGCGGAGCTGACAAAGATGTTCGAGATAACAATGTACAACAGGGCGCGGGCCGCCCTCATCCATCTGGGGCATATGGAGGACACCGAGAATCCTTTTCCTCCGCTGAGTCCCCGTGACACACGGAGGAAGGAAACACATCTGCACCGCGCGACAGGGGACTCGCAATTATTCGATGGGACCGCTTGGTATCTACAGAGCGGTGCGAAAATCTCTGGCACAGCGGTGACTTCGAGGCTCTCGCCAGGGAACCTGCAGGGCGATAGCGAAGAGGACGAACCCCAGTTGTTGGTGTGTACTCAGACGCTCAAGCGTTCAGGTACGGCAGCCTCATCTCATCTTTGTCTGATATGGATTGATGTAATCACAGGTTTCACGAAATCCCCGCGTGCAACCAAACGTCTCAGAGATATTGTGCCAGAGGATGTGGTCGTTGAGTCGTCGTCATCTGAGGGCGAGAACAGCGAGATGGAGATCTCGCCTTCGAAGGGGAAGCAGAAGCAGAAGCAGAAGCAGAAGCAGAAGCAGAAGCAGAACGGGAAGAAGAAGAAGAAGTCGGACGGCTGGATTTGGCTGGAGAACATGACGAGGGGGCAAAAGTTGGGGGACACCAAATTGGCGGAGTACAAGAAGGAGAGTAAGTGGCATGGCGGAGATTTTTGGTTGCTGTATGCTAATATATTCTTAGGTGACCAAGTGCAGTGGTTCCGCGCCGAAGCGGAAATGTATCGTTGGCTCGAGCAGTACGAACACAAGCACGTAGAGCTCTTCCGCCTCATTGCGAGATTCCACCGCGATAGCGTCGTGTGGGCGGGACTGGCGGATCGCGAGGAGGAGCAAAAGGGGGGGGTGGCCCATGGCACAGCAAGCTATGCTCGTATGCGAGCGGCCATGTACAAGCGGCTGGAGTACAACGCCGGGGTGGTTTTCAAGAGTGCGGAGTCGGGCGCACATCACGATTGGGTGAAGGCAACGAGCTACGATGATCTGGTGGGGAAGATTGACCAGTGGCGGAACGTAGTCTTCAAGTGGATGGATGACATGGTAAGTGTGTGACGATGAAGTCATTCACAAGTTACTGACAACAATTCAGGGCATCTACAGAGCATACAAGGATTTCTAGGCGGCATGTGTCTGGTAAGTTACAACTTAAGTCTCGTGCAATTTAAGTTCCTTATGACTCAAGTTATAGGAATTACTTGGTAAGCTACAACTTAAGTTTCGTGCAACTTAAGTTCCTTACAACTCAAGTTCCAGGTCTCTATGACTGAAGTACGATATGTAGTATCTTAGTAAGTTGCAACTCAAGTCTCGTGTAACTTAAATTCCTGACGACTCAAGTTCCAGGTGCCCATGTAGTATCATAGTAACAATAGGACTCAAGTTGTCGATGAATCTTAAGCGGTACGGGACTTAAGTTCGAGTGCAACGGCGGGGGGTGTATCGGCTTTGGTTGGAACTTAAGTTGCAGCGAACTTAAGTTTTGGGGATGGGGTAAGGTAGGGGGGTATTCGGGTCACAGCCCATTGGTGCGCTATGGGAGTAGAACTTAAGATGTGCTAATTATATTTCATATCGCCCGGGGACCTCGACAGCGATGAAGATGACCGAATGGTGAAACCCGGCGGTCCAGCGATCGACAATGATCCCAACGAGCGCGTGGAGCTGAAGAAGACGAAAAAACATGGAAAACCAGTGGAAGTGCGATCGATCACCACTGTCTTACCTAATCTCATCGCTCCCTCTTTTCCTCCAGTCCGACTCCATCAAGATTACTGTTCCTCCCAAGCCACAGACGCTGAAGGAGATCCGCAATGGGCGAAAGAAATGGACTACGGACGACCTCCCCACTGCCCACAATTCAGGGATGATGTTACACCGCTGGTCCGAGAACTGATGGGATTTCAGCACGATCCTTGGGAGCCGTTTGCCGATGAGCAAGTCCAGGGTATTCTGGACATTATATACGGCAAGGGTACTCACAACGTCAAGGATCCCGTTTGGCACGGTCTGGTACGTGGCAGTTTTTGCAGATTCGCAGGTCTGATACCTACCCCTAGATCGCTTACCGGCTGAGCGATTGGCGTGGTGCCATCGCCTCTCAGGCTCTGAAAGGCTTTCAGAGTCTTATCGACAGCGCGAAAGCCCAGCCCGATGAGGACGTCAATGACGAGCCGGCTGTGCCGCAGGACACCAGGGCGGCGCCTCCGCAGAACCCCGACACAGCGCTGTCGCCAGACACATTACCTGCGGCTGCAGCCCCCGTACCTGCTACTCCTGCCGACGCCGACGCCGCTGTGCCGCAGCAAGATTCTGATGACCATTGAAAAGATGCGACGTCTTGGCCGAAAATTAGTCTTTCACGTCTTTGGTGTCTTGCCAAAGACTCCAAAGACGAATCTGCAGTTTTACTGATGGCGGAGGCTGAACGGGACTCGCATATCAAATCCGTCACACAGGAGCTGTTCTCCTCCCACTACCACTACAACAAGATGGTCTGGAGCTGTACGTCCTTCTCTTTTCCTTCTACTTCCAACCTGCCTCGACTGCGTCGATGTTTCTTACGGCCCTAGCGGCTCAAGCGATCTTCTTTTTCTTCGTGCCTGCCATTTCACTCGGCAAATCGGTGTCAGCTCCCCTCTTTCGACAACAACGCTCGCAATATGACAAGTCGCAGCCTGTGGCATGGACACGGAGGGATTGGACCAAGTTCTACTCAATGTGGCGTGTCTTGAAGATACATTGGTCGGGCACGATGCTCAACAATACACCGCAGACGAGATCTATTACACTACCATTCAGA
The DNA here is from genome assembly GCA_029282285.1 of Mycena rebaudengoi. Taxonomy (NCBI): domain Eukaryota; kingdom Fungi; phylum Basidiomycota; class Agaricomycetes; order Agaricales; family Mycenaceae; genus Mycena; species Mycena rebaudengoi. The sequence goes on from JARJCX010000055.1 coordinate 618,207, forward strand.
TCGGGAAGCCGTCCGTTGCGCACTCACCAAAGCACGTCATCTGACTGAAACTGGACTCACAGAGTACGGAGCTTCCATGTTATGCTCGATACTACCTTCGGTGAACTTGCTTTTGTGGGCCCCGCATGCACCAAGGGATGTCCGTCATTTATCTGAGAGAGAAAGTATATACTCGTTCTCCGAAATCTTCGCAGTTCAGGAATTTGGACGCTCGATGATAATATCTTTGCTCAATCAAAAAATTTAGGGAAAATTCTTTTGACTCAAGGCAAATGGTCGGGCAGCATAAAAAATTGGGATGAAACGTCAAAACACTCTAATTGCTATCTGAAAGAGACCCAGGCAAAAAAAATGGGGGGGTAATGGAGCTGGCTGGGCTCGGGCCGGGTGGGGGTGCGGGGGTTCCCGAAACAGCCCACGCACAAGTCTGTTATGATAGACTCGTCTCGGCACCATATCTTCATCCTCTCAATCTCGCTTGGACTGATGGTCACATACGTTACCATATATATACTTGTATTTTTGTTCGCTCCCTCAGTCGTTCCCTGATACGACTGAGGTGAGCATTACCTATATTTATATCTGCCTGTTACTTATATTCCTCATCCAGCTTACTTCAATACTTAACAGGTAGAGTAGTATTATGAGTCGTTCCCTGATACGACTGAGCTTACTTCAATACTTAACAAAGTCAACGCATCGAAAGTCAAACTCCGCTTGGTAATTTGCCAAGTCAATCGGTCAACCCTCCCTGGATCACCTGCGGTCGCGAGCTTGTCTTCTTTCATTTGGACTGCAGAACATACCCTATCCCTGGAATACAGAAAATCATGAGACGGAATCGAGAGGCTGTGGTATGTGGTGGTGACGGAATCTCATCATTGAGATGGGAGATGTGAAGACATGAATAGGAATGTATACACTATCTGCGGATAGAAAGTCGCGCTGGAATAATCTTCAAGGTGACCGTGAAGATATACCCTGGCATCCGATTGCTTCAAGCAGGAGCCAAGGAGCTGATTGTCCTTCTTATATCGCAAGCTGGAGAAACTTTCATCAGGTTCATGACGGCAATCTTAAATGTTGACTGCTACTCCCTATGTGCTAACTGCAGCAATGATGGGGAAGCCTAACCCTAGGCATGTTCGCGATGTGGCGCGAAGTTAATACAGGCACTACAAAGATGTGCTCGGGCTCGAAAGGTATGGCGTATGGGCGCCATTCGTGCCCCAGAAAGAGACACTGTGTAAAGTCGGGTCCATTCGTGGGAACTTCCTCTAGTGTTGAGACTGAGTCGATGCACACATTTCCCGAACGAAAGAGCCATATAAAATATGCTGTAGACGCGTTGGTAAGCTCCAAGTGGGCTCCTCACCTTCCATTGGGTCTCTTTTTGCAGTCTGTGTAATAAACAAGGCAACATCGCAATGATTCTATCTCCTTGTCTCCTTCTCCCGCTGTTCTACTAAGTTCATTCCCTAATGCGAACATATGCGCACTTTCGATACTTCCCGAACATTGTTGTGATCTGTCAGGGAATGACTTGGTAGAAAAGGAGATGAGCAGATACTTAGAATCGTTGCGATATCAACAGATTGGAAAACTATTCTCATCTTCCGGTATGCACCACTCTTTACTGTACTAGGTGGTCCGGCAGTTCAAGCGGACAGAAAGCTAATGGGAAGCGTTTTGTTGCTGGCGAAAGGGTCTTCTAATACTATCTTCGGTGCAGTCGGTTTACCTCATACAAATACACACGGATTATTTTCACACAAAGACGGCCCTGAGAACACCAAACGAAACCGTTTGGTTGATCCCTACCGATCTTTGACTGACCTCCTTCTGAAGCCAAGTATTCTCACCAACGAGAGAGAGAAAGAATCTATAGCACGTTTGTTCAAACAAATTGCGTCTAGACGCAAATTGCCGTTTAAACAGGTGTTTAATCTAAACAGGTTTAACAGCCCAGTGCGGGCATCACGTCCGTTCAACCCGCCGTTTAAACAGTGTTTAAACAGGTCAAAAAGGCATTTTGCACCGGGGTTCGAAATTGTGCCTCAAGCACCTGCATACATAAGCAGGACAACGGAGCAACAAGTATCCAACTGGGCCAACTGGGAATGATCTTCTAAGAATGTAAAGCTTTTTTATTATGCCCCAGAGGCCCAGTACATAGTTTAGTTTAACTGGACTCAAGGCACACTTAAGCACTATACAGGGGATAGTTTAAACACAATGTGAGACTACATCGAAGTAAAGAGGAATTGGAAGTTTAAGATATATTTCCGAAGAAGTGAGTAGTTACGCTTCGAGTATTTGTTTCTTACCACATTAGACAATGAATAATATTTCTTCCTTCGAGGGTACCTGCTCGTAACCTCTGTGTCCTACATTACAATTGGCTCATTAGCTATATATCTTAAACTAAATGCACGAGTGCCTTAGAGCACAAACAGTAGGCAGTCCAAACCGGTATGTTTCCGATTGAGTTTCCACTGGTTGAGCTGCTTGGTCAGTTCAAAAGGCTTACATGGTCCCTGAAAGAACCACTTGTAATCACACACCTATGCAATGTGAAGCATAGGACCCTGTTGCACCTGATATGAATGTACGGAATCTGGGAAATTACTGAGTCAGAAGGCCTGCATTTTAAGTCAGCTGGGGAATCTCAACTTTGAAGTGGCTGTTTACATTCAAGTGGACTTCTACTATAACATTTAGCAGCGACCATGGCGGGTTCTTGAAGCCTCACTCGCTATATGGAAGTCTTGTGAGTGAAAGAACACCCATGTTCAATCAAATCCGGTATGAGGTGCCGAGCCAGCTCATGGAAGCGTACTTTTGGACCTCGAAGCACCAAGGAAAAAAGTTAAACAAGTGGATCTGATAAACCGTCAGTCTGGGAGAGGAAACAAAATCCACAGACATGTTTGAGTAGTGAACATCTGACTTCACACAGATAATTGTTGCATGTATAATAAGTGATATTAGTTGTAAGAAATACACCAAAGAAACACAGTTGTGCACAGTACAGGAGGTAGTTTCTGCGCACTGAAAACATGGGAAAGGAGGTAAGAATAACTGTAGGCCTAGGCAGAGAGAAAAAAGAGAGTGATGTTGCCAGAACGATCGGACAAGGTGAGTTGAACCCCGTCGCACAGTACCTTCATGATGAAGGCGGCAGCCCTGTGGCATCCGACCTCTATATAACCTGATATGGGGCAAGGGGCAGTATGTCGATAAGCCACACCATTTTCTGGAGGAGTGCGTCCGCACCACAGCAAATAAGTAGTTCGCATGCCTCTGAAGTTTTCATTTGAAAAAATATATGTCAGTAGGATTTTGGAGAGATATGATCAAGCAGATTCTAGTACCGTGTGTGGAGTTGGGCCCCATTTTGCCGCAGGAGTATTTAATCCCTGGAAAAAAATAACGGCGGCACCTGAGCCCTGTGCCCCACATCCAATCTATGGCTTAAGTTGCTCAAGATTGTCATTGAATTTAAATGCAATGGCATCATGAATTACACAAGGATCCCAAGTTCATTCTGTTGAATAATCACCAATACAAACCATTGTTACCTTAAAGGGTATTAATTGAGATATCCATGTGTCTGCAGAATAGTCTCCAGGAATGCAGTATAAGCCTTTGCGAAGAATTTTAAGGTCATAGCATGTATTACCGGTGAAAACGGAGAGTAGACCCTACTGATTGGGCAAATGATGCAACAGCCATTGAAAATGGAGCGAATGAAATTTAAACAGCAAGACTTAGATGCAAGAATATCGGAAAAAAATGTGAATTGGGGAAAAGATGTCGAATTGTGGCCAGTTCATAAGAAGCCCAACAAAATCTTGCACCTTGTCGGATTGAACTGCGAGGTTAGCATTAAAAAATGTCAAAGTCAGAATTATATTTGGTGGGTCAATGCTAAATTTAATCTGTTTTTTTGAATATGAGTGTGAAGCTGCCAAGCCAATTGATTGGACACAATCTTACCTGTAATCACATATTGATAATAGCTATAGAAATGAGCCGAAGGACAGCACAACCTCAGTTGTTTACTCTTGCAAACCACGCCTATGTCTAATACAAGACTAAGGTGCAAGTCCACAACGGGCCATATATGCAATGTGAGGGATAAACAAATATTCAAAATAGTAATAAGAAACCTTGAAGGAAGAAAAGATATTCATTGTCTGACATGGTGTAAAACAAATACTCGAAGCCCGACTACTCACTTCGTTGGAAATATATCTTAAGCTTCCAATTCCTCTTTGCTTCGATGTAATCTCACATTGTGTTTAAACTATCCTCTGTATGGTGTTTAAGTGTGCCTTGAGTCCAGTTAAACTAAACTATGTACTGGGCCTTTGGCTTATAATAAAAAAGCTCTACATTCTTAGAAGATCATTCCCAGTTGGCCCAGTCAGATACTTGTTGCTCCGTTGTCCTGCTTATGTATGCAGGTGCTTGAGGCACAATTTCGAACCCCGGTGCAAAATGCCTTTTTGACCTGTTTAAACACTGTTTAAACCGCGGGTTGAACGGCGGTGATGCCCGCACTGTGCTGTTAAACTGTTTAGATTAAACACCTGTTTAAACAGCAATTTGCGTCTAGACGCAATTTGTTTAAACAAACGTGCTATGGTTACTGGTTTATTTGACTTGCCTGACTTCGCTTAGAGGCGGCACATATTCTCAAATGAAGCATATCATTATCATCATTATCTTCTATCCGGCGCGGTCACTGGCGCTGATGGCCTCCCTAAATGCGAACTGAATTGCATCCGCTCTCTCTCTTTCCTAACCACCACCACCACCGTCCTCCACGTTCCTTGACTCTTCAAAATCGCCGAACCGACTAGACCTCAGTTCCCCATCAACATTTTGTCAGGCCGAGAGATGCTTGCATTCAAAAACTACGTATGCCGTGTTTTTTCCCCTCCCCCCTTTCGGCTCCACACATCTCCCCGAAATTCTGCGCCATTTACCTGAATGTTCTGTGCTTAAAGAGAAATTTGCACCTAAATGGCATGTGCCAGCCAGTGCTCCAGAATGAATGTTTTTCTTCATCTTGCCAATCCTGCTGTCGCCATGATCAAACCTGTTCGAGAAGCTGGATACTGGAAAATTACCCTTACAGAAGCTGGTCAGTTATGCCATTTCAATGAGTGTACAAGCGATGCGGCGCGACGCGGCGAATGCACAGCGGCGCCGCATCAGTGCACAGCCACCACGATCAGTCCAAACCTTTTCGAACACAATATGAAGCTTGATTCAGTGAATACGTCGGTGATAGAGTGAAAAATAACTTTATGGAAGCCATCATGGAGAGTTACATGCAATTTGAATGAGCGTACAAGCGATGCAGCGCGGCGAAGTGCCACGTCAATATTTCGGCGCCGACCGGGCTGTTGAAGCCACTGAGGTACAAAAATGCCTCCTAGGATATGTATTCAACTTAAGAGGCTTCACTGAACCCACAAATTTAATCAAATTCCTCTCTGTATGTCCTCAACATTGTTAGCTGTTTGAAGGCGGTTTGCACAGCCGCTTGTTGGAGATGCAGCAGAACAAAACAGACTCCCAGAATATTTTTTTGGGAAAAAAGTTAAAACACACTGAATACCATCCACCTAGTTGAATCTGCAACTCAAAGTGCAATGACCATGCGATGTGTAAAGATTTTGGAGGTTTGATGCCAACACACTATGTAGAAATTCGCTCTTTCTGCAGAAATCCCTGCACCATTTCGTTGAATTCTTGGGGAGTATCGTCGTGTTATACGCTAATTTCATTCCCTGTGTGAAATGGAGTGAAAAGCATTTTACGCGAGAAAAACGAACGGAATGTTCAAAATGGATCAAATACAAAATGGTCATGGCCAAAAATAGGACCTACGGGTTGGTAAACACGATTTTTAAGCCCATGAAATATTCTTGGGAAACCTGGCTTGGCCTATATCTTTTTATTTGGATCGAAATACACACTGCGAGTGGCACAGCACTGTGCGCCAACTATCTTCTACTGCTGTGTTACCCATTCGGGCCGGGTATGTACTAGGACACCACATCACACCACCTCCCATGAGGTGGTCTGTATTGAAAAAAACCGGGCTATTATACATTTTTTCACCCCCTCCTCCAGATTATATTGTTTTTGCGGGACAGTGAAAAATTACCGAATCATTGATCTGCAACACAGCCACTTATTTCTCCTGTCTTGTCGAGATTCTGCAAAATTGAGGTTGAAACTCCTGAACATGCCCTACTAGCTTGTGATGCATCTATGGATGTCGTTGCACTCAGGAGCATTTTTCTTGAACAACTCTTTATTTGTGTTCCTGCACTACGCCGGTCTTTTGATGAACTCGACAATGTTGAGTTCTTCAAGGTCATGCTTTATGAACACACCTCTATTGGCCTCGTGGAAAAATTCGGATATGAAGTCCTCGAAGTGTTCTACGCGATACCTGTTCTCAGGACAGATGTTTGAAAGGGAAGATAAAATGTGCTTACTGTTACTTACGTGTTTGTTGCTTCGATATATCGGCTAGGTTCTACAGCGGGACAGGAGACTAGTTCGCGAGCTCAGCTTGGAAGGTATATTGAAGTCAGGGACGAAGGTGTACATAGAACCTATAACTAGTACACTGGGATACTTCCTGGCCCCGGCGTTCCTAAGTGGGACCGTGCCGCGTAATGCTACCTACCTACCTACCTCCGGTCGATGATCAACCGACGACGGAACACCACCATTTTATTTGTTTCAGAATGCAGAGAGTTTGTGCAGTTCTGGCGATGGGCCTCCGGCCGACCTCCACCAGACAACATTTCAACCACACCAGCCATCACAGCTACTATAACCTGCTGGGAAGTGGGCCATTGGACAATATAAGGCCAGCCAGTTACTTTCTGGCATACTTTGTGATTGGGGGATGGAATACAACCTTAGACCCCTGTGCAGTCATCTCACAGGGGGTAAAGGGTCAAGCACTTGAGAATCAAGTGTGTTTCCACATGCAGTTCACATGTGGTCGGCACACGGTCACAATCATGACTTGGAGATATTTTTGTTTGTAGTTAGCAAAGTCCTGGACAAACTGTACTCAGTTCTTACTTGTGGGGTCAACAAGATCATAAAAAACTACTACTGGTATTTGAAGTTTGAAACTGGGCCTCTTCTGCATGACACTACTATGAATATGGCAACTTTATCGTGATTGCCGGTGCATCTCTCCCCACAGAATTTCCGCGATCTTACTATGCCCATTCCGAATTGCGAGATCCAGCGCACTTCCGTCACTACCACGGATGTTCACTTGGGCACCATTTTCAATTAAGAGTAGCACAACATCCTCATGGCCGTGACTGGAAGCAGCCTGCAATGCGCTGTCATGTGCTCCGCTGCCTGTGTTTACTTTGGCCCCGCGTTCGAGGAGGAGATGTAATATCTCCATTTTGTTGTTCAGGGCGGCGGCCTGTAAAGCACTGCCGTGATTTCCACCCAGTGCGTTCACATCGGCACCCCTGTCAAGGAGTAAGCGTACCGCCCCTATCTCTCCGTGGAATGAGGCACACTGCAATGCATCCCCAATGTCGGCGTCGTGGTCAAGCAGGAGACGCAAAGTCTCTAGCCGTCCCAAGGAGGATGCTGCATTGATAGCACTGCCATACCTGGCTCCGACCTGTGCATTCACGTTGGCACCGTGTTCGAGCAAAAGGCGTACAATATCTTGCCGATTCCAGATAGCGGCGACCTGCAAGGCACTGCCATATTCTCCAGCGACAATATTCACATCAGCCCCATTTTCTAGCAGAAGGTGCAGAATCTGCATGTTTCCCTCCCTGGTTGCAACCTGCAGCGCGGTCCCATCTTCCGAGTTTGTCTCCACTGCATTGACATTGACACCTCCCTCAAGAAGCAGACGCACATCCTCTCGACGCCCGTGTAATGACGCTTCCTGCAACATATTCCCCGGGTCAGCGTGGTGTTGTACCAGCAGACGTACAATGCCCCCATGCTTTTGGCGCACAGCAGCGTGCAAAGGGCTACCGTATTTTCCGCCTGGGGCGTTTACATCGGCACTGTGTTCCAGCAGAAGATCCACAATGTCAAGATGGCCATGACAGGAAGCACCCTGCAAAGCACTTCCATATTCTCCAGCGACAACATTCACATCAGCCCCGTGTTCCAGCAGAAGGCGCACAATCTTAAGGTTCCCCCCCCTGGCTGCAGTCTGCAGGGCGGTCCCATCGTCCGAGTTTGTCTCCACTGCATTGATATTGACACCTCCTTCAAGAAGCAGACGCACATCCTCTTGACGCCCGTGTAATGACGCTTCATGCAACATATTCCCCGGGTCAGCGTGGTGTTGTACCAGCAGACGTACAATGCCCCCATGCTTTTGGCGCACAGCAGCGTGCAAAGGGCTACCGTATTTTCCGCCTGCGGCGTTTACATCGGCATTGTGTTCCAGCAGAAGATCCACAATGTCAAGGTGGCCATGACAGGAAGCACCCTGTAAAGCACTGCCATATTTTCCGCCCAAAGTGTTCGTGTCACCACCGTTTTCGATCAGAATACGTACAATCTCCCGATGGCCAGCTTTCGATGCAGCTTGCAAAGCATTCCCATATTTTCCGCCCAAAGTGTTCACAACAGCCCCGTTTTCGAGCAGAAGGCGCACAATCTCCTTCTTTCCCTTCCTGGCTGCAGCCTGCAACGCGCTTCCATGGTCTTCTCCCACCGTGTTCACGTCAGTACCATTTTCAAGAAGGAGCCGCACAATCCTGGCACGGCCGCTGGCCGATGCCTCCTGCAACGCACTTGGGTCTCCCACGCTCTGCAGGGTGTGGTTGGCGAGGGTTTCAAACACGCAAAAAAGACTATAGGATTCATACCTTGATTTTCATATTCCAGAAGTCGGCCTTTGTTAGATCCCCTGATATAAAGAGGGCAGAAACCCTAGCAACCTCCGTACCCAGACCGTCTGAGAGAGTGGTGGACATTTTTTCTAAAACATTGGATTTCCATTGTTTGAGCGCAATCTAAAAGCAAGAGTTTCAGTGCAGTCCTGTCATGTACAAGTGATCCCTACATTCTGCACAGTGTCGATAACCACCGTGTTTCCATGCTTACTTGTTGAATGCCTGCTTCTGAGGTTTGCATTGAGAGGTTCGAAAAGTCTATCAACAACTGTTATTCCTTCGGAATATATCTTCCACTGCTCATTGTAGTACTCTTGCAATGTCTTGTTTGTCTCCAGTGCATTCTGAAAAATTAGCCTGAAAGAGAATCTAATCTGGAGAGGAGTGCTTTACCTTATAGATCTCTTCGGTATGTTTCTTAAAAAGTTCTGAAAGTTCTTGATGTAGACCTACAAAAACCTCATATCTGATGGGTTCCGGAGAAAGGGGTGTGAACCGTACTCATGGAAGAAGTGTTCTTGGAGAGGATTCTGCGGCAATCACTGAACTGCTGGTATCCAAGTTTTACAGTGCCATCCAGGATCTGAACAAGCTTTGTATGTTGAAAAAGGTTCTCCCATGTTTCCGGTGTCGCACTGTTGGAGTCACCCTTCTCCAGATCTGGGAGTGGAGCAGGGCGCCCATTGAAATTAAGTTCCGTAGGCTCCAGATCTGGGAGGGTGGCAGGTTGCCCTTGGGAATTCAGTTCCATAGATTTAACCCTAGGGAAAGAACATGTTGAGATGAGGAATCTCGGAAAATTGACAATACACACGAAGACTCAGAGTTTGTTAGGGCCCATGATGCCTCTATATGATTTGCAGCTGTGACATCACTGCTCTTGGTTGTTCTGATAAAGTAGTAATGCTCAAAAACATCCATCTTGAATTGTGTTTCTTCATTCATAAGCTCGTTGTTGTCCTTCACCTCCTCTTTCTCCACTGCATATTCGGACTTGAGATCAGCATGATAGAATTTCATGTCCTCCTTGTCATTTGTATAACATAGGAAGGCTGAATCCTGGTCCTGGAGAATAATGCAGACCAACCCTAACTGTTCTGCACCTGTTTGCTTGGCCCAGGAGTACCAGCGCTGGATCCCGGGAGACATTTTAGTTTTGCCAATATCCAAGGGTCCAGAATAAGCAGTGAGTGTCTGCCAAAATATGGTCTCGCTGATAGTCCTGAACATTTGAAACCGCTTATTGTTGATGATTACTGAAGTGGGTTTAGCTGATGGAAGTGCTGTATTTCTCTGAGGAGCCAATTTCAACCAAATGCCATCTGAATCGTCCCAGCTAGGATTTCCTGCCCAAATCCCAAGCCGGATCAAAGATAAGACAACTTCAGCGGCGAGCCAGATGTATGTATCTAAGGAATCTGAAGCGCCCTGGACAATGGTAAAGCAACCAATGTATCCCACAAGGGTCATGAGAAACCCAGACAGCAATGCAAAGAGGAGGGAGAACTCCATCCAGGTATTTGTGAGACATGCTTTCAGCTCTTTAGCAACCTGTTCTGGACTAGATGCCGTGGGCAAAGCCAAGGCTGCACAGACACATTCAAAGAAAACGGCTGCTTTCTTTGCTTCATCTGGTTTGAGAAGCATGTTGTAAAGAGAGGACAGGCACGCTTCGGATGTGCAGTCATGATCCCACAGGATATGCTGAACAGGAATCTTTGTATTTCGTTCCCTCGAGATGTCACTGATACCCCTGAAAAGAATACGATGCTTGAGGATCCTCTCTATCCTGTACTGCAAAAGGACTTGGCCAGAAAAAACACACAGAAGCCCTCCAAGTACCCGACAAAGTGGGAAGAGGATTGCAAGAGGTAGATAGGAGAAGTGGTGACGGACAATGAAGTGGAGGTACGGAAGGAAACCGACACCTGCGACCGATATTGAGGCCATCAGGAGCGAGCGGGTCCATGGGTGTAGTGGAAGGCGCTGTGCGTGGAGATCAGGGCGATGCACCGTGACATTCTGTGCGCTGCGGATATAGTAGTTGTCTAGAAGCTGAAGGAGACGTGATTCCGCTACATAGCGATTCCCCTCCTTCTCCAGCATTGCCACGGTTAGGATGTCGCCTTTAGGCTCGAATCCCATGTCTTTGAGCTTCCGTGCACCGAACCCGGTGCTAACGAGCATGATTGTAAAAGCGGCCTTCGCCGTACCAAGACTCCCAAAGATCGAGACGGGGGTAATGGCAGCATAGAGGTAGCCCCCGCGCCCGCTTCCTCGAAGAGCCGATCCAACGTGCATTTCACATTGTTCTGTGCCAAAGAGTGAAAGAATGGCAGATATATCCTGGATTCCAGAGGAGAGCGTCGTCACAAATGAAGCAGACATGTGCAAATGGTGGAGATGGTGGGGCGAGGTGAAGAGGTGGGCTGAGAAAAGCGCCACTGCATGTGCACGTTAACGCACTTGCCTCATGACCTTCATGACCACGTTGCGAACTCATCGGGACCTGTCTTCTGACGGGCTTGTGTCAAACTGCCAGCTGGTGACAGAGGGTGACAATGCCGTACCGAGAGTGATCGCAAATCGGTCGTGTTGCGGTCGTGTAAAAGCGAAGATGCCGGGCGGCATTACCCTCGGCAATCTGAGGCCATTTTGGGGGTAATGAAACCCTCGGAATGACCGACTTTTCTGGGAGAATGTGCGGAGGTATCTATTCCAGATAAGGAACACTGGTTCCACGGGCGGTGTGATGAGCCGTAAGCTAGGTAATCTTGAGCATTCTAGAACCCGCAACGCTCACGCGTCTTAGCTTAGCTTAGCCTTTTGCTGGGAAGATCGTCCTTTGTGGGGATTTCGCTGCCTTTCATTCCAAACGTACGGCAGTACTGGCTCTTCACGTGAGTGTTGCAATAAAGGTAGCCACGGCCTTTACTCGGGATAAGTATACCTGAACAATTACGGCCTAAATACACAAAAGGCGGGAACTTATGGCTACGAATAAGACGTGATTAAATGTATGAGCGGCGCAGAAAGCATGAATGAAGATGGCGACGGCATTCTGTGAAACATCAAGTTGAATGCCATCTTATACCATCTTGAGTGACAGCGAGCGGGAGCGAGTTGATCAATCAATCTTACTTCAATCAATCATCCGGAAACTGCGCCGCCCGGTCTCGTTGGACTACTTATATTTTTTTCAATTGATTTGACAGTTCTCATACTGCGAAAGTAAGAGGCAGTCGTATGAACGAGGATGATAAATAAAATAATACCCACGCAAAACCAGTTTCGTCTCATAAAGTTGGCCGCAGGAACATTTATACCAATAGGATGTTTGAAATAATTACAGTGGGGATAAAAAAAAATGCGGGACAGAAAAAGGATAATTTCTGAGGTATGGCCCGCCCTGAGTAGAACGGGGTCCTCCTGCAGAGTCATTCGACATTGTTGAGCGATGATCTTCTATGATGACTACAGGCCCCTAATCTCCTTCAATGGATCTTGGGTAGGTGCGTTTCAATTTGGAGTAAGGGTCAGCCAGATCCTAAATATGTAATTTTGTATGCCGGTACCCGGCTACAGTTGGGGGAAGCTTGCCTACTCCGAGTTGAAGTGTAGTGTGTACTTTGAACAAATATCTATTGTGGTGAAGTTATACCCGCAGCGGATTTCTGATTTCTCCCCTGGCAAAAAGATTGATGTGTGCCGGTGCAATTTCGGTGCAAGTACTCTAAGCAAATTTCATGTAGCAGGAAAGTCATCTTCCGGTTAGCTGCACTCTTTAACAGCCCCTGTATAAATCCACTGCTAAGATAATACACAATACCTACGCTAGCGACAAATGTTCGCATCAGACAGGTATCCCACAGGGCCGCAATCAAACACATAGAGGCCACACTGGGGGCAATGACCATGGGCGCGGGTTCATGGCAGATGATGGACACTTGCCACGACACTTGCCATGCACACTGCTTTGTACTCACTGCGTTCAGGCGCCGGATAGCCAAAGCCATTTTTAGGCGATTGTAGCCGCGGCTAGCTTCGGCGGGGTCCGGCTAATTGCCAGAAATAGCTCGTCCCGGTCACCTAGACAACGGCTAGCCAGAGTAATTGCGAGACAATTGTAGGTCCGCAACGCTCAACTCGACGCAGCTTTTCTAGCCCGGTAGCATGACCTCGAAGCTAGTTGGCTAGGTCTGCCAGGGCTAGCTATTCCTCTGGCTACTACGGGTCATGGTTCCGTCAACTGTACTAATAATAATTTTAAGACATTGCATATTGCAAGTTAAGCTCTGCTGCAATCACCACCTGGCCTCGCCTTAAGCTCAAGATAGTCCTTCACGGAACAGAGGGGCCTGCTATGGATGAATGGACTGGCGAAAGAATGTCGGATCACATAACACTGCCACTTAACACGAGACAAACAAGCATCCACTCACTTGCCACTGCACAACCAATTGGCGAACTTTGAGATGCTTATAATTGCAATATCCTACCTTCTGAATGCTATGAGGCATGGCTAAAGATGCAGGCGTGACAAGGTCCTTGGCTAGTTCTGGCTAGATGGCTAGCCACGGCTCGACGGATCTCATTGAGGTGGTTAGCGTGGCCTCGACATTTGAGGCCAACTACTTCCTGGCTATATGGCTCGCCACGGTGCCTTTCTGCCTGGGGCCTGAACGCAGTGACTATTAATATCATTGTCAGATCCTATGTTCCATGAGATTCCGAGGCTGGTGCTGTACCTTCTCACGCACACGCTGTGATGTTGACTGCGGTTCTGGTGACTGCAAGTAGGTCTGCGAGTTTCAGAAAGGTACGTCCTCTGGGGGAAATAATCAAGGCAGTGGAGTGTAGCAGGTTTTTGTGAACAGTGTAGTTGATTTGTTTTTAGTGCATGGGTTACCCCAAGCAGGTCTAATTCAATGCCTATGGGGGTGCTACTAGGTATATCAGATCTGCTGGTGGTTATTCCGGGTGTTTGAGCGGCCGGAATATAACAATTAAGAGCTAAAGAGCGCCAGGGTCGCTTCTCCGGATGTATTTTAGCTGTATTTCGCTTCGTATGACGATGAAGGGGATCGATACTAGGCCTTCTCCTGTGCCAATCGACCTATTGCAATCCCTACAGTCGTTTCAGAGCGATGCGGGAGCACGAGTAGTGCCGGACTCGAGAGGATTTATAGTTTTCGTGGTGTTTTATCGCCAAAGACAGCGACCAGAGGGAAAATTCCTTGTCTCTGACCATGTTTGTAATGTATACGAAGGGATCCGGGTCGTCAATCGAGGCGAATAAGATGATATGCTCAGGCGAGAGTGTCTGAGGAGTATCCGGATGTCGTATGTTACTGGTGGAAGTTCCTAGTCGGATCTATCCACAGAAAGGAAGGGCTGACCACGTTAGCGTAGATGGTGGGTCGAGGCTACCGCGCCCTGATTTCGTACTGCGAGTAAGTTCGCAACGGCAGCATTTCCGTATACAAGTATCGTTTTCCTCAAATCAGAGTCTTTTTGGGTGAAGGATGTGATCCGGGAGGATCTTGTGAGTGCTTCGAAAAGCAGAGGGAGATGTTTCACAAGAGAGCCTGCTGGATGACCAGAGAGCTCTATAGTTAGGTGTATTCTTATCCTTCTGCTAGTGTAGACTAGAGAAATACAGGGGAACTCGGTGATGATGTTATGTGAAGAATGATCCTTGTATTTATAGTTTTCCCTCCCCTGGGTCCCCCTCTCCTATCATATGACTCCTCACCGGCGCCCGCCTGCCATAGCCAGCTTGGTCGTCTGGGGCTGAAAATAGATTGTCTTGTTACGATGACCCGAAATAACCCCCAGGTCGTGTGGTACGAGACGTTCTTGGCGCACTCTGGATCGTATGGCCACCAAGTCGTTGTGGGACGTCTGGACCTATTAATAGTGAATGGTCTTGGCGCGCTCCGGGTCGCACAAGTTGCCTTCTATGTCATACAACATGACATCGCATGTCCTGGGTCTCCAGCCAAGCCGAGCTGGCAATGGTGTACCCCTGATCCCGTAACGCCAATGGAGTCCCTTCTAATACCAGCCTCCCCCAGGTCCTATGTCGATCATCCGGTTCGAAGTGAGCGCGCAGTCCTCCCTAGGCAATACCCGTGGGTCATAGGAATCGAGAAATTATAACGGTCCTATGGTCTAACGGGCTATGACGCTCATAACTGAGAGATGCGCGTTCGACTCGTGCTAGGATCGTAGTGCGGCTTTTCGCCCGTCCTCCCATTGCTGGAAAGCAGAGGGAGGCCGGGCGAATAAGCGTACTACCCTTTTTATAATCTTGGAGGTCGATGTTTATTTTCGAGGGCGTTTGTGGGTTATAATATCCGGACGTGGGTTCTAGATGAGATAGAGCTGGGGGAGAAGGCAGTTTGAGGAAAAGTGGAGACCCAGATCGTTGTTCATTGGTGGCATAGGGAAGATAGGGGCCCGGAATGACGTGACGATGAGTGTTTGGGGGTACAGCTCGAGCGGTAGCGATGTATTTGACTCAGTGGGGGTATTGGGAATGCCACTTGGGTTGGGTGGTAATTTATCGCGATCCGATGCCGGTTGGTGGGTTGAGCGAAGTGAGAGCTCACAACGCATGTGAGAGAATTCTGTTCATCAAAGCGGTAGATTGGATGATGGAGTGATGTACGTCTTACAGATAAAGAGCCGATGCCAATAATTGGCTTCCTGTTCCCTCCCCTCCTAGCCTCACAGATGGCCGCCAAGGTTGTCTGCACCTGTACCGAGTGTATTTCCCATTGGGTCTCAGTTGATGGACAGAAAATACCAGGGAGAAAGGTCAGCTCACAGCTGCGCTGCCGCTACGAACTTTCCACCATAGTCAATTGATCACCAGACTTTGCTCCAAACCTGGGTCCACTGGGCAGCAAAGACCTGTGGGGGGAAGATGAAGACAAGGTCTTCAATTTTGAAAAAACCCAAAAATACAAATGGTTTGTGGTGTGATTCCAATATTATCGTAAAGTTAATATTAAGACAATTACAGATGTTACCATCAACAGCTTGCTCATCACACAACTTTGTTCTGCCTTGGTCGTATGGCTGAACTTAAAAGCTGGTGTCAGCCATGCCACTGCAAACATTATACTGAAGGCCCTTAAATTTATCTTATCAGCCACTCTGAAGCTTTTACAGCTAGCTTTGCTTGCTCATGGCATTACTGTTCAACTCCCACAGGTTCAAATTCCTCAGGACATTCATACAGCCTACAGAAATCATACTAGGGAACCAGAGATTGTGCAGATGCCATGCTGTCCAAAGTGTTACACACTCTACCCATCACTGGCAAATATGCCAAAGCGGTGCACTGCAAAGGTTTCCAAGAAGTCACCTGTGAGGTGCAAGGCCCAACTTTGGCAGACACAGCACTTTGGGAAGGAATTCAATCGGGTTCCCAAAACCGTATTCAATACACAAAATATTGAGTCCTGGTTGGAATGGTTCTTATCACACAGGTCAATTGAGGAGTATCTGCAGAAGACATCCGAAAAGAACTCTGCTGGACCTGGGGAGGATATGCATGATCTGCAGGATAGTCCCCGATGGCAGAATCTCAAGAGTGTTGGAAAGGACAAATATAACCTGATATTCGGCCTTTACATTGATTGGTTCAATCCCTGTTGAAACAAATTGGCAGGTAAGATCTCAGATGACTGAATATCGGGGATACTAAGGTTGCTATTCACAGGAAAAACCATGTCTTGCAGGACAATTGTCCTCTATTGTTTGAATATTCCACCTGAAGTTTGATACTTGCCAGAGAATGTTTTTGTTGTGGGCTTGACCCCATCACCAAACAAGCCCAAAGCCACAGCTTTAACAAATCTTTTGGATCTGCTCATGAAGACAATTCTCTCGTATGACTCCCCAGGAAAGACTGTGAAAACATACTTTCACCCTGAAGGGACAGCTGTCAGTGCCCGTATTGTGCTGCTGGTGGCAGATCTCCTGGCTGCAAGAGAAGCTGGCGGATTTTATCTCACTCTGCAACAATGTTTTGCTCTTTCTGTCTTCTCAAACAGGATGAAAAACACCAAAGTGACTACTGGACTTGGCCAAAGTATACAGCCTCCACAGTGTTCAAGCAGGAAAAAGAAATGGTTTAGATTACAAAGGGGAAGAGGCTCGTTGAAGAGCAGAAGACTGGTGTGCATGGGTGCTCCCTGCATGTCCTGGCATACCGAGATCCAGTCAACGATACAATCCTGGGCTTCATGCACAACTGGTTAGAGGGTGTGCTTGAGCATCAGCTCCATGTACTTTGGGGAATTGGAAGAACTACCCAGTGAGCAAAAGCTCTTGCAGAGCTTGATGAAGATGATGAGGATCTGTGGACCAATGAAGATATTTCTGAGGCTGGTGGACAGGATGACGCACAGGACGTCCGGGACAAGGAACAACAATTTGACCCCACTGAGTTTGCAAAATGGCGAGAGGAGTACATTTGTGCTACACAATCCAAGGAGGATGGAGATGATCATGATACCTCTAAGGGAACTCCGGCCCCCAGATTCGGATGATGCAATGGATGGTTCAGGAGCTGTCCCTCCTGATGAAAGTGAGACAGATCCTGACGAAGAATTTGAGGATGTCACTGTGTGAGGGACCTGGATGTTCACCCCTAAAAGACTGGAGATAATCTGTTCCTGCATCAGAGAGGTCATCTTTCCGACATGGGTTGCCCGTCCACCGGGAAATCTTGGTGAAAAGAGTTGTGGAAAGTTGAAAGCCGAGGAATTTCTAACTCTGTTTTCGGTTATCTTCCCTCTGGTCTTGCCAGAAATTCAATTGGATGATGACCCTATCCGACATGACACCGTGCTGAAAAGTTTCTGCCACCTAGTGGGAGCCACAAATATTCTCTCATCATTCAAAACATCAGACTCTGCTGCTGATTACAAGTACTTATGTTTACATATGATATTGCTTCTTTCAAATCTCAGGGCACCCAAAATTGATCACTTTTTTACTAGTTTCTGATTTCGTTGAGGGACCCTTTAGTGGCTGTGTCTAGTCTTTATACTATTTCTATTAGTCAAAAACATATGAAAAATAGCGGCTGTGCCTTTGTTCATATTTGGTTAGTTGTTCATATTTACATACTTGGGGAAAAATACCCCCTACTCGGTGAAAAATCATCACTTGTGCAAACAATGGCAATTTTTTTTTGCAATCGCCGTCATCCTTCAGCATTCTCCCTCCCCCTTTTGGACTTGAAGAAAATAAAAACCATAAAAACAGGATAGGATCCTCTGACGAACTTGCGACGAATCGTGGCTAACTGCAATGGAGCGCAACTTTTTTTGTATGGAATATTTATGCCGTTTTTGGTACTCAATATTGTATAACGGCATATGATATACTTAGAATTGTAGTTGCAATATTATCGCGGGAAATGGTGGTGCGGGGCATGGTGTTTGGCCTTGATTGGCAGCAGAGGCTGCATTTTGGTTGGTTCCATTCATGTAACACAATGATAGCTTGGGCGCCATTTGATTAATTGCATCTGTGGCTGGTAGACTTCTCGTACTACTGCGCGCACGCTGATTTCATGTGATCCGTAACTCAACAACATTTGCCGACATGCCGACAACTTGTATTACTGTACTTGCATATTAAATCACCAAGCACTCCCTCTGCGCACCGCCCCCTGCATCGCTGCGCTGACCACATGCAGCCCTGTGCTCAACATTCTGTCCCGCCATCCCCAATGCACCTCCCACCCACAGCACCGCCCGCCCCATCTCCTGTGTCACCGGCCCGCCTCGCAACAGCTCCTGCCCCCTAACTGCCCGCCAACTCACTTACACACTCACACCTCCAACCCGCTCCCTCCCGCCAGTTTCTAGCCGAATCCCCTGCCAATAAAATATGCTAGAAGTACATATGTTCGCCCTAAATGATCCTATTACTTTTTATATAATCTGGCTACCCCAATACAGATTAGACGACGCTTTGCAACCCAAATCTACCTACCCCCTACGCTCCCAAATCCATCAAAAACTGGGGTGTGACATGTGTTCCACACCTGCACTGGATTCAACACTATCCCTGCACAATCCATCTTCAAATATTGTCGACGGTCCATTGGTTTGTTATTTGATTTCACTGCTTCATTCCACCGACTCTCGTAGTGCATAAACGAGCGCTCCCTAATATTCCACACCCACGCACCGGCCCACTCCGCCCTGCGCTGCTGTGCTGAGCATCCTGTATCGCCATGCACCTCCCGCCCACTGCAGCGCATCAACAAGTCGGCCCGCTTTGAGAAACCCAGGGACGGGATGCCGAAGGCGATGCGAGGCCATTCTTCTTCTGATATTATTTTATTCTTATGTGTAATCTTATCATTTGGTACTTAGAACATATAACAAAAAAACTTGGCTTGTGGGCCACTGCTTCACATGGCAGTACAAGTCCAGTCCCGGGGTATACAATCATTGCGAGGGCACTATGGGATAGTTCTATTAGGCGAACTCTGTCCTGATTGTATTTTTGCATGAGATCACCGGCCAGATGGACCCTGCCAGACATTTTCATTAAACACTCACAGCATACATGGCCAGTGTAGCGTCTTTCCTACAAGACATATGAAGAGAGGCCAGGGAAATGTTTTTCAAGGTGTCCACATGCATGTAAGACATCAGTTTGGTTCACTGGGGGCTTCTGTCGAGTTGAGTACTGCTTTGCTCTCCGATTTCTGCTTCCGGAGGAATGTCGAGGTGCCTATTTTTATTTCTATACTATTTGTCTACAAAGCTGACTGGTAAATTTTAGTTCGGGTCTCTGCACAAAGAGGGTGTCGTGTACGACAGTCATTACGACCCATGGATAGAGGACAATATCGATATTACATTCCAATCTCTCCCTTTCGATGCTCCACGCAAAACTCGCCCAGGCTACATAAATGTCTCGCTGTTCAAGCCCACACACGAGTCATTTATCTTGAGCACACTCCCCCAAAATGGGTGCAGGAAGTACAACATTCAGCGCCATCCTGACGTGGTGTCCAACGAGGTGGTGCCTAACCTTCCCTTGGTCAATCTATCCGGTGCTCGAACAAATCGCTACGAATTTTTAGCTCGGGCCCAAAACACCAGTTTGCGCTGACCTCAATTCATACCAACCAATAATATGCGTTATTCAATCGTGCACTTCGTGCTGGGGGTCCATTTGAAAACCAAATTTCCGTCAGATGGCCAAATGGTGGTCAGATAGGGTTAACGGGAAGAACATCTTTTACAAGATTCCAGAACAGCTGAAGTTTCATTTTAAGACTTGGAATGCGCTCCGAGTAAAGATGACAACACTTCAATTAACCGAGAAGGATCGTGCAGATTTTATGGATCTCATTCGTTCTGATGCGCATACAAGCCTCGTGTTGGACGAGTCATATTCCCCCGTTGTACAAGGCCGCAAAGCCACTGCCTCCTCCGCAAAAATTGCTGTCCGAAATCGCCAGAGCTCGCAAGCTGTGTTGATGCGACAGCTGCCACAGTATCCGATGGCATCAAGCTCGAAAACCACATTAGATTCCCAGCCTACATCTCCGCCGTCTCTCGCTCCGCAGCATCAACCTCCTCCACTGATGGCGCAGTTTGCAGTGACAGCGACATCGGGTAATGGCCAGGGAATGACGGTCAAGCCAGCCAAAAGCAGGTCTTGTGTCGTCTGCAAAAGTCTGGGGAAGGACGGCTCTCACTGCAAAAGAAAAGGGGGCCGTGAGCGGTGCCCGTGGTACGGGACTCCAGGTGCAATCGGTCCGAAGAAGACGCATCCTCGCCTGATGCGAGGTTCGAGGGGTTAACGAGCTGAGCCAGGAAAGAAGTTCGTAAATTCATTGAATTTTTGTGATACATCATCATTACATCGACAATAAATCAGTATATTGTACCTGCAAGGATTTGGTGAGGGGACGAGGTGGGGGGGGAAGGCAACAACACAACTTACCAAAGAAAGGCCCGCGCACCAAAATAATGCCATCGAAGCGCTGCTTAAACCCTCTTAAACCATGCCGTCGTATCGTCCTTCTTGATCCGATGTGAAAAGCCAATGCGCGCCTTCTGCTGCCACCTCCTGGCGAACAGCGCACCTGGGCGGCCCATAACGACATAGAAGTCCATGCCAAAGATACCGATGCCGGTGTCATAGCGCACACCCAGGTCGATGTGCTCCTGGATTCCGCAGCCAAAGTTGCCTGTTTCCGAGAAGTTGCGGCGGCGGACGCGGATGGCGGCGTGCACGGCAATTTTCTCGTTGCATCAGGATGCCGAATGTGCGGACGGTGTAGCGCACCTTTGAGGTGACGGGCGCGGTGAGCTGCTCGAGCACCTTGGATGCGCATGTGAGGCAATCACCGGACTCGCCCACTGAGATGTCTGTAAAAAGTGGTCAGTGTTTCTCCCGGCCGTGAAAAATGAACACCCTGATTGCGCACATAAAAATTCATGTGAAAGATGCCGACGCTGGGGTTGTAGCGTGCTGCAGATGGCGACCCGCAGGGCGTGACGGCAATCTTCTTGTTGCGCCCAGGGACCCGGATGCCGATGGTGGCGACGGTGTTTGAGGAGGCGTGCTGGGTGACTCGGAAGCGATCGTGGACGTTGAGGCTGAGTGTGCATATCACACCCGGCGAGCGGCAGGAGGCGGGGTGTAGTGTATTGCTGAGGAACTGAGGCCTAAAAGTATGTAATAGCGAGAGGCAGAAGATTGAGACCAATATTAATGTTCGCCGTGGTGTAAAAAAGAAAGCACGTACCAAGTATCGAACGTGTGACACCCGACATAAGCAAAAATTCATAGGAGAGTGATGCACACCTGAGCTAAGTAATATTTGAAAGTGGAGCAGTTTAGCTCACTTTAACGCACCCACGCCGAATATTTGAAAAGAATTTGATTTCAAATATTCGCCAGGACATAGCACCAGGGCCACTAACGTCACGAGTTACTCATTCACTTCTCTGTTCTGACCACCACCCACGAACTGACCGAATGTGCCGTGACCAACCAACCACCTGCGAAGCCGGGGCCGGAGACGAGGTGCCGCTTCTATTTGCCTCCACAGGGAAGTGACACTTTTCTTGGCCATTGGAAACTTATGCCACCCAAGTCATCAGCGCGACATTGAATGAGGAAGAATGAGAAAGGCAACAGCATGGAATACCATGTGCACAATGCCTTGCCTCTTTTCTGACCGTTTCAAATAACTTACTCCGCAGCTCCGTCGCCCGCACCTCGTCCATGGTGCACCCAGTACATGTTATTTTTGTGTCGCACATCATGCACGTTAATGCTCAAGTTCTACGAAACTTAAGTGGGACGAAGTGATGGATTATCTTAAGTTGCCCTGACTTAAGTAGATCGGGACTACTGAACCTCCTTAAGAACAATATACTCCTAGTCAATGAATCTCAAGTCGTATGGGACTTAGTGGGGCAGAACTTAAGTACAATCACTGCGTTCAGGCTCCAGCTAGCCGAAGCCATTTTTAGGCGCTGCTAGGCGAGGCGAGGCGCCAAAAGTCGTCGTCTAGGTTCGGCTAGGTTCGGCTAGTTGCCGGTCACGGTCACCTCGCCACGCCTAGCAGCGGCTAGAAATAGCTCGGCTAGGCTCGGCTACCCTTGCGGCTAGCTGGACTCTGAACGCAGTGAATGTATCTCAAGTTCTTGCATGGAACTTAGGTTCAGGCAATGGGGGGAGGAACCGGGTGGGGGGGAGGTATGCGGAACTTAAGTTCCGCCATAACTTAAGTCCGAAATACGGTCTTAACTGCCAAAACTTAAGTAAACCTAATTTTATTTCATGGGATGCTGAGTATATGTTCGCTGCACCATTGCAAAACGGGTTTGAATCCCACTGCCGCCAGCAAGCCGCGCGCTCCCACTCCGACGGATCGAAGAGCCAGCGGAACCATTTGTCAAGGTTGCCGTCAAAATATGGTGCAGCTTCTTCGAAAGCTGAAACGGTGCTCTCCACAACGGATGCGACACTTCCCAGTGTTCCAACGGGGCTGCATCACATCCGGGGCATTTTTTCACATGGACTGCGTAGATTCGGAAAAATGAGATGCAGCGCTGGCTCACTTCATCGGGTGCGAGCTTGAGCACTGCAATCAACTTTCCGAATATCTGCTGTAGCCATCCCTTCCAGTTCTAGGTGAGCTGCTTGTCGTCCCGATCAGAAGCCTACAATACTCACAAATATTGCATCTGGGGAGCCGCCAGATGGAGTCAACTTTGCCTTGACGAGCTTTTAGCGAAACTGTTGGCGCATAGTTGTCAATACTCACAAATATTGCATCTGGGGAGCCGCCAGATGGAGTCAACTTTGCCTTGACGAGCTTTTAGCGAAACTGTTGGCGCATAGTTGTCAGAACTTTGCAGCCACCTGTGTCAAATTCAGGGAGTGCCGCCTGCTCAATATGTTACGAGTACTTATGTAATAAGTATCATCCCTTTCAAATCTCAGATCACCAATTTCATTGATTTTTTTGACTAGTGACACAGATCGTTGAGGGACTTTTTAGGGGCTGTGTATTGATAAATTGGTGGCAGTGCTTAATTTCACTTCAAATTCTTCTATTCTTTTTAGTGGCTGTAATGTTTTCAGATGTTATTTTCCATCAAAACGAGATTTTTCCCCGAGTAAAAAAACTTTTTGTCCTTTGTCATTGTTAAAATTGAGGGGCTCCCTGCCAGATCCGCCCCGCATTAGCTCAGAACCAGCTGAATATTTTCCCCTAGTTTATGAGAGGAATATTTCATTGCACACTGTGGCTACCTCCCCGCTCAGAAATCCTTAGATAACCTGTAGAACTGAACAAAATATGGGCTTGTCCTTAACAGAGGGGTTTTATCCACTCTGGTCCGAACTCCGGTCTGTTCCGGCTGTCACCGATCATTTCATCACCATTACTCCTTTTTATTTTCTAAAGCCAGTCTGCGTTCAGAGCCCAGCTAGCCGCAAAGCTAGCCGAGTCTAGCCGAGCTATTTCGAGACGCCGCGAAGCTGACTAGACGGGTAACTAGCCAGACCTTGCCGGAGCTAGACGGCGATTTTTTGCGCTTCGTCAGGCTTACCGGCGTCTAGAAATCGCTTCGGCTACCTGGAGCCTGAACGCAGTGAGTGGGAAGAAAGTGCAGGTAATAGGTAATAGGTAAATCGAATTAAATTACAAGCTATCTACGGAAACCTGAACACTTTGTGTTTCGGCAAATTCCGCGGTAGTTGCCAAAAATCTGTGATGTTGCAGTGGCTCAGAATCCCGTGTGTATCTCCTTCCAGCTTCTGAGATTGACTTCCTATTACTATTTATGATGGCTGCCTCTCTGTCCGCTTAGATTGAATGAAATATTGGCAGTTATTGTAAGAGGGGGTAAACCAAATCACAGATACACTGCCTACAGCGTCCGTTGATACGGAGTACATCTATTCTCAACCCTTTTTTGAGTAACAAATTTGTTCATCATTGGCCATTTAAAAAAAAAGTAAGTTGTCACCCCGTGTGGCATCAATGATTGTAAGCTTGTACTACTGATCTCCTTTTTTTTATTTTTTATTGACCTTGCGCCGCTGTGGTACTGATTACCGAAAAAAAAGTTTATAAATAGTTTGAGTTCATGTGTCACTGCTCACCCTCCATTGCCCTCTATTCCTAACAGGTCTATACAGTGAGCCTGTTCGCGTGCGCAAGAGTTGCTGTCAAGCAGGTGCGGTATATGTTGGCCCCCCCTTGTGGATGCCAATCTAATTCTTATGTAATTGTTGCAACTCTAACCCAAGCGAAATTGAAATGTCAATTGTTGAAATGCTGATTGGCTTGTATAAATTAAAATGAAGGTATTAAACAATTGCCACGGTGCTAAATAATTGTCCGCAGACACTGTCTGGTTAATGCGGTATTGCCATGCCTGCCTGTAGAAATTTGAATTTACCTCGCGATATTCATGCCTTTAGTTGAACATGTCCGTGATAATATATTTGTCCATTGCTACGCAGTTACACGGATATTGCGACTCATGTGGAGATTGCCAATACTTGGTACATAGAAGAAAGAAGAAAAAAAAGGAAGTACGAGGTCCTGCCGGGCACAGCCACGGCCCTTTACCCCAAGTTACGAGTACTTATGTAATAAGGATTGTCCCTTTCAAACTTCAGATCACCCTTTTTCTCGATTTTTTTGACTAGTGACAGCGATCGTTGAGGGACTATTTAGAGGCTGTGCTGTGTTAAAATTGTGGCAGAACTTAATTTCGATTCAAATATTTGTACCCTTTTTAGTGGCTGTAATGTTTTCAGATGTTATTTTCCATCAAAACGGGCTTGGGCACCGAGTAAAAAACTTTTTGTTCTTTGCTGTTATTATTTTTAAGGGGCCCCTGCCAAAATTCGCCCACAATAGCTCGTAACACGCTGAATATTTTCCCCTAGTTTATGAGTGGAATATGTCATTGCACACTATCACTACCTCCTCACCCTAAAATCTTTAGATAATGTGTAGAACTGAACAAAATATGGGCCGTCCTTCAGAGAGGGGTTTGAGCCGTTCTGGTCCGAGCTCCAGTCTGTTCGGACCAACCGTGTGTCGTGCTGAGGAGGGTAGCATAATTGGATACAGTAGGTAAAACAAAATAGGATAAATATTGCAAGTAACTAGCAGAGGTGCCACACAAGAGGTACGTAAAGTATGACACCCGCGGTGCGCGCGAGAACGTCGAGAGCTCTGCCTGTGCAAGCCACACAGAGAAGATGTTAGCACGCACGACGAGAACAACGCAAAGTAAGTACATACTCCTGCTTTCCACAATCCGCCTTCTCCGCCGCCCCACCATCGCCCACCTTCGACTCCAGAGCGCAACGGCTGGCTGACGGGCCTCGGGCGTCGTGGCCTAGATGTGGGTGAGCGCGGACAGCGTGGCATATGTGTGGGTTTGCACGAGGGCATGGCGGTCACAGGCAGTGCGGACGGTGCAGGCACGAGGAGCACGAGCAGGCTGCCGTGCAGCGCGCAGACCGTCGGTGCGGTGCGGCACGGAGGACAAAGAGGAGGAGGGTGCGGAGGCGGTGGTATTGCCCTTGCCGTTGGTGGTGGTGAGGTGCGGCATCGGCAGGCGGTGTGACGTGCAGGACGCACAGGGCTGGGGAGAGGAGCGCGGGGGACGCTGGGGGCGAGATGAGGTTAGTTTAGGAGCAGTCAGGGCGGAGGAGGGAAGGAGCCTTACAACTACGATGCGCTTCGAATCCGCAAGGTGTACCCGTCGCAATCCGTAGGGTGTACGCCGGTCTCGCCATGATCCTGGTGTGCCTCCCCATTCCGCCACGCCTGCGCCGAGGGGGGGGGCTATGCAGCAGAGACGCGGCGCGTGGCGAGGTAATGGATGTACAGTGCGTGAGACGTGCTGCAGAGAACGACCGAGACGGGGGGGAAAGCAAGAAGGATGGGGGATAGAGAAGAGAAGAAGGGCGAAGAGGGGGATCCGCAGTCGGGAAGACTGGCGGAGGACATGGACATCGCTTTCTGCATCGTCCCCACCGTGAATTGGATACGATCCCAACACAAAACCCGTGCCACGACGCGCACGACGAACACGCAGCGCAAGCGGACCCCGAGGACAATGGGTAGGCGAAAAGCCCTCCACATTCTCCGTGCCACCGGGAAGCGCACTCGCGCGCGCAGCCGTCAAAGGCGAGCGGGGCGTTCGCGTCGTCAGAAGCGGTGTTGGCTTCGACTTGGACGACGGCTCGCCGTAAAAAAACAGCCAAGGGCGTCCACACCCCGGGGTCCGTCGCGCAGACGCGCTGCGGGCAGATATGTATAAGTCCGCGGTGGCGGCGAACGCCAAGGGAAGCGTGAATTCTCGTCCTCAACGCGCGAGACGACGGCTGGTAAAAACAGGCAACACCAGGATACGTCGTGCAGAAGCTCTGCGGGCAGAAATACACAAGCTCGCTGCGCTGGAGAGGTAGCATGGCTGCTTGCAGGACCAGACGTGCACATGCAGCACAACAAGTATCCAGTCCCGCGCATCTGCAGCACATACGAGCCAAAAATATGGTGTCAGATGCGAGGTCGTCGTGTGAATGGCGGACCGGCAGAAACACGCCGTAGTAAAAATACGCCCGCCGCCGCGCGCCGTTCATCCATCCATCGCCCAGGCTGGTGTGCACCAGACGCGCAGATGCACCATACATGCAGCGAAGCACACAGTCGACGAAAGGAGGCGCATATGCAAGGGGCGGGCGAGTGGGTGCGGCGCGCGAGCACCAGGGACAGCAGGATAGGACACTTACGACGACGATGAGGCGGGATACAGGTGAGGAGAAGCCGAAGAGCCGCAGAACTCATAGATCTCGTCCCAGTGGCAGGATGTGTCGAAGATCGCCCGATTCCAGTTGAGAGCTCTGTGTGCGGCCTGCACGGCGGATTACTTGGTAGAGCAAGTGTTCGATCCTCCAGGAATTCGCAGTATGAGGCCGCAGTGTTCAATTTTCATAAGCAGATATATCGAGCGAAGACGCCCCGGAGACCCATAGGCGAGTTGGAATACCGTCACCAATCCGGACAGTTCGAATGTACGCCTCCGATCTAGCTTCGGCGGCAAGATGAGCTTTGTTAACTTTTTGTGAGGTGGTGAAACGAAAAGGGTGTCGGCATAGCACGGCCCGACTTGGCCCAAATGCCTCCCGCATCAACAAACAATACAATAGCCAAACAACGCTTTCACCACCTCAAATCGTCTACTCTCGCTTCAGGCTCCTACCCACCGCACATTACGGGGTTGGGAGACAGAGTAGGCGTACTTACAAGTGAAATCACATGTAGTCATACCAAATGCCAAATCACTGTTAGCCGACACAATAGCTTCCGAACTTCCAAGGCCCCAACCCCTTCATGGCGGCTGGCATTTAACAACCATAAACAACATAGCCACCCGCTTAGCGGGGCCGCCATCACCGGTCAACTCTCCCGCGCTCTCTCATCAACAAACCTCGTCGCGTCGATTCCTTCCCACCTGACGCGTTGTTCTCGTTTAAATTCGGCCCATGGCTCAGTACCTTGCCTATAGCCAAAAACGGCTTCAATTTTGTCGCGAATTTCGCTGAGGAGGAGGTTGTCGGGGTTATACTGAGCCATGGGCCGAATTTCAACGAGAACAACGTGTCAGGTGGGAAGGAATCGACGCGACGAGGTTTGTTGATGAGAGAGCGCGGGAGAGTTGACCGGTGATGGCGGCCCCGCTAAGCGGGTGGCTATGTTGTTTACGGTTGTTAAATGCCAGCCGCCATGAAGGGGTTGGGGCCTTGGAAGTTCGGAAGCTATTGTGTCGGCTAACAGTGATTTGGCATTTGGTATGACTACATGTGATTTCACTTGTAACTACGCCTACTCTGTCTCCCCAACCCCGTAATGTGCGGTGGGTAGGAGCCTGCTCTCGCTTCCCATTGCATCCCATCTGACTTCTCAATATGGGCACAGCTAGGGAATAGCATGAGTATATATTCGTGAATATGAATATTCGCCGACACCTGGAGATTGATACTCGCATTCGTACGAATATTGATCACGAATATTCGTTGCTTAGTCAGCGATATTCGCGAATACTCGTGAGTGGCAACTATTTACATTCAGCGAGTTTGAATATTCATTAGTTGCGAGTTATTCACGAATAGCATACATATAAAGTTCAATTTCAGCCACTGAACTACAAGCTGGTGTCTTCAACAACAATAACCTTAGATGATCCCTGTGCCTCAGCTGCATTTGGTACTCTCCGCTTCTTTTTGCGTGTCCAACCCTCAGCAAGCTGGCTTTCAAACTCGTCAACTGCAATGAGGTCCGGGTCGCTTGCCCACTGGCCAACCATCACAGCGGAATGGGCAGATTTCTCAGACAGCTGGTTGCGAAGTTTCGATATTGTCCCTCCTGAGAAGGAGAAAAGCCGTTCAGCGTCAACAGAGGTTGCTATAAAATGGAATCAGTATCAGAAACTCGAGGTGCAAATGTATTATACCTGGGGCAGACAAGTAATCGAGACACATTTGAGCAAATGCTTCCGCCTCAGGGCTCTGTCCGGTCTTTGCTGCTTCGCGCTGTCTCGAGTGATATCCAATTGGGTCATTCTCCAGTGGAAGTGCAGGAGAGGTCAGCCATGCTTCAAGAGCATCAGGCGCAGAAGAAGCTGCCTGGCCGTAGTCAATAGTAACATCAAAACTGATCTTTGAACGCTACAAGAATCAATAGAAGTTATCGGGGTTAGAGGCTGAACCAAACAAATAACTTGCAGACGTACACGGGAGCTGCTCTGTGTTTGTGATGTATTCGGAACTGTAGGTGTCGTGGGGTTTGTCCCAGCCAGCTGTGGCTTGTAGTGGGAAGTCCACGCAAGACGAAGAAGTCGAAGAGCTTCATCAATCCATGTCTGCTCCCATCCAACAGTCAGGAAGTAGAATGTTTTGTAGCGAGGATGCAGAACTATAATCAACCATGTCAGATTGACTCCATTGGTTGACTGGACATACTCATTGCAATCCGATAGATCTCGCTGTCATCTGTGAACGAGTAGTACTTGTTGAGAGTTGCGAGCCCTGTATTGGCAGCATGTCGAATGGCAATATGCAACGATGTGTTGTCTATCATTTGACCAAACATGCTGGTGAATTTGTCGATGAGGGGGATGACCTCAAAGACCAAAGCAACCTCTGCCTTCGATACTTTCTCCGTCGCAGCTATGAAGGTCTTTCAAGTTGTCAGCATTTGGCCACAATAAATAATGCAACTTACCTCCAGAATCTCCTCCAGCTGTTCAATAATTGTCCACTCCTCACCCGAGAATGTATATTGTCTCAACTTGAGATTCCGATCGTTGCACATCTGGGAAACAACGGGCTGCTGGTCAAGAATCCGGAGCAGACAATGTGCATGAGGGTTCCAGTGTGTATCAATGACCTTGACGAGTTCCAAGAGTGGAAGCTTGAGCTCATTCGATTTTTTCTCCCAGGCTTCAGAGTTGAGCGAGCTATTTTGGACAGTCTTCGACAGACCGATAGCCTGACAATGTATGAGCTGGGCTTTCCTTCTGGAGCAAACGAAACATCACTTGCCTTTGAGAGAAGCACTCGTGCTTGTTTGCGCTCCTCCACAGTCAACGGAGGGAGCTCAATCTCGTCGTCAAGCCGTGAGCCTGTGCACTTCTCTCCATCCTCAAACTCGTCAATCAGCTCATCGTCAGCCGCATTCCGGGCAGCATCAATATCAGTGTCAACCGGTGCGTCTCCTTCCTTGTCTCCATCATTCTCATCCTCCTCACTATCTATCACATCAATGTCTGAATCTCCCGCCTCGCTGTCACTGTCAGCTGCGTCATACTTTGCAACCTCCTTCTCCAAAGTGTTCCATTCATCTGCTGTTCCCAGTGCACGAACGGACTTCTTCACATGAAGGAAGACACGAAGGAAGGCCTGGATATAGACCAAACTCAACACACAGTCACGATGAAGACACAGAAAGGAATACCTTCATAGCTAGGTTCAGGATGTGTGCGAAACATCTAATGCGATGGAGTGCCCCATTGAATCTGCCCAACCGTCGGATTTTAATAGCCAGCGCAGTAACAAGAGTGTTATTATTTGAGGCGTTATCCGCTGCAAGACCAAGGAGCTGTAAACTATATGTTAGTGGTAGTAGGAAAGCCAGAACGCAATGACCTACCCGGAGATGAATATTGTAACTGACCAGGCAGTCATATAGAGCCTGAGCAAGCGCTGCACCTGTGTGGCTGCCGCGGATACTATTGATTTGTTAGCAATTGTGACTCAGTTTGAGGTTGAAATCTACCGGATGAAGTCCAAAGTAAATCGTTTATATTTGCCTTTGTAAACAAGGTAGCAGATGACTCCAAGCCACGGAACCATGTTGAGATCGGTCCAGACGTCGAGCGAGACGTGGATGACCCCAGTGGTGCTCTGAAGGTAAATCAGGGGGTTGAAATTCGGAGTGTTGAACTTACTGCCAGGAATATCCGGGTCTTCTGTTGTGACAGCTTGTACAGGCTCTGTACATCGCGTGCCTGGGTGCTTGCAGAGTGTGTGTGAGCAAGAGGATTAAGAAGGCGAATGATTGCACGGAATTCTGGGTCCTGGACAATTCGGAAAGGGCGTCGGCGGCGTGTGACCCACAGAGCAGTGAGGGTGCGGAGCTTCTCCCGCTTGTAAGTTGAACCAGAGACAAAGGATTGCATGAGTCCCTGTTGTGGATGAAGATCGGACTTTGGTGAGCAATCTCTTTGGTGGTTGAGAAGGTTTGATGTAGTGCTCGAGCGCGCATTGCGCTTGAGGAATTTACCACATCTAAAGACAAATATAGGACCCGTAAAATGAACCAAGCAAAGGGACACACCGTTTACATTCAAAAAGATGGACAGGCACGGACTCGAGTGTTCCTCCCGAGTTCTTGGCCTTGACAAACACAATTTCACCTTCCTTGTTGCGCTCCAGCACGGGTTTTTTGAACTCCGAGTAGAATGCAGCATGATAGTCGCGTCGTGCACGGCCTGGCAGAACGGAATCAGGCATAATGTGTGGAATTAAAATTCAACACAGACGCAAGTCATTCTCCTCGTTGCAGAGATCATCATCTGTGAGGTCGTCATTTTCATACTGCCGCTTATCCGGTGCTTTGCCACGGCGACGAGATGATGCACGAGAGACGTTGCTACTGGGAACCTGTGAAATACTGTCGTCTGGTGCAATGGACTCGCTGTCGGATTGCGGGAATGATGGAGGCTCCGGAGTTGGAGGATGCGAGCTTACCGCCTTCCTCCGAGTCCTCGAAGCTGCAGAGGCCATCGGGGTGTTGAGTTGTTCATCCCCACAAGTGCAGGTTAAATGAGAGTACCAAAACTCCGAAGAATATGAGCTCCCTCGCCGATGCAAGTGTTCGGAAACTCCGAGGAAGATCAGCTGTCATCGTTCAGAAACTCAGAAGATACTCAGGTCCTCTTGACAGACGCCAGCTGTAGCATGGAAAGACAGAAGCTCACCTCACGATCCGTTACTGCCAGATTAAGCATCATATACTTCCGATTTTGACAGATTGATAGATGGACATTAAATCTGCCAAAATACAGTTGGTTCTCTCTGATCCGAGGTTGTTCTCTTCCACGTCAAATAACCTAGGATTACCCGACGAATATTCGCGAATATTAACTTTCACAGAAACTGATACTCGCATTCGCACGAGTAGCACAGCCACAGCAACTCACGAATACGAATATTCGCAATTCGTGAATGGCTTGGCACGAATATTCGTGATACTCGCTACTCGTGCTACACTCTAGGCACAGCCCGGACTTTTGTATTCGTATGCCAACTTGTTTCTTCGTCCTCTGATGCTCGCGGTGCGGAAATTGCTCCTGAGCACTTGTCCACATTGGTCTACCACAGATCCCACTCTTGTATCCAGTCAAATTGCATCTTTCACAGAAAAATCTCGCGACTTTTAATCGCCGTATGGGACACACGCTGGTGGAACGAAATACTCTTGTCTGCGAACCTACCACCGGTACAAAACATACGCTCTATGGGACCATACAATGCCCTTTAGGCTTATCCTGGTGCACTTCAGCCTTCCGATCTTCTTTACCTCCTAATTATATGCTCGTTACATCGGGTAGTAGCCATCTTAGCCACTTCGTTACTTCGCTTATTTTCACGAAACCTCGTCACTTTGAGCACATTTAGGGAAAGTTCGTTACTTCCAATGATTTTCTGCGTAAGTTCGTCATTTTAACTCGGCACGTTCAAGAACCCGGAGCATCGGCCATCATTGTTCCCTCAACACAAGGCCGGGTGGGTTTTTCATATAGATACCTCTCCCCAACACTAACCACTAACCCTAGCTGCTAATCCAAACCAAAACCACTAACCCAAACCCCTAACACTAACCACTAACCTCTAACGACCGACCTCTAACCCTAACCAACTTAACCTAAACCTAACCTGCCGAGCTCGGCACACGGCTGATTCTGTGATGTGCCGACAGGCATGCCGTATGTCGATACAGGGAAAGTGACAAACTTTCGTTGAAATTCCTTAAACTCACAAACTTTCATAGAATGCCATCAAACTGATGAATTTAAGCGAAGTAACGAAGTGACGAAGATGGCGCGGACTCCGTTACATCCCCGAACCCAGAGATATACTCATTCTGTGAACCGTTGAGCCGCAGACAAATAACAGAACGGAAACGCAAAACAAAAAAGAAACAAGAATTCACGTAGGAAATCAATCAAGGCTTCATCGTGAGTGCTTCTGCAGCGTGTTCGGCAATTAGCCATGTGGCGCAGACACTATCGAGCCAATATTTCAGTAGATGCTGCAGCGACATCGGTTGTTGGATAGTAATTGGGAGGTGTGGCTGAGGGCTGCGAACGCACTGATGTGATATCCCACACATGATTTAATCTTATTTCAAGTCTGATTGTCACCTGAGTACCGCCGTTCCCCCATGCTCTCGTGCTGTCTACTTTCTCTCTTACGTTCACTGGCCGTGCGCTCCTTCGATGTCTCCTCTCCTGTCCATCAAAATGGATTACAAATGATACCCCCTCACCCCCTAGCCTCCTTATCAGCTCTCCCCTTCGCTGTGGAATGTCTGCATATACATTGTCTCGCTGTTTTGACTCGTGCCTTCGCAATCACCATTGGCTGCTTCTAAATATGCATGGCCTTCCACAGGGATTTTTAAATACCTACAATATCGACGGTGAGATAAGTGATGCTGTAGGTGTCTTTGTATGCCAGAATTACTTGATATTTTATTTGCATTAGGTTCCATGAGTTGCCTTTGAATGAATTAAGTAGGAGTTTCATGCCGGGAAAAGCCACGGCCCTTTACCCCAAGTTTTTCGATAATGGATAGCAGTTCACGCAAAAGGTGACCTGGAGCTAGAGCTGCGAAAATGGCGTGCAACTCGGGAAAGGTCCGACCGTGACTTGCCACGGTGAAAAGGACCATCAATGACAAGTCCAACCAACAGGAGTTGTTCTGCCAGCGGAAAGAGCGCTGAAATTCGGACGGTGGTGCCGATGCCGGTGGAGCTCCTCCTGTGCGCTTTTTTGCTGGTTTCACCTTGAGTCGGACGATAGTATCTGGTACATGACCATCCATGGACAGCTTGCGCCGAGATTCCTTATGCCCCCCTGTAGTTTCCATTAGCATGGATGGCACACACCATTCCCATCATAATATGGCACAAGAGTGGTTTTACCACGTCTTCTAGGGTTCTTCTGAGGAATGGCAAGAACAAGCACCACAAGCAACTGGTAGATAAAGACGAGTCCGTAAACGAGTAGAATTGTCGATGTGGTGACCCAGCATGAGGCCAATGCGTAAGACCAAGAGAGAAAGAGAACGATGTGATTCCAGTTTGACATTACCAGCAGGGCTACGAGGACTAAGTAGTGAAAAGCGGCAGTGACTGCATGACACAATGGTCCATTGCACATCTCTTTGCACACACACATTCTGCAGGTGGGTATTTCTTGCTTCTTCATTGCTTTGCCAAATAGGTGTGCTCCACTTCAGTCAACCCCTCTAGGGTACCCCTATTGGGTAGTTATGGTCATGGTCAATAACTACCTCAAGACAGTAGGGAGTCCCCAGGGAGATTTTCGCAGGGAGAGTCCCAGATGTCTTGGCATTTTTTCTGAGGGGATGGTTGGGGGGCTCCCAGGTGTGCTGGGAAGACGCAGCATGCAATTTTTCTGGGGCTGAACATGTCCAATTATGAGTACTTATGTTTACATATGTTATCGTTTCTTTCAAATCTCAGGGCACCCAAAATCGATCACTTTTTTACAAGTTTCCGATTTCGTTGAGGGACCCCTTTAGTGGCTGTGTCTTTATACTATTTCTATTAGTTGAAAACATATGAAAAATAGCGGCTGTGCCTTTGTTCGTATTTGGTTAATTGTTCGTATTTACATACTCGGGGAAAATACCCCCTACTCGATGAAAAATCATTACTTGCACTAAAAAATTTTTTGTAGTCACCGTCATCCCTCAGCATTCTCCCTCCCCCTTTCGGACTGGAAGAAAATGAAACGATGACAAACCGGTGTCTAGATGCAATGGAGCGCAACTTTTTTGTATGGCATATTTATGCCGTTTTCAGTACTCAATATTGTGTAACGGCATATGATATACTTAGAATTGTGGTTGCAATGTTTATCGCGGGAAATGGGGGTGCGGGGCATGGTGTTTGGCCTTGATTGGCTGCAGAGGCTGCGTTTTGTTTGGCTCCATCATGTAAAATACACAATGACAGCTTGGCATTTAGTGGTTGCCATTTGGTTAATTGCATCTGTGGCTGGTAAACTTCAATAGGGTACAAAATGAGATTCATGTACACTATTTAACCGCTGAGTGAAGTGCTTAAGCGGCAGGGCCGTTTTTGGCGGAACATAGACCGTTACATTAGATAAAAAGCTACGAAATATAGCGGCTGTGTGCTTGTTCGTATCAATTAACTCGGGTAAAAAAAAAAAGGAGCTACTCGGAGAAAAAACATCATATGCATAAACATTGGTTAAAAAGTTTTTTTGTCATTGCTTTAGTCGGGCATTGCCAAATATCGGTTAATGCCGGACGTTTATTGCGTGATTAATTGTAGTGTACGATTTTGGCCTAAGGATATGAGTGCTTAATTTTATGCAACACATATGTGCCTAGAATCAAAACAAACCCTCGTGGACTGAATCCGAACATCCCTGCTATACATCACCACAATATTGCAGCCTCTGGCACACATCACCAAATTATCGCACCCCCTTCTGCCACACAACACCATACACAGCTCCATCCGACTTTAATCAGTGAATCAATATTTGGTGGGATTTATTTTGAGGCACAGAAGAGTTAATGAGCTTTCAAGGACTGCACCGTTGAACCAGGAAAATAAGCCCATTGGAAGAAAGGGGTATCGAGGTCGGAGCCTTATAACAGGGGCACAAACGGAGCACAGACATAAAGGGGTGGGAGACAGCAAGTTGCACAAGCGGCCATGAAGAGTTGAGAGCGGAGGCTTCCATGGTGCAGCAATGAAGCAATGAAGGAGGTCGCAAGAGCAGACACATAATTTGCGCCTTGATCGCAACTTTATTTGAGATAAGATTAGATGACAAACATTAATCACATGCATAGTGTAAACAAGGCACCGTAGACATCTAGCCTGCATCGACCAACGGCACGGGTGAGTTCCGTCAGCGTGCATTATAAAGAGGAATAATGTGCACCATTGGACTTCCTCAGCACACTCTGATATACGATGTCCTAGTTTTCCGCAACCATAGCTACGTTTCAAAAAAAAGCTATCAGTGTTGGTCAGAAGCATATGCCGTGAAGCCCGACTGGCGCCCTAGCAGATGGGCAGGCGGCTCTCTATAGTAATAACCATACTAATTCAACTCGGAGAAAAGATTACTGAACTGCATACAGGCGCACCAGATGGTCTGTTGCACCACACATTGCACAATGTGTGTCGCGTTTTGCAGCGACTCGCCGTGTGGCCTTCCATTCCACCTGGTAAATGGCCCTGTTAATAAGAAGATCAACAGACAGAGTGTAATATCACAGTTGTAGCTGGATTTATACAGAAAAATCCTGTAAGCTGGGCTGAAGGTGGGACTGAGAGACCCGTGGGGTGTGCCAGCTTTGTGCGGCAACACATGGATAAGAAGTGAGTTCAAAGTGATGATACATTCCATGTTTGGATGTGTTTGACACCACGGCACGGGATGCCGGGCAATGCGCAACATCTTCTTTCTTTCTTCTTTTTCTTTTCTGTTTTGCTTATTCTGGATTTTGTTACAAAAAAAAAAAAGTAAGTACAAGTTGCATGCCGGGCGAAGCCACGGCCCTTTACCCCAAGTATTATCATGTCACAGAGGTGTCTAGGGTCCTTTTTTGCGCATTTGGGCATGCCCCACCGCATTTTTCTGCTGTTTTTCAGGCCATTTTGCACCATCGGGGATGCTGCGGGCACCACCACTGCACCATATATTTAAACCTGTTGTTCTTTTCCACATGATTTGTTTTTCTATTAGCAGGGATGCTTCGCCCAATCAAACCTATTGTTTGTTTATGCTGCAGTCACATTTTTTTCTATTCAAATTATTCCACTTCATTCCTGGTTTTAATAGCGGCTTTTCTTCTTCTTTCCTATTCCTAAGTTGCCATTCTTTCTCTGTTCCATTCAAATTCTGCCTTAGTGCTCTTCGTTTACCCGAGGCAATTCAGTTGTAATAGGCGGATACTCTGTTCATTATAGCACCTTACACCTCCTTATGTTGTTGCTTGTTTCATTGGAAGATATAACCAAGTCTTCGTTGGTATTGCCTTTCCTTTCCCCGCTGAGATTATTTATTCCAGACACAACCTAGTCTTCAGAAACCTTTCTGTACATTTAAATCATCCTTTTGAATCCCTTTTGAGATTGTGTTATTGTTTCCCAAAAGCCTTTGTGCATATTTTTAATTACACTGGTTGAACATTTCAAATTTTTCAGTGGAAAATTTAGTGAAAGACTTGAATTTTTGTTCACCTATTTTGGCACCAAAAAGTAGGTGAAAAATGTGAAAGATATTTTACATTTTTCACCTTATTATTGTTTCACGTCAGAAAAAGGTAAAAATGTTTTACATTTTTCACCCCTTTTTTTTGTGGAAAAAATAGGTGAAAAAAAATTCAAGTTTTTCACCAATTTTTTCACTGAAAAACTCACCTGATAATACCACACATCCCATCAAGTTAGACGGGACGTATGGCCCTAACGTCACATCTAACTTGACGGGAATGCGCAAATTCCCATACCATGGATATACCACATGTATCAGTACATGCCCTTAGAAATTTTTCGTGTTTTTTACCCCAAATACCTTCAAAATGGTGCACACACATTTTTTTTACTCGTAGTCAGTAACCTACTCTAATGTATTTAGTGGAGGTGTCTTTGTACCGTGCATACCACGGAACACCTCAGATGTGTGGGGGTATGAAAAATACCCCCGATACCTTTCCCGACGCGACGTGTGACAAGGTGACCATGAAGGGGCGGGGGGCGCGCCGACAGTGGCTGTGGTACCACGCATACCATGGATGGCAAAATGGCTGTACGTGCCAAGGCGAAATACCATGTGTACCCCGAGTTGGTGGGGTACGTATGTGACCGGTGACGGCGCGCCCGCCGTCTGCGGCTGTGCATACCTTGCATACCACGGGTCAGGAGCGTGGCGGGGTGTGGCGGGGTAAATACCACACATACCACGACACGTTTCCTGACGTGATTGTGAAGCCGCCCCGCCATCAACTGCACTGGGTCGGCATGATTGGCGCCACCCCACTCCCACCATCAGAAATGTCAGTGAAAAAAAAAATACCGTGCATACCTCGTGTGGTACGCATATACAGCGTGAGGTACGCATGGTATTTTATAAACTCTGAGGTATGCGCAGTATTTTCAAATACCACCCATACCTTGAAGCCTTTTTTTTAAAAAACAAAAAGACAGCAACAAAAAATGCATTCAGTAGCTGTAATAGTAAAGCAGACACAGGGCTGTAAGTATTAGGAAGTTTTGATTCGCACGCGTTCGGCATGGCAGGGAAGTTTCAAACCCCAACGTGTTACAGGTCACACCATCCATCCTTTCCTCCGCCCACCATGCCACCAGCATTGCAGTTGCCTCCACTCCCATCG
Organism: Mycena rebaudengoi; assembly: GCA_029282285.1. Classification (NCBI taxonomy): domain Eukaryota; kingdom Fungi; phylum Basidiomycota; class Agaricomycetes; order Agaricales; family Mycenaceae; genus Mycena; species Mycena rebaudengoi. The sequence goes on from JARJCX010000055.1 coordinate 656,937, forward strand.
CCAACGTGTTCTTTCCGCGTTAACTTGTATCCACAGCGGCCTCCTTGAACCACTCGATGCGGCCAACGATATGCCTCGCGACATGTGCGTCACCGTTGCAATACCCTCCACCGCAGCCCTCCTCGCACCTGTTTCTCAACGAAATCACCCTCCTGCTCTCTACTGTTCGCTGCACCGACGCTCCTGACCGCCCGGCAGCACGTGCCATTGCCCGGTCATGGTGCGTGCGCAGCTGTATTTCACACAACGAACACGATGGAGCGCGAGTCATCGTGAGTGCTTCACGCCCCTATTCTTCTACACCTCTCTCCTCTTGCCAAGCTCCCTATTTGACACCCCCATAAGGCCCGTTATAGTGTAGCTAGCTGTACAGTTATATTTAAACTTCATGTATCTAGCATTATAAATTCATCCATAATTCTCCTACGCTCTATTAGGATATTCCTTTTCATTTCTGCATTCAGCAATTTTCAGAGCGCTGCCAAACTCGCTGCCACTGACTTTCCCCGGTGTGACAACTCTTGGCCAGCAGAGATCGAAATACTCGTTGGCCGGATGTGCCGTTCCCAAAGCAGGAATGCCTTACAGCCATTGGCAGTACCGAAGGCGCGGCGAAAAAAATTCCATTTTGGGCAGATTTTGATCGCATTCAAGGAATTGCTTGTAACTCAATCAGTTCTGCAGGTATTGACCTAAAAACTAGATATAATTAACGGGCTAATTCGTGCGCAATTAGTAATAGAGCTAAAGTAGAAAATATATTGTATTTTCAGGTGTCTTGAGAAACTAGGACTTCTGAGCGAAAATCTGCACTAGCATGCCTAAATCATGTCCAAATGAGTTAAGATTTTAGGAGAGAGTGTTTGTAACTACTCCAGTCAATGTAATAGAGCCAGAATTGCGTATAAAAAACTGCCTCGGCTTTGTAGCCCTCTGATACCAATTTCAGGTCCATTGAAGGCTTACAAAGCTGAGGGAATCTTTTATATGCAATTTTGGCTCTATTACATTGACTAGAGTAGTTATAAACACTCCCTCCCAAAATTCCAACTCGTTTGGACATGATTTAGGCATGCTATTGCAGATTTTCGCTCAGAGGTCCTAGTTTCTCAAGACACCTGAAAATACAATATATTTTCTACTTTAGCTCTATTACTAATTGCGCACGAATTAGCCCGTTAATTATATCTAGTTTTTAGGTCAATACCTGCAGAACTGATTGAGTTACAAGCAATTCCTTGAATGCGATCAAAATCTGCCCAAAATGGAATTTTTTTCGCCGTGCCTTCGGTACTGCCAATGGCTGTAAAGGCCCCCTAGACTCAGTGTGTCTAAGTGAGTGTAGTCTCTGTCTAGCTGCGTTTAGGCCACTACACAGACCCTGTCTAGCCATCTAGACACAGATTATGGCTAGTTTAGTGTAGCCCCTGTCTAGCTGCGTTTGGGTCCTCTGGCTAGCTCGGTGTAGGTCAGGGTAGCTGATTATAGGTCTGTCTAGGTACCTAGACAGATCTGAATTGACTGAATTGACCTGAATTTGGGTTTAGCAGTTGTCCTTGTGTTCGGGCAGGTAAGAAATTCGTCCCAAGTGACATGACAGTGCGTGTGACTTCTGGCTGAACTGATATTTTTAGAAACACCACCTTTCAGCTTTTCGAATCACTTGATGCACGCCCGCATTGGTAGTTGCAGAAACTGATCCGAGCATCCAGGGTCATGTTTTCGTGAAAGAATTGCCACTCATCAGACACATATGCTAGCTCTGTCTAGGCCACTACACAGACCTAGACTGACCCAAACACACCTAGACTGACCTACCCAGAGCTAGACTGACTTACCCAGAGCTAGACAGACCTTCACAGAGCTTGACAGACTGTGTCTAGTGGGCTAGACAGATGAGGTCTGTGTAGCTATGTCTAGGTGGCCTAGACTCAGCTAAGTCTAGGAAGGGCCTGAACGCAGTGAGAACTCGAACACATACAGAATTATCCCGCGCGGTCGCGGCATTCCGCATCGAGGGCTGGGTGTGTGCGTTTGAGGGGTGGTTTGGCGAGATGATGAGTTGCACAATAGGGAGCTTTTTCCTTGCTTGATATTTGGGGGTAAAAACTGTTCGGCTTTCCTTGCGGTCATGTAGGGGGAAGGGGTGCCTTCACCCCTTCGTGCCCCGCGCATTTTCTTTTCTTTCCAGCTTCAGAATATTGGTTTCAAATCTCCCGAACATTATTGGCATTCCTACGCTGCGATAAAGTTCTTCTTGTCGTATTCTTTGAGTATTTATGACTGAAGTTCTGCTTCTCAAACCCCAGAGCACACATACGGCCTCTCCCGCATAACGCGTGACGTTTCGCATTATTCGTTCCTGTCGTGCACAAATACAATTTATTTCTTACTCCTCCACCATTGCCCTTCCCCTCGTCTCATTCCTGGAATGTGGATGTATTCCATCTCTTGCCTAGGCGTCTTCATCCCTTTCTGTGTGCTCTCCCCTCTACAAACACACCAATTCCGTGAACCGGGCCGATTGAGCGTGTGAGTCTCGCCATTCAACCGCTATCATTGCTCCATTTCAACATTTCATTGATCTACGGCTTCAGAATATATGTATCTCGGCTCCCGTGGGTCTTATTCGATGTTCTGCGCTTCGACAAATTTTTCCTATGTATTGATGACTGAAATCCTATTCCCCAGATCTCGCATTTCACATTTCAACTGATCAGGGTCCTCTGGCGGTGCGTAGTGATTTTCTTTCCCATTTTTTCACGCTCCACAAGTGGGGCTTCATTCACATACCGTTAGTGAGTTCCCACTCCTTTTAATTTACATTCTGCCATTCTGCCGCTTCCACCCCTTAATTCGATTCTTTCCCCTACCACCTCCTCGCTGCAGGAAACAACCCCCGCGACCTTCCTTTAGGTCTCTGTACTGCTGCGAGCCGGCCCCAATGCGCCCAAGGTGCGAAGTGCCGGTATTCTTTGCCCTCCCTCGGCCTTTTATTCTTCTTTTTAGATATTCGGAGTCTCCGGGAACGGGACTGACACCTTCCCCGCAGCGACCCATACTCGCTTCCGAGTCCCCGCTCTCAGTCCCCCCCAATCGCTGGTCTGCACCAGCCCGATCCTCATTATACGATATCCAGTCTCGCTACCTGCGACGCCCTACGGTCATTTTATTTTGCTACTTCACGACTCCATGAATCCAGGCAACTGCTCTCTCACACTGGCACCTCGATCTAGCCCGTTGCCCAGTCTGTACCCATTCCAACGTGACGCTGGACCGTTACTTTGCTCCTCCTATTGGCTGCCCAAACCACCTTGGACTTCGTACGTTCGCCTATTCATCTTACTAGCCATACTTTACTGACTTTTCGAAAGTTTCATTAAATGTGGTCGGCGAAATCTGAATATGAAGATATTCAAGAGAACACTTGCTTTCGGACTCGAGGCAAGTGAACCAGTCTTTCTAATAGGTGCTTTCATTACTTACTTACTGTTCTATTCAGATCCGTTACGCGCTCTTCTGCAACTTCGACTTCAACACGCCGTGCCTCCGGCCTTAATATCCAGGTATGTGATCTAATATTTCTCTGGGTTTACTTCGTTCCTTAGTGACCGCTTCGTTAGATATTATGCACTTGTTCTGCAATACATTAACCGTGGTCTTCATTTCTTACTGACCTTTCATTTACCGTCCTTATGCCGAAGTTATGACTTGCTTGTCCATCGAGACAATGAGCTTGCTTACAGTAGACGTACTTATGCTTGTCATCCTCGGTTTACTGCCTACTGACCACGTTTATCCAGAATCTTGCATTGACTATGTATCATGCTGCAAGTGCGTCGTTGGGGTGAAAGGTATTTCTCATCATTGATTCATTATTTTATGACTGAGTTATTCAGATATTTATGCCGGAACTTGCAGGTCCGCTTTCACACAGCTCCAAACCGGCGAAACATTGAAGGAAGGTACTGATGCTGCTGCTTAATCCTCATTCCATTGCCTACTGACCGTGTTGTTCAGTATATTACGCATCAACTATGTACCATGCTGCAAGTGCGCCGTTGGAATTTATAGTATTCGTTTGGCTCAGTTTCTTATCCTTGTTTCATTATTTACCGACTGAGTTCTTTAGATTTTACGCCGGAACTATGCAAGTCCGCGTTCGCACAACTTCAGACTGGCGAAACACTGAAGGAAGGTAGTCTAATCTTCATTTCGAGGTTTACTGACTACGCTATTCGAGATCTTAGACGTCAACTATCGACTATGTATCATGCTGCAAGTACGCTCTGAGGATTCAAGGTATAATTCAAGGTCGAGATATATAGCTGCGGCAGTCAGAGCTGAGCTACTCAAGAGATACACACAGCTTCTTGCTCGGTTCATCAGTACTGTAACTCTCCATCCGTCAAACCGCTGATTGGTATTTGTCTGGTAGAAATCCCACGCCTCAATTTGTAGCTTCTATTATTGCTTAGTTCATATTTCCATTTAAAACTTGAGCATCTCAGATTCAGTAGCTTCACGGAGAATAAAATGAAAAATTAAAGAATTAGCGGTCAAGACTCCCCCGGTGCCGAGCACAGGCACGTCTTGTTGATGGACAGCTGATCGAGAAACTGGAGGGTGCGCGAGGTCCACCGCAAGTCCACCATAGATCAGAGTCAGACAATGAAGCCAGTGAGATGAACCTTTAGGTCCCAGTCAGCATGGAAGGATACATCACAGAGCATATGCGAAGAGGAAAGGCAGATTCCGAAGGTGGTGTCACAGGGTGCCTAGGATCAGGGGAACAATACGCATAAAAATAGACAAAGTTTAACACATGTCAACTCATCCCCTAATGTTGACTAGAGGCCGATTCAGTCGTAGTTCTGAGGGACAGGATTTCTGCATTTATGGTGCTTCTTTGGGTTACTTTTTATAACCAGCATGCTTTTTGGGTAAATATCATCCTATCCTTGTAATTTTGAGGAAAGTTCATAGAGTTCAAGAGTACGACAACTAGTTCAATCTTTGATGCATTTATGGTTTATTTTTATTTGTTGTTGCATCCGCCATCTGCCAGTGGTGCGAATTCAAAAGTGAGATTGACCTTCAATACCTCTTATGAACTTCCAGTGGGACCCGCTCAACCACATGATGGGCCCAAATCGAATGCAATAGATATTGAAAATGGGGCATGCCGAGATTGCAGGCCATAGAAACACGCGAGTCACGGACGGCATTAACCGAACATCGGAGATGCCTGATTAAATCAACACTTCAGGCCACTACCTGGACCTACCAAAAGGGCCAAAGGCCCCGGTTTGAATGATGGGCCCAAAGGGCTTCGGCCAGGTGGGGGAATCCCGGGATGCGGGGTGCTCCCGGGTGTAGGGAAAAAGTGCTTGGGAGCTCCCGGTGAAACCGAAATATTTGGCCGGGAGCTCCCAGACATGTCACGTCACACATTGGTGTCTGGGGTCCTTTTGCTTCAAAAATGCCATTTTGCGGCACATTTGGTGCCTGGCTCACTAGATACTGGCCTTGGCCTGTATATTAATTAATCACCCATCTGTGCTGCAGGGCATGAGGCAAATGTGCCAATGAAGACAAAGGTCCTGAATGTTCAGTTACATTGGGATTCAATAGGAAAGGTGGGTTTGAATTGGTCTCTTGTGTCGACACCCATTGAATATAATTTATAGTGGTTGTTATTCTAACATCAAAAGTGCTAATAATAGTCATATGGTGTTTTGGTAATTCACCCGCCCTAGGCAGGAGCTCCCACCCAATCCCCAACAAGATCGGGAGCTCCCGGCTCATTTAAATCTTGGGTGGGAGCTCCCACCCCATTCCCAATATTCCCGGGACATCTCCAGGATCTCCGGGAGCTCCCGGCTCATTTCAAAAATTGTGCGGGAGCTCCCGCCCAATCCCCAGGAATGGCGGGAGCTCCCGGCCCACTTCAGGTTTGTATGGGAGCTCCCGGCCCATTTCAAAAATTGTGCGGGAGCTCCCGCCCAATCCCCAGGAATGGCGGGAGCTCCCGGCCCATTTTACATATCAGCTGGGAGCTCCTGTGATATGTAAAATGGGCCGGGAGCTCCCAGTGCACCCAAAACCCACTAGCATCCTATTCTATCACGACAATCAGCCAAACAACTACAATCATCCAAAAAAGGAAATAAGATATTTTAATACCTGATGAACTTGCCGATGCTCAAAAGGGTCAAAACCAAAAAAAAAAAAGAAAAAAAGAAAAAAAGTGCGTGTAGCAGGAGTCGAACTCAAGAGCATAGCCATCATTTATCACCGGCTGTGGGAATTTATTTTGCGTTTTGTGCAACCACCAGGGGCTCTTTCCCAGAACCGTCAGTACGATCCGAGAGCCCTCGGCAAGCTCTACAACTTTGGTTTGACCATATTTTTAGACACAAATCACTGATTTCCTTTTTTGGCCACTACACCTTTGCCCAAAAAAGGAAATTACAGTGTTTTCCCCTTCCTTTGGTCAGAATTCAAACATTTTGGATGGTCTAACTCATTGGGCAGGATGGAATTCACCATAGAATATGATGTGAAGCATACTCAGAAGGACTACACCTCTGTGAGAGGCAGGTAATGGGCAGAGTGATACATTCACCTCTGCAGCATCATATCTTCATGATATAATTACACAGGTCTCAGGAAGACATTCCTACCTACTGATGAGTACTATAACTACATGCTTATTGTACTAGAATAGACTCCCAGGAAGAAAAGGAGCATGTTTAGATCCTAGTTCATCATGCCATCATTGCTTCATTGCCAGGTCATGCATTGATCTGGCATGTCAAAAACCCCATCATAGAACAATCACTATGTGTGGTGGTCGGCAATGCACCGCCAATTTCAAACTCCGACGATGGCTCAGATGGTGGTCAGACGAAATTTCTCTTTGTACACTCATTTTGAGCATTACTTTGTATGACGAAAAATCGATTTCAAACCTATCTGAAGAGTGTCTACATTCCCAAATTTTAAAAATATCTGTCTAACTATGAAATACCATCAATCTTGAGTCAAGACGAGCTAGTTGTGGCCTAAGGAAAGCGAAATTCGGAAAAGCAGAATGTAGCCGTTATTCACACAACTATAGCGAATATAAATCAATATTTTAGAGATTTATAGTTAAGGACCGAGCGCAAAGTTTGTAATGCAAGTTTGGCGGACAGTCCTAAAACATGGCCACAAGTTTTACTTATCTGGGCCTTTTTTTTGGCTTAAATGTTGCTGGGGGGATTTGATTATAGTTTATTGACTTAAAACTTCCTTTAGGACACCCAAGTGTCCATCCAGTTGCTTTTGCGTGTTGAAATAGCAGCAATAGGGGCTGTATATCCGAATGCGGCAATACCATTTCCCACATCACGGATTTTTGGCAGCGTTGCCGACCACCACTATGTGTAAAAAGATGTCTGATGGGTGTTGGCCCACAGAGCTGAGCCATGAGCAAAGATCAAGTGTGTTGATGTGTTTCTATGCATTTTCAGCTCATTTGCTCTGATTGTAAGGTTCAGAATGGAGGGGAAGAGTTCAACAAAAGTTCCACTGCTCTTCCCAATGTCTGGATCCAAGAATTGTGCCAATATATGGGCTTGAAGCTTCAGAATATCACATGACATTTTTCGCTTATTTGGTGAATAGGGCACCATCCAGAGCAGCTACTGCAAAATAAACACTCAAAATGAAAAGAGACATGATGAAAGATCAATATTCAACTGTATCCCAAGAAATTTGGCCAAGTTTCAGGTAAGTGGTATTTTCGAGGGCATGAGATAAACAGCATTAGGGTCTGTCACAGTAGCCAGATTCCATGGATTTCGAGCCAGATTTCAAGCTCAATTTCGAGAAGAGTCACTGATGTCACAGACCCAATACGGTGGAGCCGTCGAGGCCTGATCTCGGCATCACAGCGGAGTAAGTGTCCCGTCTTTTTTATCTCACCAATGCCGCTGCCGTTTTACTTCTCCTCTGTCGTGTCCATCCAGCTCATGAAGGCTAGGCTGCTCGTCGTTGAAGCTGACAAGAAGACCAAACTTGCGCGCAAAGCTGCTAAAAAGGATAAAGAAAATTCCGCACCGACAAAGGGAAAGGGCAAAAAGAAGCGCAGTGTGCCTACCGTGCGCCTACCGTGCAGTAAGTAAAGCTACTTACTGTATCATTATACAGCTGGCTAACAACATGTAAGATGGGCTAAGCCCATTAACCACCCCCTGACAGATGCGTTGCTCACCATCATTGAAGGCAAGGCACGCTATCGACAAGCCTTCGGCTTCGACAAGGCCCAGTCGGGGCCCGTGGACACAGGAGGAAAAAAGCTGGCGGAGCTCTACAGCGACGTGGCTGAGAAGCTCTTCATCGCAGACCAGACCGACGAGAAGTACACCGCAGAAGACATCCCGGGACTCGCTTCTGTCATCAAGAACCGTGTTGGCGCGTACGGGCACTCTCTTCTGCGCTATTACTTGCTGACATCGCATTAAAGACTCAAGACCAAGTACCAGGAACACCATACTGCTCTCGGTGCAACAGGCCACGGTCTCGTAGCGGCAGGGCAGGAAGCTGAGATTATTGCCGGTTCGGAAATTGCGAATGCGTGGGGTAAGTCCCCTTCTCTCATCTTAATCTATTGCATACAATATTTTACAGACCTCATCTGCACAAAATTCCCTTGGTACCTGCGAATGGACGCCCTGATGGGCACGAGTCCTATTGTCAATCGGTCTGCAGTCGCTCATAGTGGAACCCGCGTCGATCTAACTCTTCTTGACCGTGGCGGAGAGGTGAGCACTGTTTTCTTGCAATTATCAATGTTAAATTGGTTGCGCACCAGGCGCATGATGGACCGATCAATGTCAACGATGACAACGATGACAAGATATCCTGGTCAGCCACATCCCCGCCTGCCGCCGCCGCCGCCGCCGACGACGACGACGATGAGGATGACGATGTTACCCCAGCGGTCCCAGGAACACCTGTTGTCAAAGGCCATGCTCAGCCGAGCGCTCCTCTCTCTAGCGCATGCAGCGTGAAGCGTAAAACCCTCCATGATCACATCGAAACACTCACCACGCAGGATCGGGCCCAAAAGGTCCAAGTCCTCGAGATGAAGGAGCATCAGAAGACGCTCCGTGCACAGGTCAAATACGAATCAAAGACCCAACTTGAGCTTGCGCGACTCGAGCACCAAAAACTCGAGGCCAAGAAGCAGCGTGCACATGAACACAGAGGCCTCGAAGCGAAGACCATCGACCTTTCAAGAAACCAACACAGTGCTCGGAACGAATGCGTACAGCAGACACATGATAATTGTATGTCTCATTTCCGTCCTCAAGCTTTTCGGGCCTGCACAAAGTCAGTACTTCTCGTGATTGTTTTCTAAACCAAAAAGCGCACACTTTATACGGAGCCTGACACCACTTTTGAAGCGGATAGGCTGAATCTGCCCAGACAAACTCGTTGGGCTCAAGGAGAATGTTGTGCTGCTGTGGTACCCGTGTCTCTTCCCAGGCGGTCGAATCATGTTGGCTGCCTGGAAGCCCAACACCATAGTCGATTATTTGAAGATCTGGTGTTGAAATAAGCTAAAGAGTGTGTTAGCTTGTATAAAAAGCAAGCCAGAAGTCACCTACCTGAACATTCAATGAATAATTAGATTTTCGGTCAAACCAGCTGTTGCCGAAGAAAGCAGGCCGTTGAAAAAGTGGGACAAGTGTTCCATCGACCATGAACCAGCCATCCCGCCAAGCAGGACAGGCAGCATCTTCAACCTACTGCTTTGCCGCTTCTTTCACTTCCGGTCCAGGCCACTGCACAGAGGCATCCCGAAAGCGATTGGAGCAGCATGCCTTAATGACGTGGCTTGTACACAGTCGTACAGTCCCATATCCCACCCCAAAGAGCAACCCAACCTTCAAAGCGCTGGCAGCATTTCCAAAATGTCCGAATCGATAGAGCGCAATGACCAGTTGTTCTGCAACAGGCATCTGTGGATTATTGGAGTTGTTCTGGAATACTGGATCATCTGTGATGGTGGTGACTAGAGCGTCGAAGCAATCAGGATGGATGCGGAGATAAGAGCGAAAGAAGTCAGGGCGAGTCTCTTTATAGAGATAGAGAAGTAGGTGAAGGAACTCCTGAGATTTAGGGATGTCTTCCCGGTCAACCATGTACCGCTGCCCGTAAAGTACCACAAGATCCTGTGTGTACTGGTCGGCAGGTGTCATCTCTGCATCCTCAGGGCCCTCTGACGAACTAGACGAAGATGAGGATGATTCCAAGCTGTCAGAGCTGTCTGTGTCCAAGCCAGAGTCATCAGCCCAGTCTTCAGATGCAATGTCTGCAATGAGAGTGATCAAGAAAGCCTGACCAAAGGCAACCGCGGCAAGTTGGCGGTCAGTGCGGGTCGGCATAAAGGTCAGATGGCAACCCCATGGCTCTTAAGCATATATTTCATCGATAACGCGTTGCTAACGTGTCAATATTGATTTGCGTGCCATGTTTGTAGTCCCATGTGATTGTGTTTCAAACTCCGTTGACAACCCGGCACGATGCCGCCAGTGATCGTTGATGTCACGCAATTCCAAAATCAAATCGGAATCTGGCTCGAAATCCACGGAATCTGGCTACTGTGACAGACCCTATTATGCAGTGCACTTAATGCTTATGGATGAAAACACTATATGGTCAAATCTTGACCAAAATCCTTCAAATAAAGTGTATTATCTGTCCTTCATCATGTCTGTTCGCTTTTCTGTTGTTTATATTATGCTATTGGCTCTACATGAACCCTAATCCACCAAAAAAGCGAAAAATGTCACTTGAGATTGTGGATCTTCAAGGACCTATATTGGGATGATTCTTGGCTTTCTATGTTCAGATATCTTGTAATATCTGGTTTGAATCCTTATCCCACATTGTTCACTGGTGGCACATGTAAATTTGGGTGAATAGTCATTCTGAGCATGTTGACCTTTAATGAGGATCTAGCAATGAAGATCTAGCAATGAACAATTGAGTCAATGGCCTCACTCATGTTTTTATATAGATGATACGGGGCCTAGGATCATAAATGCAACAATTTAGCTGACTATATGCCATCACAATGAAGCCAACATGGTGTTTCAGAATATGGTTAGAATATACTCTCCTGGTTACTCAAGAGCTGTTTTACTATGTGAAGGTCATGTCCATGACATGGGGATATATTGTATTAGTGCATGGATCATATTCATCGGCCATGTTCCCAAGATATTCATGTTGAGAGATGAATGCATCACTCTGTCCATTACCGGCCTCTCACAGAGGTGTAGTCCTTCTGAGTATGCTTCACATCATATTCTATGGTGAATTCCATCCTTCCCAATGAGTTAGACCATCCAAAATGTTTGAATTCTGACCAAAGGAAGGGGAAAAACGCTGTAATTTCCTTTTTTGGGCAAAGGTGTAGTGGCCAAAAAAGGAAATCAGTGATTCGTGTCTAAAAATATGGTCAAAACCAAAGTTGTAGAGCTTGCCGAGGGCTCTCGGATCGTACTGACGGTTCTGGGAAAGAGCCCCTGGTTGTTGCACAAAACGCAAAATAAATTCCCACAGCCGGCGATAAATGATGGCTATGCTCTTGAGTTCAACTCCTGCTACATGCACTTTTTCTTCTTTTGTTTTTTTTTGGTTTTGACCTTTTTGAGCACTGGCAAGTTCATCAGGTATTAAAATATCTTATTTCCGTTTTTGGATGATTGTGGTTGTTTGGCTGATTGTTGTGATAGAATAGGATGCTAGCGGGTTTTGGGTGCACTGGGAGCTCCCAGCCCATTTTACATATCACGGGAGCTCCTGCCATTCCTGGGGATTGGGTGGGAGCTCCCGCACAATTTTTGAAATGAGCCGGGAGCTCCCGGAGATCCTGGGGATGTCCCGGGAATATTGGGAATGGGGTGGGAGCTCCCACCCAAGATTTAAATGAGCTGGGAGCTCCCGGTCTTGTTGGGGATTGGGTGGGAGCTCCTGCCTAGGGTGGGTGAATTACCAAAACACCATATTACTATTATTAGCACTTTTGATGTTAGAATAACAACCACTATAAATTATATTCAATGGGTGTCGACACAAGAGACCAATTCAAACCCACCTTTCCTATTGAATCCCAATGTAACTGAACATTCAGGACCTTTGTCTTCATTGGCACATTTGCCTCATGCCCTGCAGCACAGATGGGTGATTAATTAATATACAGGCCAAGGCCAGTATCTAGTGAGCCAGGCACCAAATGTGCCGCAAAATGGCATTTTTGAAGCAAAAGGACCCCAGACACCAGTGTGTGGCGTGACATGTCTGGGAGCTCCCGGCCAAATATTTCGGTTTCACCGGGAGCTCCCAAGCACTTTTTCCCTACACCCGGGAGCACCCCGCATCCCGGGATTCCCCCACCTGGCCGAAGCCCTTTGGGCCCATCATTCAAACCGGGGCCTTTGGCCCTTTTGGTAGGTCCAGGTAGTGGCCTGAAGTGAAATCAACGACAAAAAGTTCTTTTAACTGTATGTGCACATGTGATGATTTTTCACCGAGTAGGGAGGATTTTTCAGTAACCATAGCACATTTGTTTAAACAAATTACGTCTAGACGCAAATTGCTGTTTAAACAGGTGTTTAATCTAAACAGGTTTAACGGCGCAGTGCGGGCATCATGGCCGTTCAACCCGCGGTTTAAACAGTGTTTAAACGGGTCAAAAAGGCATTTTGCACCAGGGTTTGAACTTGTGCCTCAAGCACCTGCATACATAAGCAGGACAACAGAGCAACAAGTATCCAACTGGGCCAACTGGGAACAATGTTCTAAGAATGTAAAGCTTTTTTATTATGGGCCAGAGGCCCAGTACATAGCTCAGTTTAACTGGACTCAAGGCACACTTAAACACCATACAGGGGATAGTTTAAACACAATGTGAGACTACATCGATGCAAAGAGGAATTAGAAGCCTAAGATATATTTCCGACGAAGTGAGTACTGTACCACCCTGTAGGAAGGCAACCCCCCGACGACCGTGACATAGGTGTTGCCTATTTTTCAGGCAACGGCCACCACCGTGATCGTGACCGTTGCCTGAATAGGCAACGGGGTTAAAAATAGTATTATTTTGGCGGCACCGCCATTGTCTTTACAAAAATTGAGACAATGCATTCCAATTCATTCTATTGTGCCACCATATCAGTATAAGTACAGTTTTTCAAATGGTGGCATATCTTGTTCCACTTATCACTTTTCCCTCTGCTTACTTCGAAACATGCCCCGGAAATTTGCCAAGGAACAGATTAAAACTGTAACGGGACCGACTCAGACTCTTGTATCTCGCATAGATCACCTGCATACTCTTCTACGTCACCTTCCAAACTCTCTACCGGAAAATCCATCCCATTCTCAGTATGATTTCGGACTTGATCCCAAGTCGAACTCCATTCTGAACGATGGCGGCGGTTACTTCGGGGCCGTAGGGCATATTTTGGAGGTCTCTTTCCAGACCCACCTTCTCCTAATGCAAAATAGACCACTCTTGTTCACGGAACGTGGTCTTCGCCTTGAAGCCATGGTTAAATTACTGAAAGGCGGTGTCAAGAACATGTCGCCTGGGGAGCGCATCTCATTTCAGGAGCGATGGATAGAGCGGCTCATCACTGGTGCCATCGATTCCGGCGCAAAAATCACCAAGAAACGAAAGTCTCCTGACGAACCCTCTACCGAGAGCCTGCAACCCACAGCAAAAAAATCCCGCCAAACCCTCATAATCATTTCTGACGAATCTGAATCCGATGAGTCACCGGCACCACCAACTGCTTCGACCTCGAAGAAAATCCCTATCCCATCCTCCCACTTACACTCTTCTACCCCCGCTGCAGCCGGGGCGATTGCCGGAAATCCTAAGCAGTCGATGCTCACGGCATTGGGATGGAAGAAGGCAACGCCCGCAGAAACAGCTGCGTACTGGGCCAAAGCTACTGAGGACGGCAAGGAGCGGAGAGAACAGCTTCTCCAATCGAAACAGGAGTAGGAGGCAGGCAAGAAGCAGCGCGAGAGAGATCTTGCACGGGTCCGAAAGCAGAGGGAACGCGAGAGGAAGAAGAAGGAGCACGACAATGAGCCAGTCGAGAAGAGGAGCAGCACAGCCGTGTTGTTGCAAGGCGCCGATGCTCTTGCTCACGGAAAAATCCCAGACGTTGCAGATCTCTCACGCGCTTCCACCGCCGGCTGGAAGGCGAATCGCACCGGAACGCTTGGCGGCGCCGTCTAAGCAGCATCCTCGCGAGTCTTCTGGTTCAATCCGTTTCTCTGGGCGATTATTGAACCTGCCATTCGGCGCTGCGACTGGTCAGCTGCGCAGACCGTGAAGGAGCTTCACCGTGCACATCCAAATCTCTTCAACGGTCCTACCAACAAACTCCATCGCGGGACCATTTGGAAGTGGATTGTGAAGGGCGAGAAACGATTCACAGATGCAGCTCTGCGCAGCATCCGTGACCGCCGATCCCTTGCAGGCAGTGGACGCACCGGAATCCTCACACCGTATCCTGAAATCACAGCAGACATCGTGAAGGTGCTCAAGGGCTTACGCGTCTCAGGCTGTGTCGTTAACGTGGAGATTGCGCGTTCCGTAATGCTCACAATTATCGGCAAACAACGCCCACAGCTTCTCAACGACTTCGCATGCTCAGAGAAATTTGTCCGCTCTTTCCTGGACAGCACCCTGAGTTGGTCGTCCCGCAAAGCAACTCGGGCGGCCAAACATATCCCGGACAACGCTTCAGAGCTCTGTGAATGAACCTTCTTTCGCCTAGCTCATGCAATTGAGCATCAGGACATTCCTGCGAAGGTCTGTTTCCTTATTTCTCTGGTGTCGAAACATTTCTCTGATAACTTTATTATCTCGCACAGCTGGTTATTAACTACGATCAAACTGGTGTTTACATTCGCGCCAATGCGACCCAAACCTTTGAGTTGCGAGGATCAAAACAAGTCTCCGTCTCCGGCAACGATGAGAAACGCGCTTACACTCTCGGTGTCGCAATTGCAGCCGACGGGACACTCCTACCCTTGGAGCAGATCTGGTCGGGGGCTACGAAAGCGTCGGTTCCATCGGCAAAATCTGATGGATACGCAGATGCCATGGAGCTTGGATTTCATCTCACATTTGCTGCTAGCCAGAAACGAACCAGCCACTTTGCTACGCTGAAGACGATGATGGAACTGGTTCGACATATTTTTCAACCTTACATCTCCGGCGTCTTTGAAAGCGACCCCGACTTGGATGATGATCAGAAGGTGATCATCTACATCGACATTTATCCAGTTCATACTTCCGCCGCCTTCCGCTCGTTCATCTTCTCGGAGTTTCCAAACATCATCCTCATCTTCGTTCCTGGCAACTGCACGGGACTTCTGCAGCCGCAGGACTTGGGCATTCAGCGAGTCGCCAAACATCACTTACGACAGTCTCAGCTTTCCTATCTCGTTCGATGCCACCAGCAGCAGCTTGAGGAGGGGGTAGCTCTGGAGGATATCATGTTTTCCAGCTCATATCCAGTTCTCCGTGACGCATCGGTGCGAGCTTGCGTGGATCTCCACGAATGGCTGTCGACTCCTGATAGCCGGGATATCGTTAAGCGGTCTTGGGAGCTGTGCGTTGTCCCTGACAAGCCACAATATAACCTGTCATATGAATGCCTTACAAGCCGCAACACACGCAAGGCTTTGCGGAAATATATCCAGGAAGATAAAGTTCTCGCAGACGAAATCCGAGCACGCGTGGGACCGGCTACACTTCCCGATGCCCCCGAATGTCTTGGTCTAGCTACCAGCGCAGGCGTTACTGACGACGGTGAGGTGGCTGAGGAGGATCAAGAGGAGGAAGATGAAGTTCATGACGACTCGGATGTTCCACTTGCCGCAGTTGTGGACCGTGTGCTCCGTGTTCGAGTGCGGAATCCTGCTGGTCAGCTCGTTGCAAAACGGACGATCGACTCTGAATCCGATGAGGGGCTTATTTCGGGCGATGCTGAAGAGGATATTTGGGCTTATAATTCAAATGGCGAGTTGTGGACAAAGGTTGGTGCAACAGAAAGGGAAGAATCAAGTTCAGAGGACGGCAACGCTAGCGACAATAGTTACAATGCTCAAGACAATGATTAGAGGGCCTTAGATACCTATAAATATATTTTTCCGATTTTTTTAGATTTTTTTCAATGTCACAATTTTTTTCAAGCAACCACCCCTACCGTGATCGTGGCCTGTCGAGAATTAGGCAACGCAACGGCCCCATCGTGACCGTGACCGTTGCCTTCCTACAGGGTGGTACAGTAGTCGGGCTTCGAGTATTTGTTTTATACCATGTCAGACAACGAATACTTTTTCTTCCTTCAAGGTTTCTTATTACCATTTTGAATACTTGTTTATCCCTCACATTGTATATATGGCCCGTTGTGGACTTGTACCTCAGTCTTGTATTAGACATAGGCGTGGTTTGCAATAGTAAATAACTGAGGTTGTTCCTCAAAACTGCTGTCCTTCGGCTCATTTCTATAACTATTATCAATATGTGATTAGAGGTAAGATTGTGTCCAATCAATTGGCTTGGCAGCTTCGCACTCATATTCAAAAACAGATTAAATTTAGCATTGACCCACCAAATATAATTCTGACTTTGACATTTTTTAATGCTAACCTCGCAGTTCAATCCGACAAGGTGCAAGATTTTGTTGGGCTTCTTATGAACTGGCCACAATTCGACATCTTTTCCCCAATTCACATTTTTTTCCGATATCCTAGCATCTAAGTCTTGCTGTTTAAATTTCATTCGCTCCATTTTCAATGGCTGTTGCATCATTTGCCCAATCATTAGGGTCTACTCTCCGTTTTCACCGGTTATACATGCTATGACCTTAAAGATTCTTCACAAAGGCTTATACTGCATTCCTGGAGACTATTCTCCAGACACATGGATATCTCAGGACGTTAAACTAGTCCCCTTTAAGGTAACAATGGTTTGTATTGGCGATTATTCAACTGAATGAACTTGGGATCCTTGTGTAATTCATAAAGCCATTGCATTTAAATTCAATGAACTTAAGCCATAGATTGGATGTGGGGGCACAGGGCTCAGGTGCCGCCGTTATTTTTTTCCAGGGATTAAATGCTCCTGCGCCAAAATGGGGCCCAACTCCACACACGGTACTAGAATCTGCTTGATCATATCTCTCCAAAATCCTACTGACATATATATTTTCAAATGAAAACTTCAGAGGCATGCGAACTACTTATTTGCTGTGGTGTGGACGCACTCCTCCAGAAAATGGTGTGGCTTGTCGACACACTGCCCCTTGCCCCTTATCAGGTTATATAGAGGTGAAGAGCTGAAAGAATCAGATGCCACAGGGCTGCCGCCTTCATCATGAATGTACTGTGCGACGGGGTTCAACTCACCTCATCCGATTGTTCTGGCAACATCAATCTTTTTTTTTTCTCTGCCTAGGCCTACAGTTATTCTTACCTCCTTTCCCATGTTTTCAGTGCGCAGAAACTACCTCCTGTACTGTGCACAACTGTGTTTCTTTGGTGTATTTCTTACAACTAATATCACTTATTATACATGCAACAATTATCTGTGTGAAGTCAGATGTTCACTACTCAAACATGTCTGTGGATTTTGTTTCCTCTCCCAGACTGACGGTTTATCAGATCCACTTGTTTAACTTTTTTCCTTGGTGCTTCGAGGTCCAAAAGTACGCTTCCATGAGCTGGCTCGGCACCTCATACCGGATTTGATTGAACATGGGTGTTCTTTCACTCACAAGACTTCCATATGGCGGGTGAGGCTTCAAGAACCCGCCATTGTCGCTGCTAAATGTTATAGTAGAAGTCCACTTGAATGTAAACAGCCACCTCAAAGTTGAGATTCCCCAGCTGACTTAAAATGCAGGCCTTCTGACTCAGTAATTTCCCAGATTCCGTACATTTATATCAGGTGCAGCAAGGTCTTATGCTTCACATTGCATAGATGTGTGCTTACAAGTGGTTCTTTCAGGGACCATGTAAGCCTTTTGAACTGACCAAGCAGCTCAACCAGTGGAAACTCAATTGGAAACATACCGATTTGGACTGCCTACTGTTTGTGCTCTAAGGCACTCGTGCATTTAGTTTAAGAGATAGCTAATGAGCCAATTGTAATGTAGGACACAGAGGTTACTGGCAGGTACCCTCGAAGGAAGAAATATTTTTCATTGTCTAATGTGGTAAGAAACAAATACTCGAAGCCCAACTACTCACTTCCTCGGAAATATATCTTAAACTTCCAATTCCTCTTTGCTTCAATGTAGTCTCACATTTTGTTTAAACTATCCCCTGTATGGTGTTTAAGTGCGCCTTGAGTCCAGTTAAACTAAACTATGTACTGGGCCCATAATAAAAAAGCTTTACATTCTTAGAAGATCATTCCCAGTTGGCCCAGTTGGATACTTGTTGCTCCGTTGTCCTGCTTATGTATGCAGGTGCTCGAGGCACAAGTTCGAACCCCGGTGCAAAATTCCTTTTTGACCCGTTTAAACAATGTTTAAACCGCGGGTTGAACGGCCGTGATGCCCGCACTGCACCATTAAACCTGTTTAGATTAAACACCTGTTTAAACAGCAATTTGCGTCTAGACGCAATTTGTTTAAACAAAAGTGCTATAGATTCTTGATTTTTCCAGATAACTAAGTGATGTCCAGCTGTATAAACAAACACGACCTTGCACCCAAATCTGATCCAGCGCGCCGACCATCAAAGTGCAGCGGGCTGCATGGCGGTTCTTTCCTGCCGCAGTCATTGCATGAACATTGCCTATGGATAATCTTTGGCAGTTTGATATGACCGCAAGCTATAATTTTTGAGGCCGCAGTTGGATCCGCCTGCCGCCTCTCGGGGTGCACTTGCCAATGGTTTGCAGTTCTATATACCCACGGGAGCCTATCCGACGTTCACGGTCGCATCTAGCCGCCTAGTACCTGCCTGCTGAACCCAGGCAGTCGGGCAGTAGAATTCTCGCGCCCAATTCACTCCCGCTCCCTAAACTGACATGCGCAGTAGCATCCCACTGCTCTGCTTAAAGGCTGCCTCGCAGTTGAATCGAGCCGCCACTGCTCAAATTCTCGTTGGCAGTTGCATTTGGCTGCCGAATCACCATGCGGCAGCCTGCAGTAGAATCTTACTGCCGCTGCCCAAACTCCTGTCTGCGGTGACTTCCACCCGCCGTCGCTCATCCATTTAGGGAGTTGAATTCCCCCGCGACTGCCCAAACGCGTGTCTGCGGTTACATTCAACCACAGGCAGAGTTTTTGTTTTTTACGCGGTAGCATCTGCCCGCCACGACTCCTTTAGCCTGGCGGTAGAATTTCACCGCCACCGCCCAAAGTCAAAACTCACGTCTACGGTGATTTCCACCCACCATCGCCCATCCATTTGGGCGGTTGATTTCCCCCGCGACCGCCCAAACGCGTGTCTGCGGTTACATTCACCCACAGACAGCGTTTTTTTTTACATGGTAGCATCTGCCCGCACGACTCCTTTAGCCTGGCGGTAGAATTTCACCGCTGCCGCATAAACTCACGTCTGCAGTGGCTTCCACCCGCCGTTGTTCATCCATTCGGGCGGTTAAACTCCCCCGCCACCCAAACGCGTGTCTGCGGTCATATTCTACCGCAGACAGCCATATCATCAGTTTATGCGGTAGCAACTGCCCGCCACTGCTCCTTCAGCTTGTCACCGCCGCTGTCTAAACTCGTGTCTGCGGTGGCTTCCACCTGCCGTCACTCATTTATTTGGATTCCCCTGAACTCGTTTCTGCGGTGTGGAAGGGGGAAATGCCTGGTTTGTAGGTTCGATAAATGGGTCGGTGATCCGATGGTTGTAGAGTGAGATAATGGAGGTATAAGGCGATAGAATAGGTCACTGGTAGAGTACTAAAACGGAGGCACGAGAGGGTAGCGATACGTTGTGGAAATGGGCACGAGACAGATTCCGCGTGAATCCGAGGAAACGATGAGTTTTGTACGCCGAGTGCGCACAGCCGATGTTACGTAGGACGAAATTGGACACGGTAGGACACGGAGGTTCGGCCGCTGAACCGCACTAGCTCACATGATGAGCGCCGAAGGCAAGGAAGATTGCCTATTCGCCTCGTGGGCACGTGTTTATAGGACAAACAAAAATGTACCCAAAAATAAATGGTAATCCGTTTTAGAACCGAAACCAGCGTGTGGATGAATTTCCACACGTCGGCCATACGGCTCTGCCACAGCGGTCATATTCGAGCGCAGATAGCTCCATATAAAGTTCATCAACTATCTTTGAACAAGTGGAGTCTGGCTATGTGAGACTAGCAGATAGCTATATCAATCAAAATTGGAAGCATATCCAGTAATTAGAGATGTGAATAGCTGACTCCTTGAAGCTACCAAGGGTCTGTATTGTTAGTTGAAAATGGAAACCCATGGGCAATAAAATTCAAAATAAATTACAAAAATCTGGCAACTGACAACGATGATTCTACTAGTACATAATAGGAGGCGCAGCAAGCAAATCCTCCTGGATCTTCTGATAACATAGTACCATGGAAATCAATGCTGTATTCCATTGTTCCCGGGAAAACGTAGTTCGTAGAATTTTAATAACTATAGTAAGTGTCGGAAGGAAAATAGTAAGCGCTAGGGGGGCCTGTAGGCAGCATTGGATCGGTAGCCCTTTAGCTGGTTTGGAATCACAAGGCAATAATTCGGTTCGGGGAGGGGGATCCGACTCTACTTTCAATTTGTTCCTTTTTGAGTTGACCACAGTGAATGTTCAACGGGGGACACCTCTTCAAGTGTTCAGTCTTTTTCGTGAAGAGCCTGGGTCTTTTACATGAGACACCGCTCCTCCTTCCCTCGAGAGCATTGAGACTGAAATTATCAATATAATCCCTTCACGTTGGTCTCACTGCCATCAGAATAAAATTATTGTCCTCACGCACACTCACCATTTGCGGCATAAACCTACTTCTTACGGTAGTTGGTTATGGAAGCGAAATTCTGTTCATAATAAATTTCCGTCTCTTGAGCACTTTTCCGTACAGGCGTAGTCTATTGAGGACAAGCTAGTGAGTTTGGAGAGTTGATAAATTCATCGCACAATGATACCGTTGCATGCATTCACGTGCAGAGTCCACCAGAGCATCCCGATACCTTCAAAATTGTGTGTTAGTACAATAACTATTAAGATTACTTGCAGAATGTACTTGGAAGAGTTTCCTTACGACGGGCGGCTTTAGTTTCAGAATCCAGAAGAACAGGTGGCGGCATAGACTAATGTTGAAATCGAAATTGAGGAAGAAGCTAGACAGAATACATATACAAAGTTAGTAACATGATCGAACTTGCCTTGACTGCAATGAGTTCGCGATTTTATCTCAAATCATTATATCATTTTGGTTCCGGCCACAAAGTAACTGATAATTGTCAATAACTTCTATCTATACTAGAGAATCCCATTTAAAAATTATCAGCTGTGTCCGTGCCCTATGTGTTCGAGCATTGAGAAAACCCCGCTTTCAGACACATATTCTGAGAAAGCTTGCCAAAAATCAGGGATTGCTTCTGGAGGTGTATGTTTGAACTAAAGTCTTTCCAGGAACTTTAAGCAGCTTTAACGATACATAATGAAGCGAATTTCGAGGACAGATGAACACAAATCCAATTGTGAACGGCGCATTGATTTTGTGGAATCATAAAGTTGCTCTAGGCCTGGCAAAGGATATAAGCAGCCAAATGTGATGTCCACTAGTGCTGAGTATCGTACAGGCTACTACTAATTGCATTTAATTTGCAGCTGGCTCGAAGATCCAAGGTTCAGACCCAAAATTCAAATCGCATACAAGGTCAAGATGCAGATGTGCCATATGAACATTGTGTCATGGTACAGACTAACGACACTGCAATGCATATACTTGCTGAGTCCAATAATATCAGTCTGTTTTTGCTCGCTTGCAGTGAATATTACCGTGCAATGGATACCATTGCAGCACCGTTAAAGAAGAACAGTGAGCAGCGGTGCATTCTCTGCCACTGCAGAAGGAAAACACAGACTCGCCCTTACCAACATTGCTGGTGTGGTTTAGATTCCAAAAAACACGCACGGTTCTCTAGATATATTTTAACATAAGAATGGGTTGATAGGATAGTGTCTCGGGTTCCTCTCTCGCCGCCTGCCAAGGCATCAGTAGTGATGCGTAGCGCATCACTCACGGATCAGTAGCTTCCAAATACGGAAAAGGCACCACAAGGCAGCAAACACCTTCACAATTCAGCAGAATGACCCTTGACTACTCCCAATATCATTCAATTGCTCAGAGATATATGGAATCCCTCAAGCTCACAGCACTCAGTTTGAGAAAGAATGAAATGTTCTAAGTCCATTTCAAACTCCGATCCCACGTGTGTGATGGATTGCATGCTTGACATGTGAGTGACAAAGATGTTGGTTGATATTGATGGGACTTTCATTGCTCTTTCCTTTCCCCCACCACCTGCACGACCCAGTTCCGCCCATACATCTCCCTCCGTCCTCCGCCTCTCTCCACCTCCCCTCTGTCTCTCTCTATCTCTTCCCTCTCCCTCTGGTCTACGTCTGCTCGTGTTGTCAGAAAGTTCTCCCCGTCGACGTCGAAGCCAGCAAGCACGCAGCAAGATCCGACCCTCTATTTTTAAGTTCTTCTCCTCCACATTGGCCAGTGCAGGATAATGGCTCCCTGTTGTCCCTCCCGCTTCCTCAAAGCCACCGCCAAATATCTCCGCGCTCATAGACTTTCAAGACATTCAAGCACACACAAGACAAGACCTACAAGCACTCAAGCCAAACTCAAATCTTCTTCAACTTTAACTTCAAGCACTCAAGCCATATTGTTTCTCACATCACTAACTCGTTTTGCGTCCCTGAACAAGTTTTGACATGAGTAATTGTGACTCACCCCGTGTCATGCCCGTATCGTTTGCGATTCCGTTCCTGGTGTGTTTTCTTTGTGCTTCCCACTTCTCTATTCTGATACCTGCTTCCAGATATGCTTTCCCTTATGTTTTGTCTGCTTTCGTACTACTTGTATTTATTTTTTGCTACAATTAATTGATTTCCCGCCATTTTGCGTGTCACATTATCATCACTATTCCCCACTATACATTGATATCGTGGTCATTATACAGCTACTGTGTTGGTATGGTGCGCCTACCAAGGGCTACTGAGATTTAGTGCAAGGGTTACCACGGGCTACTGATCGCATATAGGTGGGCTACCAGGCACCATATAATCGGGACTTGTCTACCCGGCTATCAGTGCTACTGAGCCTACCGAGCGCTACTGATGAAAGCCCTTTTTTCCTGATGTGCCATCCTTCTGATGTATGCACCTATTGCGACCGCAAAGTACCTCTCAGACATTCGATAAATAGCTAGACTTGACAACAGGACCGAGAAGTAACGGGTAATTTCAACTGCGGCAAGTACCGCTGAGGTGCAGGTGGATACTACCGCGCAGGTTGATTTTGAGAGCGGCGGGTGCCAGATTCGGCGCGGGCAGATATAACTGCAGAACAGAACTTGGGCGGAGGCGGTTGAATGCTACCGTGCAAGTCGATTTCGAGAGCGGCGGGTGGATGCTACCGCGGAGCGTGCCGGATTCGACGGCGGACGGATATAGCCGCAGAACAAAGCTTGGACGGAGGCGGTTGAATGCTACCGTGCAGGTCGATTTCGAGAGCAGCGGTTCAATACTACCGCAGAGCGTGCCAGATTCGATGGCGGGTGTATTTAACCACGAGTTTCCAAAGTAAGGGGCAGTTGTCCGAGATACTTAGCCTAGGCGGGCGGATTGAACCGCAAGTCGTAAAAGTGGCAGTAGATAGGCTGATATTGCGGTGAGAACACACCGCAGCACAGCCATCATTCAGCGGGCTGTACTGAAATACATAGCAAAACCGTACCCGGGGTACATACAACATAGGCCGATTTTTCCCCAAGTAAGTAATTACGAACAATTAACCAAATACAAACAAAGGCACAGCCGCTATTTTTCATATGTTTTCGACTAATAGAAATAGTATAAAGACTAGACACAGCCACTAAAGGGGTCCCTCAACGAAATCGGAAACTAGTAAAAAAGTGATCATTTTTGGGTGCCCTGAGATTTGGAAGAAACGATAACATATGTAAACATAAGTACTCGTAATGCAAGTTCGAATCGAAACCAGGTAAATCTTCTTGTTCAACTCGTTCATTTCTGACTATTTTTATTCAGTTATTCACGAGCCTTTCAATCCAGGTACGAGCTGCTCATTCTTAGTTCGTTGATCACGATTCCTATTCAAAGCTTCACGCCGAAACCATGCGAGTTCGGGTTCAAAATATGACGCTCTTCTGAATCAAGGTATGCGTTCTTACCGTGTTTATTTTGCAAGTACTGACTAGATCATGCGAGTGTATTGCGAGACCAATGAAAGTCTAGAATACTACAATATTGAGATTACGATGCCGGATTCGCGCTACAGGTATGCCGCGCAGGAGCTCGCGGAGCACGTGGACGATGCTTGGATTGTCGAAGGTGAAAGTTAGTACCGTCCGTGCAAAGTATCCTACGGCGTGAGTTTCAGAATGACTTTACATCGGGTCGATATTGATAAAAACCGAAAGTGGGTACCGAGCATTGCAATATTATATCAACACGGAGCACGCACCCAGCCCTGCAACGGATGCCCGTCGCCATCGGCCTCGGCGGGGATAGTCGAACACCGTGAGCTGCCCGATGGCCTTGATGTATGCTTGTTTTAAGGCGAGGATGATGCGAAGCCGTCGGAGGACGAGAGTTGTAGTTTTTTGCGGCCGTTAGCTGTTATAATTGTAATAAATCAAATTGTCAGCTGCGCTTATATAAGGAATACACACCTTATGCGACTGTGTACGTTTTCACAGAGACGCCGCGTGGCTTGACGGCGACTTGAGAAATCAGCGGTGATGATAGAGCAGGCGGTCAGCGCATGCGTGTGGGCTCATTGAGTCGGGCTGACTCGGTGGTAATTTTGCTGAGATATGTAGGTGGCACAAACAGTTGATGGGCATAGTCGATGCGCGCAGAGTACATGCGGTGGGGTGCCACGCAATACGCCGGCTACTCGGCAGCACCCAGGGCGTCAGCTGCCCTTCAAGATGACTAGGGATGAGATGGTATGGGTGGTGGTGCATGGTGGTAGCAGTCGAAGGAAGAGTTTGAGCGTGTTTGGCCTCCATTGTTTTTGGCGTCTGATGGCCATTGGGCACATGTTCATTGTTCTCCCCAATTGGGTCGGTTCGTGGGTAGCTCAAATTCCCGTCCAACGCGGTTTGCTTCGGGTAGTGGCCACAACAGTGAGGCGAGCCGTCTTCTCATAATATATCTGTCCACCAATCTCATACAACGCTCTTTTATTTTGTTCGTGCCACTCCTGGTATTTATAAGTTTTCGAGTGCGTAGGTGTGTATCTTCAACCAGCAGTGAGCTACATGTAATTAATATGCTTGAAGCAACTCGGTAGGCTCACAATCTGTGACTTCAAGGATAGGCCTTTGTGTTACTTAAGTACTTCTATGTCCGCGCATTGTTGCCCTCCTCTGCGGTAGTTTTAAATCTCGAGACATTTCCTACTAGTGTACTCTGGACCACTGGCACTGGAATTTTTTATCTTGTGAGCTACATTCCGCCGCTGCCATTGTTGCCCAATGGGCGACCTTTTTGAGCAGCCGCTCCATGCAGCTCAGCACAAGTCAGCAAGCCGCTCTACCAGTGTCTTCGTGGTCAGAATCCAAAATTCCGAGATCAAGTCCCGCAAAATGTCTCGAACGCAATATTCGCCGCAACTTCTAGGGTGGAGAGGAAGAGGCTGAACAGATAGATTACATATTTGTTTGTTTTCATAAATCACATTTTTGCTATTTCTACAATGGCTGTCTTCACCGCATCAAAGCTATTTATTGTCATTGTCCGCTGTACATGAGTGATGTCAGTACCACCTGGAAGTATTAAAAGACTACACTCTTTTGTGCTGGGAAAATCGCATACATTACTGAAGGAAATATCAAAGTAAAAACTCCAACTTTTAATGAATTTTTTGTTTGGGTAAAAGAAGCCAGGAAATTGAACACTATAGTTCTAGGCCCTTTTTCCCAGGTTAAAATTTATCATTCACTGCAGTGATATGAACAGGATGATTTACCGAGGACTTTCTCGATGTGGCAGCGGATTTCAACGGATCAGGTAACATAATAAGGTGTATTAAGACGGTGGTTCTAGTTACTGACTGCTTAAACTCGAACTAGTCCAATTTTCATAAACCAAATAGGGACTGGAATTTAATCACACGTTTTAGTACAGTCGGAACTTGCCGGGGTGATTTAAATGCCCTGTGTGTACTTGTTTTTCGAAAATCGAATTTCTAAAGAGACAGTTCTCTAGTGAGCATAATTCTAAGGCTCTCTATGTATTCAGATTTTCAATAGATCAAGGATTGGCTTTACACAAACACATTTTGTGCTTCACCGCAGCTGTGTTGCTGGTCACTCCCATGTCACCTCCTTGTCACTCTCCTCCCCAGTAAAAAAAATTTCACCACTTCTTGTGTCATAAAATAGCTGATAACATCGAATTGGTACAGCTCACAATCTGTCTCTTCAGATTTCGTGATGTGAGAAATATTAACACAGCCTAACAGAAATTTGGTGATTGGATGAATTGACGAAGTTCAAAGATGCCGTGACAGCACTGATAAAAAAAGCAGGTGAGTAGTTCATTATTAAGACAGTGGTTCCAGTTACTGATAGGGGTTTGTTTAGCTACACGGGCACGAACTTGAAGAAGTTCAAAGTGGCTGCAGGGGAGATAAATAATCAGGTGAGCTAGTTGTGCATTGTTAAGACGGTAGTTACTGACAGGGGTTTTGTTTACTTACAAAGGTTTGATCTTGAAGTTAGGGAAGCTGCTTTGCTTAGAAGATAAGGTGAATGAATATATTGCTTGTAGCTTTGAACGATTTGTGAGAAAGAGAAGAAATGTAGTCTACAGTAATAAAATATGAATTGGACTAGTCCCACTTGATAATATATCATGAGCGGGACTAGTCCAGGCATATAAAATGATGACTCTGGACTAGTCCTGCTTGATAATATATGATCAGCAGGACTAGTCCAGGCATATAAATGATGACTCTGGACTAGTCCAGTTGAATAAATAGTGAGTGCAGGACTAGTCCAGCCTAATAGATAATATGCGTGGGACTAGTCCACAGACATAATGCTGAAGCTGGACTAGTTCAGCGGTATAAATAATGCGACCTGGACTAGTCCAGGGTATATTTGGTGAGTTGTGGACTAGTCCACCCGATGAAAATCCGAGGTTGGACTAATCCAGAGGGCTATATATTTAGTAATAGTCCACACTGAAAATAGGGAGGCTGGACTAGTCCCAAATATGTAAATATAGGGAGTGCTGGACTAGTCCAGGAAAATATAAAAATAAAAATCACTGTCATTCAAGTTTTGGAATGTGTTCATATGTAATTGAGAATATGCACAAAGGCTTTTGGGAAAAAATAACCCAATCTCAAAGGGGATTCAAAAGGATGATTTAAATGTACAGAAAGGTTTCTGAAGACTAGGTTGTGTCTGGAATAAATAATCACAACAGGAAAGGAATGACAATATCAACAAAGACTTGCTTCCAATGAAACAAGCAACAACATATGGAGGTGTAAGGTGCTATAATGAACAGTATTACAACTGAATTGCCTTAGGTAAACAAAGAGCACTAAGGCAGAATTTGACTGGAACAAAAAAAGAATCGCAACTTAGGAATAGGAAAGAAGAGGAAGAAAAGGTGGTATTAAAACCGGGAATGAAGTGGAATAATTTGAATAGAAAAAAAATGTGACTGCGGCATAAACAAACAATAGGTTTGATTATATGGTGGGCAAAGCGTCCCTGCTAATAGAAAAACAAATCATGTGAAGGGAAGAAAAGAACAACAGATTTAAAAATATGGTGCAGTGGTGGTACCTGCAGCATCCCAGATGGTGCAAAATGGCCTGAAAAACAGCAGAAAAAATGCGGTGGGGCATGCCCCAATGCGCAAAAAAGGACCCCATACACCTCTGTGATGTGACAAAACTGGATGTGTCCAGCCCCAGAAAAATTGCATGCTGGGTCTCCCCAGCACACCTGGGAGCCCCCCAACCACCCCCTCAGAAAAAATGCCAAGACATCCGGGACTCTCCCTGTGGAAATCTCCCTGGTGACTCCCTACCGTCTTGGGGTAGTTATTCACCATGACCATAACTACCCCATAGGGGTACCCTAGAGGGGTTGACTGAAGTGTGTATTTCCAGATGAAAGAAGCAACAAACAAGTGTTTAAAACAAACAGTGTATTGAAGCAAAAAGATAATTGTAGAAGGATGCTTGGTCCCTATTAGAGTATATGAAATCAATTGAAAAGTGCTGCAGAAATGCAACATGGATGGATTTAAGGTTGCAAAGCAGAATTTGAATAGAGAAGAAAAAACACCAACTGGAGCATGTAAGGCCATCACATGGGATGAGCAATAGCCTAAGAGGAAATGAAAATATAGTGTAAACTGCAGCGTCCCCGATGGTGCAAAATGGCCCGAAAAGCAGTGAAAAAAATTGTCGTGGGCATGCCCCAATGTGCAAAAAAGGACCCCAGACACCTCTGTGACGTGACAAAACTGGACACGTCCAGCCCCAGAAAAATTGCATGCTGGGTCTCCCCAGCACATCTGGGAGCCCCCAAACCACTCCCCCAGAAAAAAACGCCAAGACACCCGGGACTCTCCCCTACCGTCTTAGGGCAGTTATTCAACATGACGTTAACTACCCCATAGGGGTACCCTAGAGGGGTTGACTGAAGTGCAACCCGACCCGGAAACCCACGGGTTTTACCCATACCCGAGCCCCGGACCAAGACATGGGGCAGCATGCAGGATTTTTTGGCTGGCTATGTTGCTTGTGGCTAAGTTCTGCTCTGTCAAAGCACAAGAGACTGGGTGATGGCCGGGTCAGATACCATTAATCACCGGTTACCTCTGCCACACAACTCCAAGCACACTAGAAAAGCTTGTGCGTGCCATGCTTGTTGGTGCTTTGGGATAGGTTTTTGACCTTTTAGACCCTTCTTGATATCTTTCTAATGGATATTGTCTCCTCTGATTTCCTTAGCTAGACATCCCCCGTGATGTATCCAGGTCAAGTTTTGGGAGCCCCTATCATGAGAATTTTCAACCACGGGCAGTGTACAATTTTTTTGAGCACTCACCACATTTGATTTAGGTTCCTATTACATTTAGAGGCACTTCTGACAACACAGAAGCTTCAGGAAACCCAGAAAAACCGGGGTACAATGGTCGGATACTTTAAGTTTTCACTAACCATGTCGCTTACAAGTGTAATTGTGGATTAGTACTGTCCATTATTTTTTGACAGAGTATATAGAGTACTTCTAGCTGATCAACAACAACAATACGCGCATTCCTTTCTTCAGCGCCTCCAAATCTTATTTACATGACCTAGATGCCATTTCTCAGAGAATTCCACGGGAAAAAATGCCATGCTCTTCATTGTTGTCCTTGAAAATTCCTTCCAATGTCACAAACATTGAATTAATCATTTGAACCTCAAAAAGCCGACCTGGATACTAGAAAGCAAGAGCAAGAGTCATTTGTGTCCAATTTGGGATGAGATCGCCGCAATCAGTGGCGGTACCTGTCATTCACAACTTCTCTTTCTTTCCAACATGACCTACGAGCTTGACAGCCTGGCTTCTTCTCTGAATTTGAAACACTCCGCCACTCTCTGCCAACTGGAAACGCAGGACGTGAAGCGCGAAGGGCCTTCAGCGAGCGCATACAGGCGCTTCTGTTCGATATGGTGTGTAATTTACAGATATTTCTTCCCCTTATACTCACGTCTACAGGCTACGCTCTGGGATCGTCTTTTTGGTGGGACAACATTAATTTTGCACGTTGATGGTACCACTGTCCCCAACACCCCACCTTTGCC
The DNA here is from genome assembly GCA_029282285.1 of Mycena rebaudengoi. NCBI lineage: Eukaryota > Fungi > Basidiomycota > Agaricomycetes > Agaricales > Mycenaceae > Mycena > Mycena rebaudengoi. The sequence continues at coordinate 687,106 of JARJCX010000055.1, forward strand.
CGAATATCTCAGCTGCTCCATGTACCTCCCCCCTTTGTTTGTTGCCGATCACCCCAGTCACCACGCAGCTATTGCCCGCATCGCCCAACTGTTCATTGAATCTGTCGGTGTGCCCACAGTTGAGCGGTGGCGCAGGAACGCGAATCTGCGCGGCTGGTCACTCAGCCAGACGGGACCAGTTCCCCGTGAAAACTCTCCAGGCTCCATCCTCATCCCGGATCCCCAACCACATTCCGCATCATATACGGTTTTGGGGAGTTATAAACCCCAGACTGGAAAGTTTACTGGTGGCCAACGTTGGCCACCACTGGCTGCTGGTGGCCACTGTTGTATGTTATTTGCCATTGATAAAGGAGATTAGATAGTGGCAGATGCTGTTTGATACCGGATATCTCCGCTTCTTTCCAGCAATTCCCATTGGCTCTCACCGTTAACTGCTGACTTTTGCTACATAATATCGGTTTTATGATTCACAGCAGCTGAGTTTAGATTTGACAGATTTCAAAATAATGATACCCACTGGTAATCAACGGGGTTCCAATTAAATATTAAATATGTTTTCTGGACAAGTAGAGGGAGTAAACCTCCATTATGGAATATGAGTTGCGACTGAAATTCTTTATGGGGATACTAGTTTATTAATCTGTAACCTTTGTGGATTGGCGTAAACCAATAGAACTGTAAATCGAGCTTTTCAAAATGGTGGGAATCACTGATACACACTGTTTCCCAGTGACATAAGTATAGGAGAAATGATAAATGGTGGAATGTGTAGTGACATTAAATGACCCTCCCTTCCTGTGTACTGCAGTATTGGTTGGGTAACAGTGGTTATCAGTACTTATTGGTGCTGTGCATCAATATTGTTGACAGCAGAGATTTCCTGTGGACTTTCTTTTTAGATTTACATAGGTATCCAGTGAACCCCAACGGTTCTCACAGACTATTCAATTTTTTTATAGAACACCGCTGAGCTCGTAGTGGTTAGCAGTGGCTCTCAGTGGTGCCCAGTGGTTCACGATGAGCAGGGGTCACCCATCAGTGGTTACCGATGTCTGCCACTGATGTTTCCAGTGCAGGGTATATTACTGGTTTTGGGTTGTCCAGTTGGGGCACTCGATGCTCTTATCGGTCGTTCGATTCCTACCAGCCCCATCATAATCCCTGACGATGACGACGACGACGATCCAGACCAGAGGACCTTAGAATTGATGGATGCAATGGAGCGTGCAGGATATGCTGAAGCAGCTGCTAAAGCATGGCTTGAGAAAATTCATACCCTCGAAGCCCAGGTGCTCCAACTGCAGCAGCAACTTGCACGGGCCCAAGGTAAGTCGTCAAGTTCCTCATATCTATTTTCCTTATTCTCAATGTGCTTCAGACACAATTCCTATCCGTTCGCAAGCTATGCCTGGTCACCTACCCACAACTCCTACTCGGACCCGCCCTTCTGGAGCCACTAACCATTCCCCCGCTGTGCATGGGACTCCGGTCCATTCTCCTCCATTTCATTCCCACCTGCGAAACACCCCCAGTCGGCGCCCTCCACCTTCCTCTCCGTCCGGAGCTCCCTCATGGTCATATTTGGACGACCCTGATGCTCAGCTTGCCGCCGTAATCGCGGTGAATGATCTTCATGACATGAGTGCGGTGATCAGGTTAGTAATGCGAGGCTTCCACGCCACTGAATGGCACGAGGAATTGGAACGATTGCAGATTCTGAGAGAAACCATCCCATTCCTGCTCAACGCAATGGCCAGTGCCCAGGCTCAGTGAACTGAGTTTTTCCTCCGTCCTATATGTTCTGATAGCTACAATGCGTACTTACGATTCACGATTTCTCATGACCGTTCAAAAATTTGATGCCACCGACTCTTCCTTGCTCAAGAAAATGTCGCTAATGTGACAGAAACAATTCCTCCTGTCCGTCTGGTAGGATCGCAGCAGCGTTGGTAACATGTCATTAAGGTGAATTGTTCGGCTCCTCCTCGCTCAAGAAAACGTCGCTAATGTGACAGAACAATTCCTCCCATCAGTCTGGTGGGACCGCAGCGGCATCGGTAGCGTGTCATTAAGGTAAATTGTTGAATACCTCCGTGGTTGAACTAATCTTTATTTTATTTTATTTCCGAAAACTTGGGCGTGAAACAATTCTTCAATTCTTCATATCCATCTGGTGGAATTGCAGTGGCGTCAGTGACATCTCAGTGAGGTGAATTGTTGAATATCTCCGTGGTCAAACTAATTATTATTTCTTTCATTTCCTTATGCCGCCCGCATTCACCACCATCGCTGCAGCGAGTACCACTCGGATCCAAGTCAACACTGCCCCACGGCAGCCTCAAGCAGCCAGGTCTGCAGCCAAGCAGCGGCTCGAGCGCGAGGCTCGGGAAGAATGGCAACACAAGATCGATGCTCACACGACTGAGTGGTGGAATTACACCCGTACAAAGGCCCAACAGATGGCGAAGGAATTCGACATGAAGGAGAGATACTTCATGGACCTCTTCCTCCTGGGTGGAGCTCGCATGGTTCATCACCAGGAGAACGTTAACCCGTTCAACGCGTTCAAGAATGCCAAAGCCGAGGAAAATTGGGCAGGTGCGTCCCAAACTTATTATTCATTCATGGACTTGACTTCGCGAAGCTGGGATTAAGGAGAATGCTCGCGAGATTGGCCACAACCATCTAGACGAATATCTCGCGCTGTCAGAGGAGGAGAAAGACGCGCTGATCAAATGATTCAAGGATATCAAGACACAGAACATTCATCTTCGGTGTGACACGCCCCGTGCAAGAATCCAGGATGTATCGAACATCGTCCGCAACATGAAATTGCTCGTACGTATTCTGCTCTATAGTGTGAAAATTTTAATCTCCTGCAGTTGGTGGGGCTCGCAAGTTGTGTTGGCGTCGAAGCCTTCTTTTGCGTCGTTCGCAATAACGCCGACTTCTTCATGGAGCCCGAGTGGTTCTTCACAAGCCCCGAGCTTGAGAACTACATGCAGTTTGCTACAGCGAAGCATTGGGATACGGAGAAGGTGGGGGCAAAGCTAGAGGCATTCGCAATTGCGGGATGCGACCCTGCCAGTGCGTGTCCCATTTTACCTTCCTATTAATAACTTACATGATTCAATCCAGATCTCCTGCACACATCAACGCAGAAGGCGGACTGGATCAAAACTGAGATACGTATACTTGTTAAGAAGAGCTTGGGTTTGTGTTCTATATTTTACTTGGATAGTGCTCAGTTCCTTTTAGTTGAGATATCGAAAAATCCTAATGCGGAAATGGCATATACGTGGTATGAAGAAGACGTTGTCCAACGTTACAACGTCATCATGGAGGGGTGGCCCGCTGCGCCATTTATCAACCTGAGTGCCATGAGTACGTCCCTTCCCAATCTTCGCACTCTCATGCACGATCTCCAGACCGGGGAGTGTGCATTCCGCAAGCTTCTCCCCGCAGAGGCGGCTGAGCGTAGGAAGAAATGGGAAGCCAATGTTGCAGCCGGTCGCATCGTTGCGAAGCATCGTGCAGAACGGTGTGACAAAGGCTCATCTCGCAAACGGACTCACGACAGCGACGACGAGCAGGACGACAAGCCGGACGACAAGCCGGATGACAAGCAGGACGATCGGCCTGAAACAAACGGCACGACTAAAGACGGCAGCGGCGTCACCGACCCCCAGTCTGCTGCAGCACCACGCCCAAGAAAGCGCATGCGGAAGAGCAACGCGACGGCTTCCGGTACAGCCCCACCTCCACCGCGGAAGCTGGGACGCAAGTCTTCCATGAGGACCGCACCACGGCGCGCAAGGACGTCGGTGCAAGCACCCGCCACGATGATGCTACTACACGTGCGGCGGTGAAACAGCTTGCTAATAATTCATGCATCAAAAGTCGTGCCGTGATTACGAGCGAGGACAAGCTGGAAGCTGATCCGGAAGCGAATGAGGAGGTGACGGATGCAGCGCCGTAGTTTAACGTACATGTGCATATCATAAAACTCGTGACATCTTTTATATGTTATATCAACTTTAATTCCACATTTCCCCTTGCGAAAAATTATATGATTGAAATGACGTTGAGGATATATGAATACGGAATACAGCATGCCAGCATTAAGTCCATAAGTGGGTTAAATGAAGGGGCGGGAAGGGCGGGACGGGGCGGGAGGAGTGGGGTGAAGATTGAGTACCCCATATAACCGACTCAAAGATGGCTCGAAAGTACGGGAGTCAGCCTGGTGATGGCAAAGGCGATGAGATAAGCAGTCGAACATTGGGTGTCGCCGTCAGGACTGTTGCCGCCAATGGTTGATGGCAGAGAAGGCGGGGATCACATGGTGCCGAAGTTAGTAACGTGACAGTGGTCGGGGACCGCAGGTCACGGCACTTTCCGAAGGTTGATGGCGGCTCCGAATTGCCCGGGAGTGTTGGCATGTGCCGAAGCACGTCTTGAGCAGTACAAGTCAGAAAGTTGGTTTTATGGGACAGTATTACCGGAGAGTAAGGAAGATCACCGTTTTTCATGACAGCTGATGGGCCAGATATGATCCTATCATGTCCATCTATTGGTTACTACATTAGGGTAGGGCAGGTGAATATAATCCGGGTGAAATTGCCATTCCGCGGCCTTCATGTTGCGATTCCGGGTAGGATATCATGTCGTATGAGTCGGGATAAAGTGTTAGGAACAATTTCCATACCGTATTGCGATCGTAAAGATCAAAGTGCGTGCGTTGGGAATATAATTCTGGCAAATATCGAGGAATTGCCAGCGAATAATGTTTCTGCGAGCCTTGTGATGTAATTCCAGGTGGGATATCAAGCCATACAAGTCACTATGAGGTAGGCTGAATGTATTTCGTGCCATTTGGTGTCATTTCATGCAAGGTGCTAGTGATAGGAATATAATTCTGGCCGAATATCGAGGAAATATGCCCAAATGGTCATTCCGCAAGGTTTGCGATGCAATTCTGGATGGAATATCGAGTGATACAAGTGTAAATTAAGTGTGAGGATCATATTGAATATTGAGTGGTATGAGTGGTATGAGTGTAAATGAAGTGTGAGGATTGTAGTTCATAATGTCTGGCATCATATCGAGCAAAGTGCGGGCATTAGGAATATAATTGTGGCTGAATACCGACGAAATACACCAAAATGGTCCTTCTGTGAGGCTTGTGATGTGATTCCAGATGGATTATTGAGCTGTGCAAGTGGAAATAAAGTGGTATGATTGATCTCCATGTAAAGTGTTATGCATTCCGTAGATAATTAGGTGATTTTGTGTGTTGGGTTGGTAGGGAGTGCATGTGAAATATCATGAAGGCATGAGAAAACCCCTATTGCAGCTGTCCTTGTCTAAGGTGGATTGAAGGAGTAGCTGGATGCGGCTGGCGATGTATGTAGTGCACAAGAGCGTGAATCGCCCTGGGTTGGTGGGTCGAGTGAAGTGAGAGCCCACAATGGAACGCTACTGCTGCAATCCTCATTCGCAATACCAGGGCATGACAGCTACAAGCCTATGCATATGCGTGACTGATATCCGATGCTTACAGTCAAACACATCTTCATTTCTGTGAATATTCCCTTCTGGAAGCTTCACCAGAACTCAGAATAATCCTCAGACCCTCATATCTGAGCATATCACCTTATTCACCTCGATTGATCACCTGGAGGACGTTGTACACATCGTAAACATGGCCAGAGACCAGGAACTTTCCCTCAGGTCGCTGTCATTCACTCATAACAAATTGGAACTTCATATTCCTCTCGAGTCCGGCAATGGTGTACTCCCATGTTGTCCTGAAAATGACTGTATAGGGATAATAATATGTCAATTGGCACAGGAGAAGGCTCAGTATTGATCTACTTTGTCGACAAACAACCGAAATATAGCTAAACACACCTGGAATAGTGATCCAGGTGCTGCCTAGCTCTTAATTGTTGCATTGCGGCCACCCAAACCACCCGGAATAACCACCAGTAATCTGATATACCTAGTAGCCCCCCCATAGGATTTTATTAAACTTACTTGGGGTAACCCTGCCACCTTATACTTACAACATCCTTTATTAAAATGTTCTTGCACCCTACTCCACTACCTTGACTATCTCCCCCAGAGGACGAATCATTTCTGAAGCGGCAGACATACTTGCAGCCAACAGAAGTGCAGTCAACATCACAACGTGGAGTAACACTGGTTGCACAGATCACAACATCCTAGCTTCAGTATTTAATATCCAGCCAGTATAAACATTTCTTACCCTTGTCCAGGCTCGACTACATTCACTTCCCCACAGACATCTGAGATTAGACCACCATTGCGCCGCATCTGAGAGTCCCATGAAAATTGTTCAGGAGGCTTTAGCGGAGTATCAGCTCATAAATGTGTTGATAGTCTTGGTGTATTCAGATTTGGATCAGATGTTTCCATGTCCTGCAAGAAAATCTTGTCTTGCCGAGTTGGCTACATGAAGTCATCTTCAGCCAGTCCGGCCCAGCCAGCATGGCCATGTTATCTCTACAGGTATTATCTTGTTCACATGCAAGGGGGTTGCTGTTCTGGTGCTTTCACCAGAGTAGGACTTCAGGTCATTGTCAGGACTTAAGTTGTGTACATTGCCCTCATGCCGGTTGTTAGAGGCTTCTCAATTGGTTTTAAATGCCAGGCACAAATGCTACCACTATATGATTCAAGTGCCACTTGACCAATATTTAATCTACTGAGAATTTATACAGGGTAAACAGGGTAGTGACAGAAATTGTCATTGTATGGGGTATGCATGGAATGGTGCCAGACAAGTTCTTGCAGTTCCTTTTTGTCCATGAATGCCCTGCCATGCATATTTGGGCCAGCATGTCTAGAATCGTAGGTGAAGATGTTTAAGAGCCACTGCCAACAGGGGATGATCAAAATCACTTCATGTTGTATTACTTACCAAAACTTCCCATTGGTCCCTTAATTGACTGCGATATAACAGTACATCACCTTTTCTAACTTGTACTTTTGCTTTTTGCTACCTGACATGGTTTAGCGCCCCAGAGGAGCATCAAAAATGGTGCATTCACTTCCCTACTTCATTACTTACCAGCCTTGATGTTGCACCCCTAATACGACTCTACTTAAATTTACTTACTGTTACTTCACTGTACTTAACTGGTACATTGCTTTACTTGAGGGTCTGTTTTGTGTTGCAGTGTACAAAATATAATATCCAGGCACCCTATAATCGAATGGAAAGGTTAGATTTTTTAGAAATTCCCAATGTGACCACATTAGGTCAGATCTGATGAAAAATGATGTCGACATCAGAGTTGTAGAGCTTTTCAAAGGCTTTCTGATGGCAGTAGTCCCACCCTTAGCAATTTCTTAGTTAGGCTGCTAAACACGAAATACTCAAAAAAATGCAGTGCTTTTGTAATTTCAGGTGGTGTGTTGGGGCTGGGTTTGAGGCAAGTGTAGTCGGTTTCTAATGATTTTAGGGATATCTAATGACTTCAAGTGCTTGTAATGACTTTGAAGCACTTCTAGTGACATTGAAGCATTTCTAATAGTAAAAATTCACAACATCATTTTTTTTCTAAGTGAGATTGAATTGTAATGTGTATTCTATTGACTGTTTCCCATACAAAGTTCTCCCAGCTGCTACATTCCAGTACAACAGAACACATTTTTCTCTGTTGCTCGATTTTCATCCAATTGCCTTAAAAATTTTGTGCAGCCTCTATGTATTTACTCAATGTAGCAGCTGGTTACCAGTCTACAGTTTCTTCCTCTCATCCTTCATATCTCAACACCCTAGCATCATCCCCCCCCCCCCCACTGAAGGCTATTCCATTCCAAATATGAAATATGAATACAAATATATGTTGAATATGTTTGAAAATATTCTGTGAGTTTCCCTGGGGCCCTCCAAAAAAAACAAGGCTGAACAATTTTGGTTTAAACCACAACAGTTTGAACCATAAAAGAAAAAAGAGTCTGCACAATTTTGGTTTAAATTGGTTTTTTGGTTTAAACAACAGCAGTTTGAACAATGAAAAACAAAAAGAGTCTGAACAATTTTGGTTTACCCTGGTTTTTGGTTTAAACTGGCACCAGTTTGACAAAGAGTTTGAACAATTTTGGTTTAAACCACCACAGTTTACACCTGCTTGCTATGCCTGGCTTCGTTTTTTGGATGTTGTGCTCTGTGCACTTGTTCTGAAAGTAGCAATGTCTATTTTACACTTGCAATCACCTGCAGAACTTGGACAACACTTCACACATGAGGAGTTCATGAGCCTGTGCACGCAAATTTTGTCGCAGTTGCTCATGCCTTCTGTCGACAAGCTGGAGGCCGGAAGGGACACAACAACTGTGTCTCCCTTGTGCATGACAACCAAATTGGGGATCTGGACTTGGAAGCTTCGGAGATGTGCAGCAGGCGGTATAGCCCACACTTTAACTTTGAATGCCTTCTGGCGTACCTGCTGCGGTGTAGTTTCCGGTTCATTACGGGAGATAATGGGGTCCAAGGGGATCCAAAGATGCTGATGATGATGATGCTGATGATGAAATCAATTAGCGTGCTCGAGCCGCTGTAAGCGGCTATGGTACACGTTATCTACTAACTAATGTTTAAATGAGTAGTAAACTGATCCGGACCGTATGTTGCCTGGGTCCCGGACAGCACGTAAAAGGGCGGGGCGGGGCAGGCAACTTTGGGGAGGGTGAGCGCAGAGTTGAGACTCCGATGCGCAGAAAGCGGAGCAGAGCTCGGACGCCCGAACAGCGTACTGTGCAAATAAACAAGGGTCAGCGCGGTTAGGATGGTGCATCGTATGGTATGGTTGTGTTGTAGGGGGGGGGCATGTTCTAATAGCGAGATAAGGGAGGAAAAGGAGGGAATTGAGGGAGTAGTAGAATAGCTGTGGTAATTTAGGGGAAGGTAGCAATGGGGTAAGTAGAGGTAGCATTATAAGAGTGGGGTAGTGGGCTAAGGGTCGGGCTCTGGGGGGGCTACATCATGGTATGTAGGGAGGCGATTTGTTGCATGAACATATCGTAGTAGGTGGCAGATGCCGGTTTCATTTGTGAGGAGGTATCCGAGGGAAGCCCCCTTTCGGCCGAGGGAGTTACGTAGGATGAAGCGATGATGGGAGAAACGAGAGCAAAAGAAAACGAAATGCGGGACATCTTCCCGCTGGTTGCAAGTGGCGCAGAGGGGAGAGTCAGCACGGCGGATTTTGTATAACCAGGCGTTGAGGCGAACCATGCGAGTGCGGAGCTGCATTACTAGGCTAGAGTTGCGGCGGGAGAGGCTGAGCAGGGGTTTGTGGAGAGAGTGGATTGTGGCCTCTTTATCGAGGCGCTTGATTTTATCGTAGCGAGGGGATGATACCCAGATTTCGGTCCAGAAGGAGGAGGTGCGAGTACGGACACCGGCCTTCGCTGCGGCGGCACTGCGGGGGAGGGGGAAGTGGAATAATGGCGGGATGCGGGGGTGAGGGGGTTCGCTGTGTTGTGCGGCGTGTTTGGCTTCTTTGTCCACTCGTTCGTTCGGCTCGAAATCGACGTGGCCGGGTACCCAACCAATATGGAGATGTATGGATGCGTTGTTGTAGGCGCTTCAGTTCATTTAGAAACTCGAGGAGGAGATACTGGCCAGATTGTTGTTTAGGGTGGCGTAGCGCGTAGATGGCGCTTTGGTTGTCAATTCCAAGGAAGACATTTTTGATGTGGGAGAGGGACGGGATGGAGGAGATTGCGAGGGTGGCACCCACGACCTCAGACTCAAAGACGGTGTGGTCATGGTCGGAACCGAGTCGCAGCCGATGCGTGAACATGTCGTCGCGTGCGTCGATGATGGTAGCGGCGCCGATGTGGCCTTCAATGCCTGAACCGTCGCTATATATGGTGGTCGGCAATGCACCGCCAATTTCAAACTCCGACGATGGCTCAGATGGTGGTCAGACGAAATTTCTCTTTGTACACTCATTTTGAGCATTACTTTGTATGACGAAAAATCGATTTCAAACCTATCTGAAGAGTGTCTACATTCCCAAATTTTAAAAATATCTGTCTAACTATGAAATACCATCAATCTTGAGTCAAGACGAGCTAGTTGTGGCCTAAGGAAAGCGAAATTCGGAAAAGCAGAATGTAGCCGTTATTCACACAACTATAGCGAATATAAATCAATATTTTAGAGATTTATAGTTAAGGACCGAGCGCAAAGTTTGTAATGCAAGTTTGGCGGACAGTCCTAAAACATGGCCACAAGTTTTACTTATCTGGGCCTTTTTTTTGGCTTAAATGTTGCTGGGGGGATTTGATTATAGTTTATTGACTTAAAACTTCCTTTAGGACACCCAAGTGTCCATCCAGTTGCTTTTGCGTGTTGAAATAGCAGCAATAGGGGCTGTATATCCGAATGCGGCAATACCATTTCCCACATCACGGATTTTTGGCAGCGTTGCCGACCACCACTATATAGACATATGTCGTGATCCTGGGCACGTTTACGAGCACGTGCTAGGGCTGCGTCCTTGTCCGGTGCGATGTCGAATGTGAATGGGGCTGACCAGGTAGGAGGGACAGGGAAGGGGTGGATGGTTTCGAAGTCGGCGGGGTTTAGGTGCCATGCATGCATTAGGTTGTGCATAGCGGAGCGGTGGCGGCGAATGCTGTGGGAGCGCGCCGCGCGAAGGGCAACGGGCTGGAGGGGGTGGGAGCTAGGGAGGGTGCAGATGCGAATTGCAGCCCTGTAGCAGATGAGGTTGAGGCGAGCTCTATGGGGATGTTGTGGGTGTGAATATCAAGAAGGTCGTTAGCGGTGGAGCGGATTGCGCCAGTGATTAGAATACCCGCGAGGTGCTGTACTTTACCAAGTCGTTTCGCAAATCCGACGCTACCCCTCCGATGCGTGGATCCGGGTTCGCTGTAGATGGGTGTGTACCATGTGTCGAGTCCGTAGGTCATTTTCGGGATCACAACACTTTCGTAGAGTCGCTTGACATATTTGTGAGGGAGACCGAATGCGGGGTGGGTGAGGCGATTGCAGGCGAAGAGGACTTTCAGTCCTTTTGTTACGGCTGCTTCAGCTTGCATTTTGAAGTTGAGTTTCTCGTCAATGAGGATACCTAAATATTTAATGTGGTCAGTATGCGGGATTAGGGTGCCATTCCAGTTGTATGGGATTTGTTTGTCAGTACGGCCTTGCGCCGTGAGGCGTAGCATGCCAAACTTGGACTCTTCGAGTCCACGTTATGCGTGTCAGACCATGTACGAGCAGAGTCGGCCATGGGATCGATGATTTTGTCGCATTCTTGGAAAGTCGGGGCAGCTGCGAGAAGAAAGGTGTCATCGTAATATGCTCCGGCAGCGGATGTTTTCGGGTCAGTGACAGTTTTAAGGAGAGGGGCATTGTAGAATTGGAAGAGGTTACCAGAAGATGGTGCTCCTTGGCCGATGCCGTTGTCAATGATGTATGCTTGTGAGAGGAAGTCGTCAAATTTGAGGCGGGTTGATTGACCGGCTAGATCGTGTTTATAGAAGTCGACTAGTTCGGTGGGTACACCGCAGGTGCGCATGTTGTGGATTAGGTGGCTCTGTACCGCGTTTGGGAATATGGCTCGAATGTCAAGGCTGATTACTCGTCATCACAAAAAGTAACCGGAAATTGATTCACTGTGCCAGATCACGTGCACTGAGCTCGACCATACCTTACCACCGAATACCTACAGATATTAGCTGAAGACCACATAACTTGTTTTGGGAGAATTGACCCAGTATTTCTCTCCAGAGACCAGAAAAGATCAGCAACCCATGTTTAAATTATGACATTTGATCCAACAGTCGGGAGAAACTTCACAAAAAAAAATACTTGGAGCCTGAATTCAAAGTGGGGTATCCTGGAATAGGTAAACAGACATCTTCGGTGGATTTTATAACAGTTAAGTTCCTGATTATGTAACAGATTCTTGCCGCAAATTGTGTCGCAGCATTGTCTGTAGGATTTCAAGATCAATTGTTGAACAAGTGATTTAGATGGTAATTCGTCATGTAGAGCACCATGGATGGATGAAGTAATGACTGAGCAATGCTCCAGTCAAATTTTAAACGAAGTTGAGCTGTCAAGGTTCAATTTTGTCAGCTTAACTGGAGAGCAGCTTGTGCACGATCCATGCAGGCAGGACTCGCAGCAGAAAATGCCTTGTGTATGAGTGTCCATTCACTTTTCTCGAGTTCCAAGTCATAGTGCATGTTCAATATATCTTAAGGAATAGCCCTGACAACAGAAAACTCTATCTATGCCCCCAGACCGAGCCATATGCCCCAATTTTGGACACATGTAGCAAAAATCAAGTGGACTCAAAACAATTGATCCACAGAGGGTATACACATGATTTTTGATGCTAAATTGGATATGAAGGGTGAGAATATATCCAGATGAGCATTTCTAGGTAGTCAGACCCAGTATATTGCACGAATTTCTGCTGTAGTAAGCGAATTTCCGGTTACTTTTTGTGATGATGAGTAGTGTGACGACATTACCTTTGCGAAATTCGTCTTTGATGCGGGAGGTGAGTAGGTGGATGGTGCGACCAGGGCGGCCGCCCATGTACGTGTTAGGGATGAGTTGAAATTTCTCAGATACATACGAGAGCATGGTGCTGTGCATGGCGCAGAATGATTTCTTGATTGTGCGGTATAAGGCGATCGGCCGGAAGGATTTGGCTAGGGAGCAGTCGGAGCGGTCCGGTTTACGAAGTACTACTGTAAATAATTCCTTTAGTAGTGGTGTCTCGTATTTGAGGCGTTGAGTGGCTTGGAATAAGGCCCACAGGATGTCACAAATGATGTGGTAGGTTTACTGGAGGACGATGAAGGGGACACCGTCCGTTCCAGGTGCGGTGTAAGGTTTAGCTTTGCGGATTACTTCGTCATACATGCTCCGAGTAAAGTCGGGCATGGAGACAGGTTCCGAGTAGACGAAGTCATCAGGGATTCCTAGTGTGTTAGTGGGTGGAGCCGGAGGGAAGAATGTTTCGAAGAGGATATCACACTTTTCCTGGGCATCTGAGGCGAGTGTGCCATCGTTGCGTTTTAGTGCAGGGATCCGTTCGGCGCTGCCATCTGTAAAGGGGCGGTTCACTTACCTAGAAGCGAGCCATACACTCTTTTCGTCCGCTTCTTCGAGCCAATCTTGCCAATGTTGTTTCTGTGTGGTTTTGACTGTTGTGCGGAATGTTTTGTTTGCCGCATCTTCAGCTGCTTTTGCATCTGCAAACGGTCGTTTCCAGTTGGCGCGTTCTGCTTTCCTGGCTGCTGTAAGTAGATCTGTAAGTTCTTTAGTCCACCATCGTTTAGCGTAGGGGGGTGCAGATAGAAGGGGGACGTGAGAGGCGATAGTAGTTTGGAGCATTTTATCGAGGGCAAGGTATGCCGTGTCGTACTCAGCAGTAGAGTCAACTGTTAGGGGGATAGGGTTGACCACGAGATAGGCGGATATTGCGTCGTTGAATTTTTCCCAGTCAGTTGCACGGAATATGGGGCGTGGTGTGTCAGGGATGCGGAGTAGCTCATAGGAATGGCAATGACCGGAAGGTGGTCAGCACCGGGGAGGCGAAGTGCTGGTAGGGCATCATCACACTGGATGATAGCGTCGGAAATATCAGAGGAGGTAAATACGACGTCAAGTGTGTTCCAGGTTTTATGCGCGGCAGATTCGTGAGTCACGGTGCCCTGAGGCAGTGCAAGGTCTAGGTCCTGATCAGCTAGGAGTTTGAGGAGAGCAAGGGCTTCGTCGGCAGGGACAGAGGCTGGTATGTTGTTGCCTGCCCAAAGAGCATTGTGTTTGTTAAAGTCGCCGTGCCAGAGCATTGATGTTAGGTGTGTTGGACAGTGTCTGTAGCTGAGCACAAGTGCGAATGGCGGTCGGAGAAGGCATTCCAGCCCGATGAAGTTGTCGAGGTGACCATGCCGGTGGTGTGCTATTTTGAGACATAGGAGTCGAATTATGGATTAAAAAAGATGTGAGGGGGTATTAGAGATGTATTAGGGTTGGTCCCACAAGGAATATCACGTCCAGAGAGGGTGTATGGCGCGGTACAAGCAGGACGGTGCTACGGCATACGAGATTAACAACGTGGGAACAGCCGAGTTCCGGGGTCCTTGTGCATAGCGGAAGGGTCTGGTTATTTGACTGGTCCAGTCCCAGACTGTCATCACAAGGGGCCCAAATTAGGAAAGTCATGACAGCTGGCACTGAGACTAGGGATGATAATATTCCGCAGACAGGATGACCTTCCCTAGGATATGAATCATACAGGGTGGGCCGCACGGAGCCAGCTGCAGGAGTTAATATATGAGTCCAGGAAATCCACGCTCAGCCCAGCCGACTGTAATTGGAGCCATAATATTCATGTTCCAAAAATTTCCTGTGAGGCTGTCAAGAGCTCACTGTAATGATAATATTCCACAGATAGGATGGGCCGCACCGACCTCCACTAGGATACGAATACTGTGCATACAGGGTGGGCCACACAGAGTCAGCTGCAGGAGCTAATATTCCAGTCCAGGAAATCCACACTCGGGTCAGCTGACCGTAGTTGATCTGCCAATATTAACGTTACAGGGTGGGCTACATGGAGCCACTTGCGGGAGTTAATATCCCAGTCCAGGAAGGCCATGCTGGGCCCGACTGAACTCCGTTGCAGGGTTAATATTCAGGCCTGAAAATACATGGTCCAGCTAGAGCAAAAATGAATCTGGATCAAGCTTCGGCTGTACCACATGCAGTTCAAATAATGATATTAAGGTAGTGCCCGATTCCAGTCTGGCTGCGCCGAGCACCACAGGGAGTAAAATAACGCATAAACTCACAGAGGCAAGTGGGCCAATCAGTGAGGTCACGGCAGAATAATATTCATGCAATATTATTACTGGCCAGAAACTTTCCATGGGGCCGAAAATCCGGCGGATCTCGGGGGTCCCTACCAACTAAACATTAATCATATGTAGAGGTCCTATCATCTAGGCAATTATTGGCTGCATATTGTGCAGGAACAGAGTCTAGGCCTTGAGTCCCACAATCTCCCATATGGCCACGAAGTTCCGGACTTAATGAATGTATCCCGGGTTTCGAATTTAGTATCAGGAACTTGAAGAGAAAAGAAAAAAAGGAAGGGAGTGTGAGATTCCAATGGCTCTTAGCCCAAGTTTCCGTTGCAGTCTCACGGTTATCAGAAGAGACATATGCCATTTTTTTCGGCCGCTGCACGGTGCATCATTGACGAATCACAGGCAATAAATATTAATAAATGGTAAGAAGATGCAGGAAACCAGCTTGAATAACACTCAATACGACTTACAAGAGTCTGAAACACAAGGTTCTTTCAATCCTCTGAAAAATATATATTTGGGGGTGAAAGGACACAATAAGGAACAAGAATGAGAATGAGATTGCCCAAGTTCATTGACGGACCTTGTTCATATAGCGTAATATTTCTCACTATCTGGTTGTGTCTCCGGAGTGGATAATTTAAATTTTCCGCTGCTGCACAGCATATGAATCCAAGTTCGCAAGATAAACAAGAGATATTTGTGAATAAAACTAGTTTCAAACCAGGGTAATTATTGGGGTACCTAATACAAACAAGTATTATGTCAACCTAACCACAAAGTGCGAAGTCCACTTCACCCATTCCGTGGCTCTCAAAAAAGGCTCAGAAGTTCAATTTACAGCGGAAATATTTCTGCATTCAAAGATATAAACTGGGGACTCTCGCGATATTTAAGCACCATTAATATCACAGTTGTTGTCGCAGTCTTCAGCCTGGGGCATCATGAGAATCAATTTGTTGTTTCAATTAATTCAGAGAGACAGGTTATGCAGAAAAATATCAGACCCACATCAAAATACTATTGCATCCACAGGATTCCGGAATGGTTGGATCCAGGGCGACACATATCCCATTACTGGAGAACGGAATAGAATGCTCAGCCCAGAACCAAATTCACACACACATGTCAAATGATTGATCCAATACATCCTTTTTCGGACGGCATCAGTCCGGCGCTCGTTTTGAATGATACACTCTTTTCGGTCAGATGCGGGACTTTTCGGGTGATCCCATCACCACAAACACCAGAACCGCGCCCGGGGTGGCTCGGTTCTGGTGTTCTCATATACGTCCCACGCCGCCTCTCGATCTCCACTCGATTGACTGATTCACTCACCTTCCTTCATCATAGTGCTATCTGCGTCCCACCTATCATCTTCCAGGTGCCGCTGTAAATATAGCCATGAACCGCGTGTGCAGAGCTTCCAATGGAAAGCTGTCCAACTCAGCCGCTGTTGGCCACTGTTCACCGCTGTCTCAATCGCTTCTTTGATCCCACAAAATCGAAGACCGCGTGGTCACCATGGAATCCATAGTGTCTTTTCCCCCAATTTTCTAAACAGACGTGGTTTGGAATGTCACTCTACATGTCGTGGACCTTGGTGGGGGGAACTAATAGCTGCCTAGGTCATTTCGTGCAGTGGCGGTGGGAGGCGTTTACGGTAAAAGATCTATCAATCGACTTAATCCCAAAATGGCAATGACAGTGGACATTGACACAGAAGGACTGACGTAGACATTTTGCACGTCAGTCACGGGCCCGAACGTCGGCACCCATATAAAGACTCGTTTCACCTACGACGTGGCAACAGCTCTGATCATGGCGCAAACCTACCAGCTCAACAGTTCGTGAACGGTGTACCCCACACTCGGCGTCCGTTCTAAACTTACATATATGTCTCAGTTCAAAGTATCAGCGGCATTGACCCGAAACACCGGAACCAAGACCTCTATGTAGCGGTTTATCTCGACGGCGAGAGGGTGCATACCACTCACCCAAAGAAGGATTCTGTAGCAATGTGGAATGATACCTCCACCCTGTGAGTCAATATCATATATGATTGACCTACTTTCTTAAAGATCCCACGAGATCGGCGGATGACCCTTCATCCTCCATCGGTCTCCACCTTTATCGGCATCATAGGATCTTGCAATTCAATTACGATAAATGTCTGGCAAAAGCAGAGATTGAGATATGTCTCCTACTCAAATGGTGCAACGAGAAGAAAGGCCAGAGGACTTGATTTATCAGCGTACCGATCTGCCACAATCAGTTTTAGATGTCGTTGTGCCGCTGGCCTATGTGAACAAGAAGTCAAAAGGCATGCGTGCGCCTACGCTCCTCGTAACCTTGACCAACGGAACCCACACCCAAGCCGAAAACAGTCATTTTCTGCGGGTGCTGGGAACCTTGATGGAATCCATCCTTAAGATAGGGGATGAATTTGCGAAGGTGAGATGCTGTCCAGTTCCACTTGTCCCTCCCTACTTACGTTAATATGTATCGGACAAGATCCATCCGTATGCCCACGTTGCGCGGATGGCATTGATTTCAGTATACAAGGTATCCTGCTGTTTAATATCATTCTTAGCACTTGTTAACCCCGAAAACAGGCCATACAAAACCAACAGCAGAAAGATGAGAAAGTCGTCCAACTGGTCCTAACAATGGCCGAGCTGTATTCCTTCGCAATGGACGCGGATTCACTCTCCGAAGCGAAGAAGCATCTCGAAGATACTGTCACCAAAGTTGTCCAACTAACTGCAAGATGTGCAATGTTCATCAGGGAATATACAGGGCACGGATTCATCGGTAGATATTTGAGTAAATAACGTCTTCATCTTACTGACGGCGTGCATAGTCAGACTTGCGACTGAGTTGACGTCTGAGTACAGCGAGAGGATTGAATATTTTGTGGCCACTTTCGGTGAGCTCCAGCAATCTCTCAACAGGGGACTACGGAAGGACACCACATTTGCGGCAACACGCACTGAGTTTATGGAAACACAAATTCTCAAAGCTGTGAGGGATTCCGGTGTGTATGTCTCCAGCGATATACATACATCCTCACGTCAGAATTAGCCCAATCCGAAAAGCTGCAAACCCTCCATCCAGTTATCATGAATGCATCCGAGCGCCTGCCGTGTTTAGCTGGAACACGTCGTGATCTACTGAGCTTCATAACCGCCTGGCTCACTACACCGTCTGATTCGGGAGATTCTGGCAACATTCTCTGGTTGTATGGTGCCGCCGGCACAGGAAAGAGTACCATAGCTACCTCAATCTCTCAGTACTTCACCGAATTGGACAGTCTTGGTGCCTTCCTGTTTTTCACCAGAGGCGAAGCAACCAGCAACCCCAACTCTGTGATTTCCACAATCGCATTCGGGCTGGCTCAATCGAACCCTCATGTCGCCTCCGCCATCTGCGCCGCCATCGTTAGCTATTCAAATGTGGTCAAAGCCCCGATACAGACACAATTCCAGAAGCTGTTGCTTGAGCCCCTCAATGCTGCTCAGGATAATATCCACAGCCCAATTGTTGTCATCCTCGATGCGTTGGACGAGTGCGGCAATGCTGATTCCCGAAGGATTCTCGTTTCCATACTTGCCAATGATTTCCCCAAACTCCCTGCTATGTTCCGCTTTTTAGTCACCAGCCGCCCTGATTCAGACATCACGGCCAAATTTCTGAACGAACCCAGGGTACTCAAGCGGCACCTCTACATCACGGAGCCATCGAGCACACAAGACATCCGGCTTTATATAGAAGATCAGATGAATGACATTCAACAGCAGCACTACAATTGGGATTTGGGTCCTAAATGGCCAGGGGACAAAAAAATCGCTGCTCTGGCGAAAGCTTCCTCTGGCCTCTTCATCTGGGCATCGATGGCCATGCAAATCATTCGGAGAGCTCACGATCCAAATGAGAGCCTCGATACCCTCATTCACGGGAGGTCATCGAACCTTGATGACCTGTATGCCGTAGCGCTCAAAACTACAGGATTGTGGGATGACAGCATCGTGGCACAGCATGCACAGGCCGTTTTAGCTGCAGTGGTACTCGGGAAGGTCCCCTTGTTCGATAGAACCATTGATGTGCTCTTAGGCTGGGACTCAGGGCACTCTTCTAGCCATATTCTCCGCCAGCTTCAGGATTTGTTGCTTTGGACCCCTGGCCACGAGATTCGACTACTGCATCCATCTTTGGGTGACTATCTTACAGATAGCAAGCGTTCTGGCAACGAGCTTTGGTTTATTGACCTTGAGATCTTTGGCCAGCGGCTGGCATCCGGGTGTTTGCGCATCTTGAAAGCAGAACTTCATTTCAATATCTGCAGGCTTGAGAACTCGCATGCTTGCAATGATGAAGTTCCAGACCTGCAAAGCCGTATCATAACTTACATATCCCCCCAATTGTCCTATTCCAGCCGGTTTTGGGCTGCCCATCTTCAGGATACCAATTTCGACCATGCAATGCTTGTGGATATCAGGCTTCTCATGTACAGCAAGTTCCTATATTGGCTTGAAGTCCTTAGTGTCTTGCAGGAGACTGCAATTGTGACAGATGCACTTATGACTGTTGGGATGTTAGTCAAGGTAAATTCCTTGCATCATCTACTACTTCAAGTTCTAATCATTTACACAACAGAAGCACGACGAAACACTGGCAGATTTTATGGCAGATGCAGTCAAGTTTGTGGCTGCATTTGCTCCTGCCATTGCGTACAGTGCACCACACATATATCTTTCAGCTGTTCCTTTTGCACCCAACCAGTCAAGAGTAGCAAAGCAGTTTTACTTGTTACTCGTCCGGATAATAGGTGTCCAAAGCTCTTCAACCGATGAATGGCCTGTACTTCAAACAACAATTGAAGGGCACAGCAAGGGTGTTTGGTCGGTCGCGTTTTCACCCGATGGGAGATGTATTGTCTCCGGGTCGGCTGATAGCACGGTACACGTGTGGGATGCGCAAACAGGTGTCATTGTTACTGGGCCTTTGGTAGAACACAGGGAGATAGTCAATTGTGTTGCCTTCTCTCCCAATGGAGCGCGGATCGCAGCTGGGTCCAGTGATTGCACAGTGCGTGTCTGGGATGCACAAACAGGGACCCTTGTTGCTGGACCCTTTGAAGGACATAATGGCATGGTCACTTCCATTGCCTTCTCGCCGGATGGGGAGCTGATTGCGTCGGCATCCTGGGACAAGATTGTGCTTGTGTGGAATGCAAGAAGTGGCAGCCTCGTTGACGGGCCGTTTGAAGGCCACGATGGTGGTGTGCTTTGTGTCTCCTTCTCGCCTGATGGTCGGCGGATTGTCACTGGTTCAGCGGACAGCATCATTCGCCTGTGGGACCTCCACGTAGACCTCAATGCGGCGGGTGTACTGGAAGGCTACAGTGTCAGCATGTTCACCAGCAGTAAACCTCCTATAAGGTCTAATGCCGATAACCAACCCCAAACACTTGGTGTAGCAGATGTGCAGACAGGCACACTTGTTGCTAAGCTCTTCAGAGGGCATAGTGATACCGTTTACTCTGTCTCTTTCTCGTGTGACGGTGAGCGGATCGTCTCCGGGTCTGCCGACACCACAGTACGTGTATGGGATACACAATCGGGGACTCTTTTATTCATGCTCGAAGGGCACACCCGTAGCGTCAACTGTGTAGCTTTCTCACCCGATGGGGAGCAGATTGTGTCTGGGTCTGATGATACAACAGTGCGCATGTGGAATGCACGAACTGGTGTACTTGTCGCCAGTCCGTTCCGAGGACACAACGAAAAGGTGTCTTCTGTTTCTTTTTCACCGGACGGGAAGCGGATCGCGTCTGGGTCGGCAGACCACACGGTGCGCATTTGGGGGTGCATTACACGCATAGAGTCCACGTTGGAGGAAGATTCCTTGAATGGTCACAGTGAAGAGGTCAACTCCATCGCTTTCTCGCCTGATGGACAATACATCGCATCCGGGTCCCGTGATAAAACACTGCGCGTGTGGGATGCGCAAACCGGTGCCCTCGTTGATGGACCATTCAGAGAACACAATGCTGTGTGTTCCATCTCCTTCTCGCCGGATGGCCGGCAGATCGTAACTGGGTCGGTAGCCAGTAACACCCACCGCGTTTGGGATCTGCATGCAACACCCACTGCGGCAATTCCTTCCGCAGATTTCTCTGTTGGCTTCAAAGCCCTGTCGGACAGCAATCCTATAGTGTCGCAGAGTGTTGAACCTATTGTTTTACCCCACTTCCGCCACAATAGCACTATTTATTCTGTGGCCTTCTCGCCTCATGGACAGCGCATTGCCTCCGGGTCTGCCGATACCACAGTATGTGTGTGGAATGCACAATCGGGGGCCCTTTTATCTGTGCTCAAAGGGCACACTCGTGGCGTCAAATGTGTCGCTTTCTCGCCCGATGGGGAGCAGATTGTGTCTGGGTCTGAGGATACAACGGTGCGCGTGTGGAATGCGGGAACAGGTGTGCTTGTCAGTGGGCCGCTCCAGGGACACGACCACAAGGTGTCATCTGTCTCTTTCTCACCGAATGGAAAGCGGATTGTGTCAGGGTCTGGTGACAGCAAGGTTTGCATATGGGATGCACAAACTGGCGTGCTTATTGCTACGCTTGAAGGGCACACCAGATATGTCACCTCCGTCACTTTCTCACCAGACGGAAACTGGATTGCGTCGGGTTCCCATGACGGAACCGTGCGCTTATGGGATGTCCGGAACATGGTTGCAGTGCACCGTATTTTCGAAGGGCACAGTGGAACAGTTCTCTCTGTTGCTTTTTCCCCTGACAGTCAGCGGGTTGCTTATAGTTCTAGAGCTGGGACAATTCGTGTCTCTGAGGTTTGTACTACACATATTAGCATACATGGCTACACTGATCTTTATGGACAGATCAAGGCTGACTCTCCTTCCCAAGACAGCTGGACACTCAAGGATGGGTGGATATTGGGCCCTACATCCCAGCTCATCCTTTGGGTCCCATCCTGGCTGCGTGAAGGGCTTTATTTACCGACAACTACCCTAGTCATCTCCGCGTCCGGAACGACAAAGTTGGATTTCAGTAACTTTGCACATGGGACATCATGGCAGGAATGTATGGAGAGCCTTCACTTGGTCTGTTCGACTTAGTTTTGTATGCGGCCACCTGTCATGGGAGTGCAGGAACTCAAAGTGTATCTTCAATTCCTTGTGTGTTACTGTTCACAAAAATCGCTTTTCAGTTCTTTGGTTCTAGAATGCAGACACATGTCTAAGCAATTATTCTGAGCTGAATTGGTCTTGAAAATCATATTTCATCTTCACACCAACTTGAAGTTCATCTACAATTTTGCATCGATCTAAGTGTGACCCGGATTTCCCACACTATCAGAATGATTCACTGAAGTCGTTCTCCCTGTCCATGCTGTACACATGCACTGTGTTCAGGCCCGGGGTAGACCGAGTCTGCGCAGCTGATCCGACCACTGCCGACCCTAGGCCGCAGGGTGCATGGCCGTGATGTCAACGCAGATAGGCCCAGGTGTGCCGCGCTGGGCCGATCCTCTGCTGCCCCAGCACCGACAAACCTCTGTCTACCCACCCTTGCACACCAAGCGCAGAACGACCCGGGGAAATAAATGTATGGTGGGCAAATGGTCAAGTGAGAATCCCGTATCGGGAGGCATTGCGAGGTATTGGATGGGCAAGAAAATATTGCAGGGTATTGAGATCCGCTATAATTTGTATAAAGGGGTTAATCTATGCTCTCGCATTTTTGTGCTTTTTGTGAGCATAATTGTTAGGTCGTACAAGATCTTCAGATTCAAAGAGACTCGTGGACTTCGGGCGGCAGAAGCACGGCAGAATTTGAATTAACTCTTGATTCTTACCACTACCTGGCTGGCATCTCTCTGGCGGCGACGCGAACTCTTCTGTCTGGGACTGACAGTATCTCACTCCACTCTCTGGAATCCTCCTTGAATTTTACCACTGTGTCAAAGTCGTTCCTACAGCCTTCTGGTTGATCTCTAAACTGTGCCTCTACCTTAGATCAAATGTTATATTCAGCTTCGAAAATCAACTGATCAAAAGAGGTTGTCATTTGCATCCTGGGCCTCAGACTCCGCTAAATGGAGCTTCATTAAAGACCCGTCAATATGCAGGCATCAAGTGGCTGTGAAGCAACCAGTCAGCTAGTCAAGTTCTACTTACTGCACGGCCATCGTGGATTATTAAAAAGGACAAACCTATCGCTCAGATATTGTAGCCTCCAGGGTACTATCTAGCTGTGGTCTGGAAGCAATTGAGGCTTCAGCTTCTGTCTACCATTACACTTGCCCAGAAGATTGTAATTTCAAGAGTCTGTGGAGACATTGCATGTTGCACAAGCCTATTGTCCTTTGAAATATCTCACGTGAACGATTTTCCATGGTGATAGGACCAACCAAGCGTCTGAGCGCGAGCAAAAACCGCTAAAAATAAAAAGGTCTGATGCGGCTGCAGGAGGAAGGAAGGGAAAATGAAGAAGAATATGGAGAGGACGACGGAGGGAGCGAGAGGTAATGTGGGAATACGATTCTGTTCTGTTCTATTAATAGGTAGGTACAGCACAATTTATATACTGAGGTATGTTGAAAAATGGGGAATTTGGAAACAAATCAATAAGAAAGGGGAAAATGAGTAATATATAAACTCAAAGCGGAGCGCCGGGAATAGGGATGTGTCGGGACGTGGGAATATAGCTGAAATGGCAACAGGAATGCGCGGAATTAAAAGAATGGGGAATATATCCAAATTGGGTAGTGAGGACGTAGTGTGATTGGAATTGGGCATCTTACGTGCGTAGCCGTGAGCGGTGCTCATCAATGGTATGTAATTTTCAGGAAAAAGTATGCTTTTCTACGCTATCTAGGGTCCACCGTGGGGCTGCGAGCTTGCCATATGGTGGCTGAGGGAAGTCCAGGGACGATGGTGTATTTACGCTTGCTTGTACACCGGAAAATTGACGGAAACCGGCGTTCGTTATTCGGAACGTGCCGTGTAATACGACCTACCTACCTACGTTACTCCCATTAGATACTTCCATTAATATCCAATATAAATACCGGCCTGCGTTCCCAAATACATCACTTTTGAGTTCCCCCCGTATCATCATCGTCCCTGCTTCGCTTCTGTTCCTTGACGTGGTTGCTCTTATTTGGTCCATCTTCCCCCAGCCCACCCACAACGCCTCGGATACCCCGTACTGGGTTGTCCCTGAGCCAAACCTCAACATTGTCGCGGAGTTCTCGTTTTACAGAACACCGGATGTAGGCATACAAGGTCTGAGGACGGAGTTGAGAGTCCAGTTGGCAGTGATGTCCCGGATCGGGCTGAGGTTTCGTTCAAAACGAATTGTCAAGTGAAAAGTAGAAGGCAGTCTCTTCCAACGCGGAATTATGTATGTAGTTCTTCCCAATATTTGCACTCAGCGTCTCTACTTTTTCATTTTGCGTGCGGTTAATTTCTGAACGCGGGCAGCGTCCAAAGACTCCAGTAATTCCAGAATGTTCGAGGCCAAGTTGAGGGTGTCCGGGCATTCTATTTGCTCGTGTCTGCACAAGGAGTTGAATCAGTCTCAAATAGACGTGCGGCTAGATGCAACGAAAGAAGCAATGCAATATCACAAACTTACCCTTCCTTGCCGCACCTATGACACTTTTTTGGATGTGGGCACTCGCGGCTGATGTGCCCCTTGGGAGTTCGAGGTTAGTATCATGACACAGCAAGTGCTGATGGGACGCACCATCTCCCTGCAGTTGTAGCACTGAGTCTCCTTGCGGCATTCGCGGGCAATGTGGCCGACGCCGCTGCATTTGTAGCATTTCTTGGTCGCCGGGTTAGCACCCATACCGGCAAAATGGGAGCCTCCGTGCGAGGCGGAGTTCTCGGGGCAAGTGTAGGCCTGCGGGGGTAGTTGTCAGGATCGATTGTTGGAGATTTTACGCAGTGATAGAGACAGGAAACAAGAATTGTGGGTGGGCCGCTCGGCGCCTCTTTAAGCGCTGGCGTTGCCACAAGTGTTCCCGTCAGAGAAGCGGGAACTGGGATGTACGGCAAGGTAAGGATTCGGAAAGGAACGCAAGAAATCTGGGAGGGAGAGTAGTACGTATCAGATGCGCACCAGATGTCCCTCCGTCCCGCACTTGTAGCACGTCTTCAGGGTCTGTTCCATCGTCCGGTCTGAGTTGTAGGAATTTCTAGAGAAGAAATCCAAGATGAGCTCTGAGCGGAGATACGAGAGTCCTGGAGGGAGGAAAACGCACCAAGCAGACGGCAGTGGTGATACGAAGCATGGGCTTGTGGCCTCGAGGCGGGCGTTGAGCCTCATTGTCCCCGCGCTTTCCCAAAGCTGTTTTTAGGTTAATCATGTCCGGTTTTGAGCCGGAGGGTTTCCATCAAACCGTAGGCAATATCCTCGGAGATAAAGCGGGGCATAGAGTCGAAGAGTTCATCGCCACAGGCCTCGGGCGGCAGGAATGATAAATTGATGCAGCGATGAAAGAATAAGGGGTTTGACTCCCCGTCAATGCGTGGGTTGAAGTTACCGGGGGTTTTCTGCGATTAATCAGGGCAGCAGGAATGAATGAAATCATCCCATCGTTGAGAATCAGACCAAGGGAGGAAAGGGTCGGTAGTAGGACGTGCACACAGTCTAACTATGGGATTCGCCGATACTGGTATAGGCCTCATGCGGACTGGAATTTTGTGTATTTTTGAAATTTATTATTGATAACAGGAGAGAAAGAATAATCAGTGGTTATTGGCGGAGATATGGGGAAAGCAAGCATTGATGGTGCGAGGTGCACTCCGTCGGACGATATTCCATGACTTTCGGTCATTACGAGGGTCGGGGTTCGAATCCCGGCGACGCATGAGCCAGCGCCAATTCTTTTTCCGTCCCCTTCCACTTTTTTTTTTTTCATTTTAGTGGATATATTCTGGACAATGAAATATACAGAAAGCATCGGCAGTTCGAAGCGCACTCCGTCGAAGTATAAGGAGAATCCGTCACGGTTATTATTAGTCGAGTAGGGGTTCGAATCCCCACCGACGCATGACCTTAACTGGTGCCCACTTTTTTTTTCGGTGCGACTTCTTTCGTGGAATTTATTTCGTGATGTAGGTGAAATAAAACGGGTCGGTGGTGCGCGGTGCAACCTGTCTGACTATATCAAAAAAATGAGTTTGTGATAAGTCGGGTTGAGTTCGACTCCCTACCGATGCATGGCTTGGGGAAGCGTGACTATATTTCCGTGTCGTCTTTCAGCTCTCGTCTTTTCTTTGGTGGATTCATTATGGCTAGCAGGAATGCAAGGAAGCATTGATGGTGGGAGGTGCACTTCGTCGGACTATAATTGTTCAACTGAGATGTTGCGTATAAGACTCCCCGCCGATGCATCAAATCGGATTCTTTTTTTGTTCGGTCCATTTTGATTTTATTTTATATTTTTAGTGGATATATTCTGGACACAGGAATACACAGAAAGCATCGGTGATTCAAAGCGCACACCGTCGAACTATGTCGCGCAAATCTACTTGTGATAAGACGGGTAGGGGTTCGAATCCCCACCAATTAATAGCCCGGGCAAGCTTGTCATTTTCTTTTGTGACCTCTTTCAGCTGTGTTCGTTTCTTTGGCGGATTTATTACGCATAGGAGAAATGCAGGAAAGCATCGGTGGTGCAAGGTGCACTTCGTCGAACTATCAGTTGGAATATACCATATAAGACGGGTTGGGGTTCGAATCCCCGCCGATGCGTAGGCATCCAATATTGCAACATTTTCTTTTGGATCCGTCCAGTACGACGTGTTTTTGTTTCATGGAATTCATTGAGGGTGGCAGGAGGGAATGAAGGTATCGGGGGTGCGAGCTGTACTGCACTCTGTCGAACTATGAGGCGAATGCGTGGCGGTTAGTATGATACGGGAAGGGTGTCGATGTAGAAGTCTTTTGTGTTGATCTTTTTTTTTTTGGTATGACATTTATTGCGGGTAGCGGGATATACAGAAAGAATCAGTGGTGTGAGGCGCACTCCGTCTGAATTATAATAATTTATATGTAATGACGGGGTCATTAAAGGACGGTTAGGGGTTCGACTCCCCGCTGATGCATAAGCTATTGGTAACTTCCTTTTCTGTTCTTTTAGGTCTTTGGAATGATTTTTAGGATAGTATGTCTCCAGGGCGATAGAAAGGAAATAAAGTGCCGGTGGCGCTAGGTTCACAAAGCCAATACATACGCTATGGAGCCAAATGTATGAACTGCAGTACTGCACTCCTTCTGTCCTTGGGTGTCCTTTTCGAAAGCATATATTTAGGGCAGCACGAAGGAGGGAAAGCATCGGTGGCGCGGGGTGCACTCCGTCGAACTATTCATAGAAACGAACTTATGATGAGACGGGTAGGGGTTCGAATCCCCTTGATCATAGGCCCCCTTTTTTTTTGTCTGAATCAAAACCGATGGGTCAAATTTTACTAATTCTATGTACAGGATCAATGGAAGAGGAGCTGAGATGCACGGTGATAAAAGCTGATTTTGCAGCTGCACTTGAGAGCCTGTCATTTCGAATTCGAGGAAGGTGGTGGGTCAGATTCAGAATCAACCAGAATTTCATCAGTACATCATTAACCTAGAAGCGAAATGATTAGACAATATCGTGATTTACTCCGTGATTACGAGTTATATTCATCCAAACTTTTTTTCCAGTCGATGTAAATACTCCATGGCTACCTGTCTACAGAAGGGTTGGAGTGAATCGGTGAAGTATTGGTGGAGAACGGGCCCAATTTAGTGATACCATCAAATTCTGCCATAAACCACGAAGCGAAACACTACGATGGGCACGATGGAGTGTCTTTGAAGACCTGGGGTGGTCATATTCTGATTCTACGACCTTAAAAACCCCCACAGCATGCCATGACTGTAAAGTTACTGCCCAGCAACTGGGGACCCGGGCAGCTCAATAAGTTGTAAAAC
Organism: Mycena rebaudengoi; assembly: GCA_029282285.1. Lineage (NCBI taxonomy): Eukaryota > Fungi > Basidiomycota > Agaricomycetes > Agaricales > Mycenaceae > Mycena > Mycena rebaudengoi. Next base: position 715,019 of record JARJCX010000055.1, read on the forward strand.
TGAGCCAAACAGTAACTCAAAATAGCGATTTTTTTCTTGAGCTCTTGAAGCGCTCCCTGGCAAATTCCTTTTGTGAATATGAGTTTTAGATATTATAGAATGCGCTCAAAAAGATTGGGCCCTGGGGGATGCTCAATGATGCAAAACACGTGATGTTTCGCTTCCCGGTTTATTTCGCTTCCCGGTTAAAGACTGTAGTGTTGAAGACTACAAAAAATCTGTGGAATCCCGGGCACTGAAATGGTTACAAGATGAAGTAGACAAATCAGATAAGCTATACTTGCTACACGGGCGCCGTGAACCTCAAAAAGATAAACCTGCCGCTCAAAAGACTCTATATTTGAGGCACTATCTGTTTATGGTCAGGACACAAGAGCATCACGAAGCGTTGACTTCAATCATGCTGTCTACCCATCGACTTGCCCTCGAAAAATTGCGGCACAATGATCATGCACTGCAACGTGTACCTCGCCCCGAGCGTGTCTGTAGATTCTGCAAAACCGTAGTGGAAAGCCCTGAGCATGCATTGTTGGAATGTCAACATTCGCCAGAGGTTCTAAATTTGCGCAATATATTTTTTGCTCAAACTCTTCTGCACCGTTCCCAACCTGCAGATGAAAATGGAAAGACTCAGCCAGACTGAGTTCTTAAAAGCCATTATTTACGAACGCTCTACAATTGTGTTAGTTGCAAAATATGTGCATGATATTCTTGAGGTTTTCTACGCCGAGGTCCACGCCCGGCTCGTATACAGCGCAGGGGTGTCTGCGAGTGCGGGGCGCGACCTTCTCATACCAGCTGACGGTCTACGCTCCTCGCGCAGCCCGCCTCGCTGCGGATTTTCCATGGGCTTTGGCATATGGGTGAACGCGCTTCCTCGGATCGTTTGTGGCGACAGCCCGATTGCGCTGGGAATTCGTACGCTGTGTACGGCCCTCGGCCGATTTCCCCCCCCCCCCCGCAAGCTCCGTCATCTGTAGGGCTGCGGCCGAGGGCGCTTCTCTGGATTGTCGCGATAGCCCGTGTTCGGGTAGCGGGTGTGGAGTACGTAGTCGAGCGGCGCGTATGGTGGACGAGGCGGCTGGCTCGCAGTACCGTGGTGCGCGTGGAGATCACTCCGATACTACGACGCGGAACGTGTGGGTTTTCGCTGCAATGTGGGCAGGCAAAGTGCGCTATGCTGCGGCGCGATATCCGCGCTCGTATATTTGCGCGCGCTATATGCGTTGGTATACTCGGGTGCGATGAATGTGCCTGTATACCGTGGGGTCGTATATGCGCACACGTCCGGCGGGAGGGCGGGGGGTTCTCTTCCCTGCAACGTCGACGTCGTCCGTGGAGGAAGCTCCACGGAGCCGAGATGCCGGCACGGCGGGGTCACGGTGTTGCTGGTGTCCGCGCTGCAGCTTGTTTCTGCGCAGGGCGATCCGGTGCTTTCTGCGAGCAGTGGATATCATTCTACTAGTTTGCCGCTCTGTTCCGACCCTCAGAACGGGTGGCTGTGCTGGTAGATAGCCACCGGTAGCTGGGGTCAGACCAGAGCAGCAAACTAGTAGATTTGGCTCACCTATTGCCTGAGCTTGACAGGTTTCCTGTCACCTAACAACCATCAGCTGAGAATGTTAATTGCCATAATTTGCTACTCACTGAGGAGCAATCGGAACCGGTGAGGTCAGAGTTGGTCTCCAAAAGGGCAACAAGCTGTTCATGTTGTTCCTTTGCATCCTTCTTCATTTGTCCCATTTGAGATAAGGTTGAACCTGTAACTCGAGCCTGCAATTAATTCCACTGATTTGAACATGCCTTGAAAACAATTTGTCTGAACATTACGAGTCCTAAATTTATTTAGGTAATTGTTCTTTATCAACGGTTTTACACCAGGATTTTGAACTTCAGTCAGACACCTTAATTTTGACTAACCGTGGGATTACCATTGCTCTGGGTCTTATGTACTGAGGCCAGGTCGACTTGGTATTGCGCGGCGGTGGTTTGTCCATGACCTGCGGCGCGTCAGTTGGTTGATTTATTCCCAGATCACGCGACAGTCATTATGTCACTTATCATCTTGGCAATAATCTTGGCATAAATCATACGTACTTTTGGGCTGGGGATACCCCATAGCTTGCGGCGCTCTCCACTCCCCACTCATACGGTCCAACAAGGAGGCCGACCACGAGATATCATATTGCTTCTTGTGACGTCAGAGTTTTTGGTCACGCGGGATTCTGTCATAGGATTTCTTTTACGTTGCCTTACGAAAGTGTGGTCTTGGTACCAACTTGGTACAGTCACCTTACTTGGTGATCGGTGTTTGGTCAGAGCATGGTCCGTTATGACTCGCAGCACAGCTCAGTCGATTCGGAGTCCTGATCAAAGTACCCTTGCTTCTGTATCGAAGGTCAACACTCCGCGCGGTCAGACGAGTGAACGCAAAAACTTGGCTTGCGCATCTTGGTACTCTCGTTTTTATTTTGTGCTGGGGGCGGTGCGCACTGCAATACATTAAGTACTCAACCCAATGGATCATGAAGCAAATTGAAATGGGGTCCCACTGCGCTGCGCCACGCCTATTTGTGGCAGTCACCTAAAGGTCGTATGCGTGTCCAGCTGCACAGTGGTAACACTTGCAGACAGACCGCGTGACCGGCTTTCACGCTCGCAATTATGTTACAAATTCGGATCAGCTGGATTATCCGTTCTCGATAGATAGGCCACATCCATTTTCATCAAGCGTGACGTCAGTAAATAATCAATTCCTCAAGCACCCGGATGAAATAAAATAAAATCACCCCTTAATCTACTGTAAAACTCGCTAGAAATCAATTGCAAGAAATTGAAAATTTTTGAGAAGAAACTGAGAGACGAGATAGCTCTTCCGTGGCGCCATCAATATTCTGAACTTCCCATCAAATTTAACAAAAAGCTATCTAGTTCTACGGCTCTTGCCCGTGTTGCACAAGAATATTTGGGCACACGGAGGGGCAATTTTAGAATGGTTTGACAGGAGATTTTATTTAATTACATCCAGGTGCTCGAGTAATTGAATATTTAAGATATGACACCACCCTTGATGAGTATGGATGCGGCCTATCCTAACAAAATCTCTCGAATTCATTTGTACCTCACAATCCCGCCTTCTCCTCGACAGTGCTCCAAACAGGAAAATTCCAGCTCACAGGAATCATACAGCCTTTCCCCATCCTCCTCGGCCGAACTTTGTATCGGTCCACATTCCTGTGCATCTGGAAAACAGCACACTGCCACATAGTACTACATAGAGACCTGTAGAGCCATAGAGGCCATAGCCATGTCCCCTCTATGATAGATCATCATAGACACCGTAGATCCGTAGATCCGTAGACCTGTAGAGCTCAGTAGAGCTACATAGATAGTGTGTTCTACCAAAGAGCTCGCTCGGTTGTCCCTAAATGTATTATTGCTGCTTATTCCGGGCACGATATGGGACAAAAATAACCAATGATATTCACTTTTACACTACAAGATACTAAGCCCATGCCACTAACCCAATGCCGCTGAATCGCAGGCGAGCCAATGTCGTACGTAGCTTCGCGGACGCTCGGGCGGCGTGGGAGAGGGGAAGGCACGTGATGGCGGTCTGGTCCAGACTTGCCTGCCCGAAATAAATGTGAGTTGTGGACAAAAAAAAATTGCAGGAACTCACGTTGCTTGGCCCAAACGATGCAACGACAGGGAAAAGACGAGAGCTGTGACGTGAGAAATCAGAATCTTGAATCTTGAACTATTTGGAGCTTGGATGCAGCTTGAAACTTGACACTTGAGAATTTTTGCGGCGTTCATCTTGATCTTAGTCTTTGAAGAAGATGAGCAGCGAGCCTTCTGGTCTTGACAAAGACTAGGTATCCAAAGCCCCAGAAGAGAGTCTAAGAGATATCAGGCAGGCTTGGGGATAGTCGGTGACGCAGGGAGGGAGAATCTGGAAGGGCAAGAGGCAGAGATGGTGGGTGAAGGGAAGAAAGATGGGTGGTAAGCGAACACGATGACTTGGGAAATCATCAAGTCCGAGCCGCCACGTCAGAGCACATTCGAGCGTCGACATCTAGGCGGCTCTATACGGGCGGGTGGTAGACGGCGAGGTTCTCCAGGGAACGAAGGATGCTACCTCGGAATGGCAGGTCTACGGAGCTCTACAGAGAGGCCCGGCAACTATCGCGTACTACCACGTGTGCCGGTGATCTATCACACCAACCGGCCTCTATCAGACCAAAACGCGTTTCCAGATGTGGTCGTGCTGTCCAGGTGGTTAAATAGCACAACAAAATGGACCCAAGACCGACGATGCTGCAGCAAAATATGAGGTACTGACCATGCCGCGAAGACGCGTAATCCGCAAGATCCGGTGCCGTTCTACGTAGCGGGAGAAGCTACCGCTGCGTCTCTAGCCTGTTGCCCCCTTTCTCATTTTTTCTTTATGGTTCCACTACTCCTCAATATTTCTCAGGCTCGTGGACCTTGCAACGTATTTGCAACCCATCAACATGGATACTGTCTTTGGCCGGAGCACTCATTCCTCAATATTCAGGCCTCTTGGATTTGCCACAACATTCATCGGTGGTACAGTACACCCTCCGTTGGACCACATCGCTCAAGCTCTATTAGAACAATTTCAATGCTGCATCTACATTTTTGTGCTCTGGCACATTCTTCTTCCCATCATGAACTTCGGAATCACTACGTGCTTTCCTGTCAAAATCCCCCATCCCTGCCACAATGTCTGGTGGTCCAAAGCGTCAATGGATAATCAGAACGTACTGGAGCTCTTCGTTTTTCGGGGCCTTGATGTCACTTTCTTTCCGGCGGTAACCTGGTAGATTTTGCACAATATCTGATTCTCATCTTGCTGAAGAATTAGTTTCCTCCTCATCTCGGAGCAGGGCACGTACGAGTGAACTGACTCGGTCCCTTGGCAATTTTATCACATTATTACCTCCTCTACTTAAAATTAATATGAATTTTCACACTGAACCGCCTATTTCGGGATCCTTCATCGTTCGTTCGTCTTATTCAACTTCAACGACACATTGTTTGGGACTGAAAAATGTGCTTGGAGTTGATCTGGAGGTAGGAGTAAGACAAGAGTAATATCCACTCGGTGGAAATTGCGGGTATCCAACCAAATCCTTTGCAGTTCCTCGAATAATCCAGTTAAATGCACGGCGCAAAGAGATTCGCACTTTTTTTGCTTCAAAAGCTGAATACCAATTCGGATTAGAGTAGTTGCCGGGGGGTGCAGATATTCTCTTGCATAATGTAGCAGTTTGTGAAGGTAGCACGAGACCAATTGAAGTTGAACGGCTTGATAAATTGATTGAAGTGCAGAAGTCGGACCAGAGCTTGTTTTCTAGGAATAGTAAGTGGTTTGTAGCGGGTGTGGTTTCGAAGGCAAATGGTGCAGGCACTTCAGCTTTAGATGAAGCAACCGTGGGACAAGTGCATACGTGGAAGACTCGACTGCGGCCATACAGCACCGGAATGCAGTGTGAGTTTCACATACAGCTTCGGACAATCAAAGACGGTAAATTTTCTCAACTGACCCAAAAAATCCCAGATGTACATACAGGAGAGAAATATTTATATATCTTGGATAGTAGTGAAAAAAATGCGATATTATTAGAACCGCCGGGTCAAAGGCACATTGAAGTTGAATATATATTTGCCCAGTTTATGGGGTGAACTTTGGGGAGAGTATGTTCGAGTCAGGCAGTCGGGGAGGAAGTGAGGGACATTTTAAATAGCTCTAGATGAGATTGGAGCGGCTGTATAAGATAGAGGCGGAAACCAGATTGAAGAGGGAAAGATGCTCAAGAACTTTCCACAAGTCACGTCCGAGTTGGGTTGTGTAGACGGCTTCTGTATGATCGCAGTTCTGGTGAGGAAAATTGTCCTTGCAGATAGTATAAGTATTGTGCGACTTATGCCACAGGTTGTCTAGTTAGCTTAAGGTATGGTGTCTACGACTTTCTGAAGTATCATCCGGCAGATCTGACCGAGTTCCTAGTATTTATTTGCAGTCTTGTTCTGTGTCATTTAAAGTGAGTTGGGATTTAGAGATAAAGGAAGAATAAGAACTATCTCGTATCCACGAAGTTGCCCATGGCCTCCAAGAACTTGACCGGCGGCTTCAGAAGACAGTGCTCTCAGATGCAGCGTTATTGAGGAGTGAGTTCCTATAGTGTATTAGGTATTGATTCAAACTCCGCCATTGCATCAACCCGACACGGATCATCTTGCCGTTGAACATTGAAAGCGGAATCACATTCGCTTGCGTGTTTACAGAGATAGAAGAAAATGTGGTTTGAGGGAGAGAAATGAAGCACGGAGAGAATTCACGGCAGGTGAAGGGACAGGCAGTGACTGCCATCTGTGAAAACCCCTGCTTACAGCTCTTTTGTAAACTATAGAGGGGTTTCGTAAAATATTGATGCTCCATTTTTGCTTACCTCTGTTTGACGCTGCGTCGCCGTCTCGCCCCACCTGTCGTCATCTTGCTCCACCTGTCGCCATCAATTTCCCTCGCCTTCAATTCCGTCCTGTTCCCGGGTGTGCTCCCGATAGTGCGAAGAGGTCAAGTTAGTTGATTGCATGGGTGGTTGTGTTCATGGGGGACGCGAGGAAGAATCTATAGCACGTTTGTTTAAACAAATTGCGTCTAGACGCAAATTGCCGTTTAAACAAGTGTTTAATCTAAACAGGTTTAACGGCGCAGTGCGGGCATCATGGGCGTTCAACCCGCGGTTTAAACAGTGTTTAAACGGGTCAAAAAGGCATTTTACACCGGGGTTCGAACCTGTGCCTCAAGCACCTGCATACATAAGCAGAGCAACGGAGCAACAAGTATCCAACTGGGCTAACTGGGAATGATGTTCTAAGAATGTAAAGCTTTTTTTATTATGCCCCAGAAGCCCAGTACATAGTTTAGTTTAACTGGACTCAAGGTGCACTTAAACACCATACAGGAGATAGTTTAAACACAATGTGAGACTACATCGAAGCAAAGAGGAATTGGAAGTTTAACTGTTTAAGATATATTTCCGAACAAGTGAGTAGTTGGGCTTCAAGTATTTGTTTCTTACCACACAAGAAATGCCTTCGCTCCGCTCTGGCATTGAAGGTGATTGAAAACATGGCTGTGCTGATTTGAAAATTGCTTAGGAATTGAGCGCAGAGCGGTAGTACAGGAGAGTTTAATTGTACACTGCCCTGCGTGCTTTGACTCATGCGGCCTGGACTGTGTATCTGAGCCACAGATCTCGCAGCCGATTTCGTAGTATTTTTAGGTCCCAGATTGCGATCCCGGAGCTCCCAGAGCGTCGGTTGATATCATATGCCTTAAATGGTTGATCTGAGATGCGTACTGCGATAAAGAAGCAGCCTCCGGAAATAGATGGTAGAGGTTTACTGCAATTCAGACCTGACTGAGATCGCCAGAGTATGGGGTTGGGGCCCCGTGAGGTACAGAATGGGAGATCCACAGCAGTTGTTTTTTCCACTAGATGAGAGAGAAGACAAAAGAAGTTCTTATTCAGATGTTCAATGATATTAAATTTATTCAACGCTTCCATGATTATTGAGAGACAGAGATCGACGTTGAGCTAAGTCCGGAGCCTGAGTTAAATGCTTGTAGTTAGTTGGGTGGGTGTACGACTGAGGAAGAAGGTGGTTATGTATTATTTGCTTGCTTTTGAACGACCGACAAAAACAAACAGAACGTACTGAACAGCAGCCTGGATGATCTGCGCTGGAGTGTGAGATGTGTTGACTGAGAACCGGCATGAAAGTAGGAACCTCACATTTGGAGGATGGAATGATCAGTGGTCAGGTTGTTATATACGCTGTGCCGGTGCATGCTGAGGGTGTTTATCAATATAACTCGATTGCGAGGTTGGGCATATTTTCAGGGTGACAGTGGGACACTGTAATGAGCTATTTTGAAGCGGTAGCAGCATGAGTCAAAGAGTGCCTACTGTCGAATTCCTGATCGGCGCTGACCGGCTTCGAATCGATCAGCATGATGAATTGAATCGTGAAATGCAAAACACACGCCCGATTCCGGAGGGAAATGGCTGCCCATGCATTGCAAAACGCCGTTCAAATACGGGGCCGGTTCTTGATGGCGACTCGTCTGTGGATCTAAGTATGCGAGACAATGAGCGAAGCCATTCATAAAGGCTCAAGGATGTATTGATTTTCATAAGCCCCCCGAGGTACTCTCTGTTGCTGGAAGTGAAGAAGAGGCGAGTGGGGGGAGAGAGAGCGAAAGCGAAGGATCAATAGCTGTCATTGACTTATATAAATCAAGCTGCGCATGCTGCGGTAAAGAAGTACCGGATCTTTGGATATCGCAGTAGCTAAAAATGCAGATGAAGCCGGATTGGGATACATAAGGCTGTGAAAAAGGAAGGCAAAGCGAGAAACGCACAGTGGCGCGGCGTGGTTCAACATGAGGCAGCGACCCGTCTGTCGTTTTTTGGGATGGACCCAAATCGGGAGAGTCAGCGGGTGAGAACTGCCTTTAAATCACAGGAGAAGCATTATGAATGGAGATAGAGGCAAAGAGCAAGGAGAGGAAGAGCAAAGGAGAGAACACCCAAATGCGAGATTGCGGCAAAATAACGCTGTGTCATGAGGTTTAGTCCCGCTCGGTGCTAGCTGCAGGAGGATGAAATAAACGGAGCTATGTGTTGTAAATGGGGAATAGCTGTAGGCCCTGCTGCGAGCTCGAAAATGTTTGGAACGAAGGACCAGGGAGGAGGAATCAGAACGGGGATACACAAATGGGGATGTTGCACAAACATGTACAATGACATTCGAGAGATTTCGTTAAGAGAACGGATAATTAGACAATTAATAATATTTCTTCCTTCGAGGGTACCTGCTAGTAACCTCTGTGTCCTACATTACCATTGGCTCATTAGCTATCGCTTAAACTATATGCACGAGCGCCTTGGAGCACAAACAGTAGGCAGTCCAAACCGGTATGTTTCCAATTGAGTTTCCACTGGTTGAGCTGCTTGGTCAGTTTAAAAGGCTTGCATGGTCCCTGAAAGAACCACTTGTAATCACACATCTATGCAATGTGAAGCATAGGACCCTGCTGCACCTGATATAAATGTACGGAATCTGGGAAATTACTGAGTCAGAAGGCCTGCATTTTAAGTCAGCTGGGGAATCTCAACTTTGAGGTGGCTGTTTACATTCAAGTGGACTTCTACTATAACATTTAGCAGCGACAATGGCGGGTTCTTGAAGCCTCACCCGCCATATGGAAGTCTTGTGAGTGAAAGAACACCCTTGTTCAAACAAAATCCGGTACGAGGTGCCGAGCCAGCTCATGGAAGCGTACTTTTGGACCTCGAAGCACCAAGGAAAAAAGTTAAACAAGTGGATCTGACAAACCGTCAGTCTGGGAGAGGAAACAAAATCCACAGACATGTTCGAGCAGTGAACATCTGACTTGACGCAGATAATTGCTGCATGTAAAATAAGTGATATTGGTTGTAAGAAATACACCAAAGAAACACAGTTGTGCACAGTACAGGAGGTAGTTTCTGCGCACTGAAAACATGGGAAAGGAGGTAAGAATAACTGTAGGCCAAGGCAGAAAAAAAAAAAAAGAATGATGTAGCCAGAATGATCGGACAAGGTGAGTTGAACCCCGTCGCACAGTACCTTCATGATGAGGGCGGCAGTCCTGTGGCATCCGATTCTTTCAGCTCTTCGCCTCCATATAACTTGATATGGGGCAAGGGGCAGTATGTCGACAAGCCACACCATTTTCTGGAGGAATGCGTCCGCACCACAGCAAATAAGTAGTTCGCATGCCTCTTTGAAAATATATATGTCAGTAAGGTTTTGGAGAGATATGATCAAGCAGATTCTAGTACTGTGTGTGGAGTTGGGCCCCATTTTGCCACAGGAATATTTAATCCCTGGAAAAGAATCTTAAGCTGCTCAAGATTGTCATTGAATTTAAATGCAATGGCTTTATGAATTACACAAGGATCCCAAGTTCATTCAGTTGAATAATCGCCAATACAAACCATTGTTACCTTAAAGGGGACTAGTTTAACATCCTGAGATATCCATGTGTCTGGAGAATAGTCTCCAGGAATGCAGTATAAGCCTTTGCGAAGAATTTTAATGTATAACCAGTGAAAAAATAGAGTAGACCCTAATGATTGCGCAAATGATGCAACAGCCATTGAAAATGGAGCGAATGAAATTTAAACAGCAAGACTTAGATGCTAGGATATCGGAAAAAATGTGAATTGGGGAAAGGATGTCGACTTGTGGCCAGTTCATAAGAAGCCCAACAAAATCTTGCACCTCGTCGGATTGAACTGCGAGGTTAGCATTAAAAAATTTCAAAATCAGAATTATATTTGGTGGGTCAATGCTAAATTTAATCTAAAGCTTTACATTCTTAGAACATCATTCCTAGTTGGCCCAGTTGGATACTTGTTGCTCCGTTGCCCTGCTTATGTATTCAGGTGCTTGAGGTACAGGTTCGAACCCCGGTGCAAAATGCCTTTTTGACCCGTTTAAACACTGTTTAAACCGCGGGTTGAACGCCCGTGATGCCCGCACTGCGCCGTTAAACCTGTTTAGATTAAACACTTGTTTAAACGGCAATTTGCGTCTAGACGCAATTTGTTTAAACAAACGTGCTATGGTTACTGCGCGAGGTGAGGTGGGGTCTAAATAAGTGCATAGCAACTCCATGATACAGACGACGTCATTGGTGGAGCCACCTATGGAGCGGCGACGCAGTGTCAAACAAAGGTAAGCAAAAATCGAGCATCAATCTTTTACAAAACCCCTCTATAGTTTACAGAAGAGCTGTAGCTGTATGTTCCTTCTGCATAAAAGACAGGCCACATATTCAGGGAATTAAAACCCGGAATTTGAAGCGGTTGAGAGTGTGAGAAGGCCCGAGGCCAGCTTCATAATTGTGGTGTGCTCAGCTTCTATCTTCTTTTCGCCAGAATGGACCTGGAAGGCTTCAATATAATTAGGATTGGTGACGATATATCTCGGGGTAGACCTACAGGCTCCAGTGGGATCTAGAGCTGATGGAAAGTGAATGGCATGGATTGTGGAAAATCAAACATATTTCGAGCCTTGCGGAACAACGGCTGGGAAGTGGGCCAAGTTGTTTGCCTCGTTTTGGTTCTCCATCGAAGCTGCCTTACTGCAAAACACCCGGACTGTCTCTGAACTCCGCTTTCCAGAGATTTTGTCTTGTAGAAATAGGATGTCAATGTCCATTAGAAAATCATTGAGGACTGATAGGACTGGACTCGTACTGCCATGCGAAGCAGTGGCCTACAAGCCAAGTACCTTGAACAACTCAACTATCCTGCCAAGCTCCTGCTTGCATGTTTGCAATCTCTCTGCAGCCTCAGGCTGTTTAAAAATTCCTTTTATTTTTCCAAGAGTGCCCTTCTGTTGCCCATTCAGAATGGTGAACAACTTTTCAAGTGTCCTGGTGAAATATTGAGTGAATACAATGTCACCTTAAAATGGTACTCACTCTGTGAATTTTGCAATGTCACACAAAAGTGCTGTTGGAAGGACACCCTTCATTTCTGAAGATGAATGAAGCTGGACAATGCTGCACAGGATTTCATGAATCTGCTCCATAATCTCAACATATTTGTCCTTGTTCAATCCAGTTGTCTTTTTTCTTTTTGGTTATATATTGTCTCAATGGTTGGAACCGGCTTACCTCAATACATTTCAAAATTGACAAGGACAATGCAACAGTCGAACCAAGGAAAGGCACTTTAGCTGCTTCTGCAATGTTTTTAGCAGTAGTTGCGGCCACCAGGCTGGTGTATTGGATGAGATTCTTGAAATTTGCGGTAGTAGGCATGGTGGGATTTTTGATGGGGGCCGCTGTAGTTCTGGGCTTACTGTAGATACTTGTACCAAGACAACGGATCTCAGGACCGTGACATGCTGAACGGATTTGGGCAATGCAACCAGACACTCCGTGATGGTGGCGGGTGCCAATTTGGGCAACCAATGCAACTTTTATTCAATTTTCTTTCTGATTTTTTCAATGTCATGCAAATTTTGAGGCAACCAACCCAACCGTTACCGTGACCAGCCGAGGTTTGGCAACGCAACCAACCCCTCCGTTACCGTGACGGTTGCCTCGGCACAAGTATCTACAGTATATATATCTGGGCTGCATTCCTTACGCGCATTATCAACATGATGTGTATCAAATGATATTTACAGGGTATATGTGTCTATTGACATTTCGCACCGAAAAAAGACCTATCTTTGTGTGCTATCTTTCAAATGCAGCAACTGAAAAAACACTACTCTACTTGTGTCTTATAGAAGTTCAAATTCGTGATTACAGACATTCCCACATCAAATTTGAGAACACAACTGGCAATGGCTTCGCATAGCTGTCCACGGATTGTGAACAGCATCCGCAGGCTGAGCAAAACTGCCTTCTCCACTCATGTGTCTCTGGTGCAGCAATGTGGTGGCATCCAGAAAAAAGTCAGCTGTGGCCCTCGTCACTGCACAAAAATCAATCTGCAGCCGGTGCTTGAGACCTTTCTCGATTACTGTCACAGTCCTTTACAATTATAAAATGGCAGATGAGGTGAAGTGACGATATTTGGATATATTGCATGTCGAAAATAGGAAGGGGATAGAGCTAAGACTGTAAAAAAGCTCGCACATCCTCTGAGGACCTGGCGGGTTTAACACCGCACATAGGAACACAAAGAGAACTCTGGTGGGAGTGACATCTAGCCAAAATCCGGAACTATATGGCAGAGAACGGCAGGCACATAACAAATAAGACTCCGGCGTCAGAAGGCACGCCTGTTGACCGATTACTCACGAAATTGTGAGTCGCATCTACGTGGATGTAGAACTTGTGGGATTGTAAAAAAGATGCGACTATATATGACTTAGCTTGTAGGCCAATGCTTCGCATGGCGGTACGAGTCCAGTCCTCCGAGGTAGTCAATCAATCACCAAAACCTAACTCCGAAGATCCACTAAATCTGGCAAAAGTTGTAACCTGCGGCGCTGACGAACAGACAGCGCTGAAGAGTGAGGACAAGAAATCCAGGTGCCATACCACCTAATTTCAGACATGATGAATTTACAACCAAAACATATAATTTAAGGGGCAAATTCAGTCACTGGGAAATTGTTGCTTCAATTTGAAGATTCAGACCTCCTGAAGTTGTAACTTAATCTAGTGTATTCAGCTTAAATTTCAGACATCCTGAAAAAAAAAAATTTAAGGTGCAATTTAAGGTGTACTTCATGTTATTTCTGAAATTATAAAATTAGGTTACATTTCCAGGGTTCCCGAAATCTCGCATTTGGCACTGTGCTTTGTGGTACATTTCGTTTCGTTTGTTTTTCGTATCCGTTCCTAATAAAGAATTTTTTTTTTTCAGAATACGGCCCAACTTAGAGGTTCAAATATTCTGCGTATGGTTGCCTGTGCTGAGCGGATTCTTTCTTTGGTAGAGCGCCTGCAGCGACTGGAATTGTACGGAATTGAGCGGAGCTTTCCCACGGAAGATCCGCGGTGGCAGCAGGCGAAAGTCGCATGTGGAAACCTGCGATGCACCGTATATCTACCTCTTCCTTCCCACACCGTTTTAACGTTAAACCTGACTTTATAAGTCTGTCGAGATGTTTTAAAGCGAAGGAAGGAATACACATACACTGTCTGTTCAAGCTCTTGCCTAATCTCTGTCCGGCTGTTTATCGGACAATGGGACATTCTAGCTAGATCTACGATATTTTACATAGGGTATAGAGCAGCAGAACTAAGTAATCTTACCAGTATTGCTTACCTATGCGTCGTTCATGGCAAATACACAAACGACGGGGGATCCGTCGCTTCCACCAATGTTGAATGGGAGGTGCTCCGAGTCAGGGAGAGCGCGTGCATGGCATAGCCGTCTGCGTCTATGCAATTCGGGGATTTAAAGTGTGCGATAGGTCTATAGCGGTTTGGGCGACTGGTGTAAATATGGCTTTCAAGCTCCGCTGCTGAGGGTGGTCCGCACTAACTAATCGATTTGAAAATGACTCTACAGGTGAGGAAAATGCGGAAACCAAGTGCACGGCCACGCGAAAAAAAAAAAAAAACGCCATTCGGCACCCCGGCTGCTAACACGATGCTACCATAGAGCGGAAATTAAGCATTTAGAAATTAAATAGCTCACTATGAGCCCCTCCCCTCCCCCTTTAACGCATACCGTGGTCGCCTAGATAAATAGAACAGGATTGTTAGTTCCACATTGTTGAACGCAACGAATAAACGACCCACTAGTGTCAAGCATCAAAATCTAAGCTGCGCGGCTCGGGGAGATTCTGTGGGCGGATGGATCATTCGCGATGGAAAGTGTATGATGGAGGGTGACAAACCATATGTACGGATATTGCTTCGGGTGTTGTATGTCTTTTAGCTAAAGGGAGCCAGCCGGTGAAACTAAAGACGGGGAACGGCGTGGGAATAACAGCGTAGGGATTTCTATTACCGAGCCGTGGTATCAACCACTAATGGGAGTGATGTGATACGCACGGAAGCGGCGCCACTGAATGGGGATACTTCTGTGGGCAACTGCAAAGAATTAACAAGCCATAATCGTAGCCAGTAGCCACGGAGAAAAATGAAGGCGCGCCGTAGCAAGAAACTATGGACGTGCACCCCGCGGAATCGGGCTGGGGTGCGAGAGCCAACACCAATTGACGCGCCGCCGGACTGAGGCAAACGGGGAGGTCGGGAATGATAGGTAGAATGCAGGAAGAAGGGTTAGAAGCAGAAAAAGACGCACTGAAGGTGCATTAGGAGCATCTGCGGGAGAATCAGCGCAAAAATTCGAATAAAATTATAACAACGCATCTGGGCCGCCGGCATCTCTCCTCTACAAGCTGGATGTGGCGTCGACAAGGAGAACGGGAGGCGATTACATCGCGCTACGTGCAGCGGCCCGGGGATGGGGCGGGCGAGTGGTTTCGAGGCCGATGAGGGGGTGGGCTGGGGCTGGGGGTCAGGAAGTGTAGAGGCAGGCCAGGGCAACTCACCTGGGCTGAAATGCGGCCGAACGAGGGTGAAAAAGGCGGTGGCGAAACTGGATTAGTCGAAAAAAGGGTGAAAATCGAAAGGAAATGTGCATATAGCGCACCTGGAGGCCCCGGTGTATCTCCAAAATGACTCATTCTTTGGCCACCTCACCTACCCTGACCTCCCAGAGCGCACGACGACGAACAAACGCATAACGGCTGGCGTGCGATTCGCGGGACGGCGAAAGCTGGTGGACCCGAAATTTGAGTTGGGGAATGGTGGGGGGACCCGTCCAAGGGCGCCGGTGGGCTGGTAGGGGGTTTGACCGAGGGACCAGCATACAAAAGCACGAGAAAAGCGGGGGACACCGAAAAGCGCATAGAGCGCGCAGTTTGGGGCGTACAGCAAGGCTTCGGGCACACCGATGGGGCGGCAGTAGCGTACAGTGTTTTGGTTACGGAAAGGAAGAGTTGTCGAGGGACTTTCGACGGTTGGCAGCCGATATTGTGGAAGACGACGGTTTTTGACTTGGGGTAAAGGGCCGTGGCGGTGCCCGGCATGCAACTCGTACTTAATTTTTTTTTTTCTTTTGGAATACATGAAAATGAAGCGGTTCGCCAGGGGCATGGGATCAAAGGATTATGCATCAAGGTACAGATTGCGAACAAAGTATTTCAGGCTGAGCAATCACAGCAGTTTCGAGGGGACAACATTTTAATTCACCCCAATCCCCCTCTAGCCACCAAGTAGTCAAGTAACTCTGGCGTAAAGGACCCCCACGGCTTCGCCTATATCACCATTTATATTGCAAGTATTAAGGAAATTTGCTGGTAGCGAGTGTAATATACCATCGGGTTCGCAAGTGGAACCAGTTGAAATTCCATCGTGGTACCATATCGCACCGTTAGGCTTTACAAGGCGGGAGGTAAAATGATGATTGGTCAGATAGATCACTCCACGAATGGCATAGCGATAAGATACTTCCTTGACTGCAATGTTCAACGCCGCATCGTAGGTGATATTCTTATCGCACATGGAGAGGTAAATAAACGGAGGTACATCAGTTAAACTAATTTGTTTATTCAACTGAGTCCGACAAACAGGACATCCATAATTGGACTTGGACAGCAGTGAGTGCACTAACCATTGCGATATGAAGCGATTTGACCAAGCTCATGGGAGGGGACTACAAGATGGTAGACGGAGAAATCAGGCTGATTGCTAGAATATTTAGAGGAGCATACTGGGCACGATAGACAGGCCTGACCAAATGTTACGCTCGGCTAGATCATCGATTGAAGTGAGCGTCATTCCGGTAGGGAAAATGGTGGGGTGTTCAGCTGTCAATAATTGTCTAGTGGAATCTCTGGCTGATTCAAGCGAAGCTGATCGTCCTCTGTATTTAGAAAACCCAGAGGAAAGCAAGGTAAGATGTTTGGACTGATGTTGAAAATATTCGGACCAGCGAGCAGGATGTTCTTGCCAGATGTCGTACAGGATGCTGAAAAGGGCGTCATACGCACAGCTATAATTGACTCTGTCCCACATAGTGGCTTGCGGACGTATAAGAGGGGTGGTAACTGTTCGGGTACGCTTGGTAGCCTTGCCACCTTGGTCAGTCTTTCGGCGCTTTCCAGGCGATGGAGTGGTTTCTGTTTTTTTGTCAGCTTTATTGTCTTTACCTATCAGAGTCCACTGGCTCTGCTGGACGAAGGTAGGAAGTTTTGGCGCGTCCCCTGCCCTCCAAGTAAGCGCTGAATGTAAATCCTTGGGATCATAGTCCTTGCCTTTAAATTCCTGATAAGACCGCAATAAATTAGACCGAGTCACTCCGGTAACTGTAGGTGGTAAAGTACAACTATATTTGCCTTCCGTGATCTCATTTAGCAGCTCGAGCTCCCTGAACTCTTGGCGCAAATAGCCTGTTATTCCTTTTGTGGTGGCCGTTGTAGCGAAAGCCTGAACGATAGCTGTGCCTGCGGCGGTAGAGCTTCGAGACAGGCAGGTATAGTAAGAAAAATGAGATTTACAATGCTGAAGATCAACCACGTTAAACACGCGGGTTTTACCTTGGGACGCGTAATCGGTCATGGCGAAATTGGGTAGTACAAGAACTTGCTCACGTAAAATGGCAACGACCATGTCATTTGGAAAGGAGCACCAAATCCGTTTGGATGCTCGGCTCAGAGCAGCTATATTTTCGGCTAGGCCAGGTATATTGATGACCCGAGGTGGTTTCACTAGTTTCACGAACAGAGTGTCCAATATACTTCGCCCATGTTCGTCGTAGTTTTCTTGCCAGCCAGCAACAGTCCCTTCCTGGCCTTTAGTTATACATAGCTCAGTAGCATCATTATTTTTAATCATGACGGGCATTCCGACACAGAGGCTCAGCTTTCCAGCGATGTGTTCACTAGTGCAAGGATGGGAAGTGGACAGTTCTCTCCGTTCACTTTCAGACAAAAACCTATAAGAGGGAAGCTTAGCCTTATTCCTGTTTTTACGTTCTACTCGGTCTGAGGAACTAGGCGCTAGAGAATCTACGGAGAAAAATCGGTAAGTGTCTGGCCTGTATCATCGGCGAAGCGCCGAGAGCCAATCTCGTTCAATTTATCCTTTTGTGAGTTCCACGCGGTAATTATAGGGACCGACCTGAAATTGGGATCGTCAAAACGAGGCTGTCCTGGCTTCGGGCCAATAACCCGTGTGCGAAGGAAGGCTATGTCCTCTGGAGTGCACGCTGCGTATCTCATATTTTCAAGGGCGGCACGATACTTAACGTCAGCGGCGCTCATTTCTTGCATACGCATATTTTTCTTTAATATCACCACTGTATCTACTTGCTTCCAAATTATTTTGCCTATAGTATTCTCCTGATCGACGACCGACATTTTACTGTGACGTACAGAAGAGACACTCCATTCAGGAGCGAACAGAGGCTGACCCCCTACAGGTGGTAGCTGTGCAAAGTCTCCTGCGAATATCATATTCATACCCCCAAATGGCTCGGTTGGTTCATTCAGAGCTTTGGCCAATCTGGCACTGATCTGGTACATATTGCGGCAGGAAACCATGGAGACTTCGTCAATAAAAACGCATTCAACACATTTGAGGCGTTCTCTAACCTTTCTGATGCTTGTACCTTCGCTCCGATCCCCACTGTCACTGTCTATTATTCCAAGCACCGAATGATAAGTTGATCCGTTTAATAAAGCTGCGGCAGTTCCGGTCGGAGCCAGTATGATGAAGCGATGGGCCTCTCCTCTTGCAATAAAATAACTACTCAAGGCCTGAATCACTTGAGACTTACCCGTTCCTCCGATTCCACCAAGGTACATTTTCAATTGAGCTGGATCGGGATCAGTAGCATGATTTGCAACAAGGCGAAAGCGCGAGATTGTTCTGCATTAAGGCTAAAGTCTGATGCGGTCTTGTCAATAACCTTTTGGGAAGATTTAACTTTGGCTTTATAATACTTGGTGAAGTAGAAGGCGTCCAGTAGCTTAACACCGTTCTCAGCTTCCTCGACTTTCTTCCTAGGTTTTTTTACACCGTCTTCAGGGGCATTTTTAAATTTGAGTTTGAGGAGTTTGTCTCGCTCCGATGCTATTCGAGCCTTCCATTGAGAGCCAGTTAAAAGCTTGGAAGGGACAAATTTACTGGCGTCGAAGTTCAGGAAAGAAAAAGGCCTGGTCCACCCACTCTTTTTCATAATCCCAGCTGCTTCCTTCATGTGATCCAGCATCGTCAAGTGTGAATGTCCTTTTTCAGATACGTTGGGCCGTGTGATATCGTCAGCATGCCCATAATGATCGAAAGTGTCCTCATGATTCACATTAGGCGGCAGTTCACGTTCGTAACGTGAGAACATGGGCAACACTTCCATTTTGGATTGATGGTAGTAATCGTCCCTCGCGTCATTGCATTCGTACCGTAAGTTGAAGTTCTGCATCATCTTTTGGGCCTTCGTGTCGAATTTGGAAGAGGTGAAGACATCATCCCAGCTATCGAGGTTACCTTTAATATCGGTACCCTTACGCCATGGCTTAAACAGAGTCATCATGGTACAACAATAAAAGTCACGATCCCCTTGGTCGGCTCTAGGTAAACTTCCGCCAGCAAAGTTAGGAACAGTAGTGGCAAGTTTCCGTTTATCAATTATCAAATAGTGAGTTTTATACAGCGGGTGAGCAGGCAAGAATGGGCCGGACGATAGCTCCGGACACACTTCAGATACATTTACAAGTTCCATCTCTTCCATGTCCAGCTGCTCGCATTCATCTACGTCCATGTCCGTATCAGAGTTTTTTCCCCGGACGGATCAGCATTCAGGGACTCTAAGAACAATTTATGTTGCTTGGGTGTCCGTTTCTTGCGCTCGGAGATTTGGAAGAAATCATACAAACTCATATCATTCAAAATGTCTGGTCGATAAACATAATCATCGACGTTGGTGATACCGACAAACCCATCGGCATTCTTACCAACTACTACACGGTCCCCTTCGTCGTCGTCATCCCCACTCGCAGTGTATTCAGATGGTACCTGATCTACCGATGACTTGAAAGGCTGAGGACCCGGTTTTGCCAAAGGACCCTGAGTCGCAATTTCTTCGTTCAAAGATGGCCAGCTGCTCATGACCTCTTTGACATAGGTCTTCCACCAGAATACTTTAAAGTCTAAGTTGGTATAATGATCGGGGTTTCCCAGCAGATACATTGAGGCCATAGGGCTTCCTATCTGTAATTTAGACGAAAGTGAATTGACCATTTGCATTATAAGTACACGTGCATTTTTTTTACTGTTAGGGCTCCCTCCGAGGCAGACAGTATTACGGTCGAATACATTCTGCACTGACTGGAAGATGTGATAAGTCTTTAGACTAGATTTAGTGACATAATCCGAAATGTAAGCTACGACCGCCTTGATGGATGTTCCGGAAAGCAAGCAGGTAACATCAGTATTACAACCCAACACATAAGTAACCGCAGGAGTTATATTATTCACCATAGGTTCCAATTTTTGAAGTTTGATAGATCCATCGTTAACATCTACCTCAGTTCTCAGAACCACTTCCCGCGGAAATCGGGCGGAGCATGTACCGTCACTTCGTGTGCATCCCTTGACTTCTAATTTTATTTTGGTTCCTGGCTTCTGGAATTTGGACAAATCAGTTCCGGGTACAGGTGATCGGCAACTGTGAACATTAGACCTTAACATTAAATCGTCCACGGTGTCTACGTAATGGCGTTGCCAAGAATAGAGAGCCGAACATTTAGGGCAATTGCTTCGTTTGCACTCACAGGGAGCAGGAGGAGTAACAGGCAGGATTTGAGAGTTGGGTCTGAATAACCAACAGGGTATCCGCTGACGTCTTCATCTTCGAGGATATCATGAATACCTTTGGATCTAGCAGAAAAATGTGGTACCTTGGCCTTGACCTGTTCCATAGTGCCGGTTTGAAAATGGCCGACGTGAGTGCTTTCAAGGTAGTCTACCAGAGATTTCTGGAAAGCCGCGTCGGGTGCAGAAATTTTGTCACGTATTTCCTGAGGAGACAAAGCGGAAGCTATCCAAACTAGCATGTGCATGTGCAGCGTGAGCCGTCCTTGCTGTTCAACCGTACCATAATAAGCGTCAGTCTCCCCATAGAGGCCAGGTAAATCGGTGCCTACTCCTAGAATGTTTTTTATGAAAGAACGAGTTATAAAATCAAAAAATCGAGCGGCAGCCACGGGATTTTGGGATATCAATCTCATACGTTCCTCAGATGATCGTATCCTTGGACTGAACTGTATTTGTTCATCTGCGTAATAAAGGCATAAGGGGTGGTTATTATCAACAGGAGAGAATGTTATAAACCAAGAGGGGGCACTCTTAAAGGAAATAAGCGACCATATTTCATTCCGCATGTATTTCTTAGATGTAAGGGATCCTTGGACGTGATTGCCAACATGATCCAAGTCATCCAAAAGTGCGAAACAGGCCTTCTCTGATTCAGTAGTAGGTACAAATTTCTTTCCTGCAGAGAGTTGAGCAGTTATGTCAGACAATGCGGCGGTATCCAATTGGGACAGGCGGTCTACGACGGTGTTAAAATGTTTCTTCTTCGCAGGCAAATGACTGCCTGTCTTGCCAGATTTTATCTGAAGTTCGTTGAAAGCCACCATGGGAAAGTACAAGTCAGTCTGGAATCGTTTATCGTGATACATTAATAACAGGCGCTTACGGGCAGTGTCAGATAATCGTCTTTTATGTTCAATGTGGCCGATCCCTCCCAGTCCGTAAGGGAAAAGCCAGGGAAACATCTGAGGAAACAGCTGGACATTGTTAAAAAAAGATTGGGGTGTCGCTGAGTGGCCAAACCCAAGAGTTTTCCCATCGTTCGCAAGATGTTCCAGTGTCTTCGCTTTCAGAGCACGAATACTGACTGTTCCGTATTCATCGCCTGTAAGGCCATGCACTGCAAAAGTACATTTTCCCGTGCGGGTGCCCTCTGTATCAACCCCTCCATCGTCTACACTGCGCTGTTCGGGTCCAAACGTGCTTTCCTCTTCCGATGTCTGTTTCCAATCAACCCCGAAAGGCATCCCATATTCTGGGAGTGCTTCAAGATTTTCCTTCGAAATGCAGAGATCAGTGTAGTCGCAGTGGTTTAACTTCAACCAGTCCAATGCTGCTTGTACGCGGTGTCTTCTGACCAACATAGGTGTCCGCGCAAATTCCTCATCAGTAGGCCTGGTCGGCCCAAGGAATACGAACGCAAGAACCTCGTTAATTTGATCACTGGATGGTGGCAAAATATTATATACCTGAACGGTAGGATTAGAAAACACGATTGCATTTGCACTGAGCTTGCCACGGCCAGAATTAACTCGGACAACACAACGGTTATGCCTAACTTTTGCAATCAGCATGCGTTCTGCAAATGACAAGTCTTTTAGCTGCCAAGGCACCTTGCCAATCCACATCCTGTTTGCCAAACTGTTCAATGGTCTCTTATCAGAGGACAGGGCTTTCAAGCACCCCTTACACACTCCAGTACATGTGTCATCTAACACAGGCCCAGGCAGACTCACTACAGGATCGTCCATAGAAAACCGCTCTGCACGAGTGACCCCTTCAACACGAAGAACGTTGAGATTTAAATCGGATAGTTTCAGAACAGTCTTCCAGATCTGTCAACAACGTGAGCTGTCCACAAACAGCGCACCCAGCCTCCACGAATTTATCGGGCGCAATATCGGAGCAAGACTGACGGATTACACGTTCTTCGAGAGTGGTGGTCATTGGATGGGGCGGAAAATCGACGCCGCGCCGTACATGGTTAGACGGAGCCGGAGACGCAGCGGCTGTCTGTCGTTTCTTCTTGTGGATCAAAGAGCTAGCTTTAGCGTCCTTCAGCCTAGCCTCCCTTTTTTTTGCACGGCACTTCGTGAGGATAGCATTTTTGTGTTTTCGATAGGCCAACCCTGCACGTTCAGAAGGCGAAAGAACCGTGAAAGTTTCAGGACAACTAGTACAGCCATGATCAGCCAGCAGATGAAGTAATTTCGGGCTTCGCGGCTCGACGTGTGCGCATCGTGCGCATTCCGCGTCGATATGCGCGCTTTCGACGGCTGTTAAGTGGCTTCGCAACGCGCGTCACTGCCCACCCTGTTATACGACCTCCGGCCGTCACTCGTGCCTTCTTACAATACGAATCTGCAGGGCACTACTCATTCACAATTCTGGAATATCACCGACACACGGCTGCCGGTAATTATAGCTTTGCTATTTACAATTGAGGCATCTGAATAGTGACCTAGCTTTCAGTCGAACCGCTTTATAGTTTGTTTGGGAGACCTGTACTGTTTCGACCACCCAAATGTTCCGCTACCCAGTAGCTAGACAAATTTAATTTATTCACTCGGATCGAAACAGAACTTCGAATGTTGTGCTATAACACACTCGGCCACACCGTCGATAAATCTTTGGTTTACTTTCTTAAATTCTGAGCGCTCCTCGTTGAATTCTTCGTCAGCCGACGATGGTAAAACTGTCAACGAGATTTGTGGGATAGGCTTGGTCCTATCCCACAAAAGACAATATTCGTCATAGACGGACTCCCGGCTGTCAAACGCCAGCTGAATCTTTGTTGCACGATTCTTATAGCCTGCAAGTATGCATTATTTTTTTGTACCTACTTTTCTTTTACGTTCCGCGCAATGAAGAGCCCAGTACTTGGTGGAGAGCACGCATGCACGACTTAATTCGAAATTATCACGAAGTTGCCAGTATCAATATAGATACAGAAGGGCCGTAGTCTATCCATTAGGATTCGATTTCTTTTGTTTAAAATAACACATTTCGTCACACTTCTGAGCCAGCCGCCCAAGTGCCTCCAAACGGATTTCGTTGTCAATACTTTGTGCGGTGGCCTAAGTCTTTTGTATTACGTTCCCGATGTTGCAAAAATAAAACTGCGCGCGCACGAACTCTGCGCGAAGTTTTTTTTGTCGACCTCAAATATATATGTCTGTTGGGTGCATAATAGGTGGTGGGTATTTCTAGATACATTTCTGGCTCAAACGGAGGCCTGAATTGCTTCCTGAAGACCACCCAGAAGCCTGCCGAAGAACTTGATCGCCATTTTGACGCGATCAAATTACAGTTGAAGTGGTCATATCGAGGCTTAAATGTGGATGGTTAAGCAAGACGAGTTACCAATCACTATTCACATTCGGGCATCACATTCCAGATGTTGAAAAAAAGGTCACAGTTGTGTGCACGAAATTTGCGATTTTCCATTTTTCCTCCATGCCATTGCAATTGGAGAAGTTGTGGGACTCGCGGTTGTCAACTCGCCTCGTTTAACCCTCCACGGCCTCCACATTTAAACCTCAGAGGCAAATTGATCCCTTCAACTACAATTTGATCACATCAAAAGAGCGATCAACTTTTCGACACGCCTCCGGATGGCAGTAAAGAAGGAATCCAAGCCTCTCTTTGGTGCATCTAAAGATACTCATAACCTAATATGCACCCAATAGACAGATATATTTGAGGTCGACAAAAAAAAAACTTCGCGCAGAGTTCGCGCACGCGCAGTTTTATTTTTGCAACATCGGGAACGTGATACTTTTGTGGCTGAGAATATATGTTTGAGCGAGTGGGAGACAGGAATCAGATTTTGGAAAGCGGCGTGAAGGTGACATAGATACGGCGGAGCACTTATTGTCCCCTTAAATCAACGGCTCACTTATAGGCCTTGTAAATATGAGCTTAGCTTTGTAGTCTCTTGACAGCGGCAGAATACTTATCTGTGGCGTCAATTTGCGTTCAATTATCCGATATCAGAATTACTGTGCATGTGCTGCGTGCGTGCTACCGCGTGCACCGGGGATTTATCACACCGGCCAGCGTCTATCGGACCAAAACACGCTTCCAGAAGCATTGCACAGGCTCTTCTACTGCTCTGACATGTTAGTGCCTATCCCAGCTCATCAACATTGGCGGCATGCATTCTGCAACCCGTCGCGGAACGCATCCTGTCTTCGCGCTCAGCTCGTCAGATGATTCGACTTATATATGAGGTGGGACTCACGATATTTTTTACATAGATTTTATTTTCTTCACCCCGGCTTGCTGTGATGGATATTGGAACTTCTATTTATTCTTGTGTTTATTTATCTTCCTGGCCTACTATATTTATTTCGAGCCTCCATGTATTTATTTCCGCGCTCAGTAAATCATTTCGTGCTGCGATCTGATTCTTGATTGACATTTGATCTATTTTTATCACGGTTCACAGCTCAAATCCTCGCACCCGCATAAGCTGTGCAAGGCTCTGAGTACTGCATTTGTGAGTCATATAGATATGACTCACCCAAGTAGTATATAAGGGGAATGTCTCCCTCTTGTGAGACATCTTACATCTTAACCAATACAACTACCAAGTGAACTCACTACTCTGTGTGATCTTCAGTGAAGCCAAGTGCTCACTAAACTATCTACTACTTTTACTGTCTAGCGCTAGTGTAACGACTACTAGAGCTTACATTACCGTTAGAATAGCGGTCCTAAGTACTTGGTGAATTATCCCAAGTGCACGTTAAACGGAGATACGAATCCCGTCTAAAGGCTTCTTTTGGTGAAAGTCCCCCGTGTTGACTGATTGTATAAGGGTTCTTGAGCCTAATACTTTCGCTTACTTGATATTTGTGTTGCATTCGTGTAACACCAACGCTGCTCTTCTCTCACACGTGCTACGGCTGCGCGTGCTATTTACATCCGTATCCCGCGTGATACCGGTTTCGCTCACATTGGTGGACACATTGGGAAATCTTTGCTCAAACAGTCCTCACCAACTTTCACCTCTACTATCTAGCCATGGCAACAACGACGGAACAAGCTGGTTCGTCGAGTCTAGGCAATAACCCCGAAAATCCCCTTTTCACTTCAACTCCCCGCCCTGCAAGTCGTCGCCGACCTACTTCTCCGCCTCCTACTCCTGGCCGACACCAAGATGAAACTGTGGCTGAGATTGACCCAAATGAATTGTTCTCGCACCTGGATCCTCTCGAGGAACTCACTGGACCGGTGGATGATCAAGATGTGGATACAGCTACAGAACCTGTTGTAGTTGCAACTGAGAAGCATACATTCAAATCTCTGGGAAAGATCGGTCACAACCCCGTCATTCTGGCGAGACGTTCTGAGGCTTTGCTTAAAGGCCTCAAGACAATCAACAAGCAATATCTCATGAGCGCTCAGAAGGCATCACGAAAGATGTACACGGTTGTATTTCCGCATGAATTAGAACTCTTGTATGAGATATTGATCAAGCCTGAGAGACTTCAACTCCTCTCCGGAGATAAAGCCTATCGGGTCCAGAAAGATGTGTATCAAGTGCTCCTTCGAATTCTCTTTGATTTAAGGAAGGCTTCTCAAGATTCCTTCAGATTAGCTGGAAAAACTCCGCCTTCTATACCTTCATGGGGAGATGACGACGATTTGGAAGAAACATACCTAGAAAATGACTATGAAATCCTAGGTATATGCTTCCGAGTTGAAGTTGAACATTTCCTCTGGCTCTTGGATAAGTACCACGATTTCGTTCAACGCCAGCCGCAGGAACGATACCCTGAGACGACTGAGGCAGCCAGAGAATTTGCTCGGGCAAGCAGAACCCCAGACCCTCGAGATCAGTCTGCTTCGCCGCAGAGAACTCCCAGAGATCAATTTACAGCTGGTAGTGCGGATGAATATCGTCAACAATCATATATTCGTAGTACTCCGGAGCGTGTAGGTTATTTTGGAAGGAATTCTGGTCTTCCCAGAAACAATCGAAGAATGTCAGAAATTCTCAATCCCATGTCAACAATATTTGAGGAATCTTCTCACTCAAATTTCGGTATCAAGGGAGAGCCAACCGAGATGGAACAGATGCGGAGAATGAGTTCTCAACCTCCCAGAGGAAGAGATTCACCTCCTCATCTTTCACCGGAATTTCCAGGAGATCGTGCGCGGAATACACCATCCCCGGCGAGCTTCAGAAACCAACAGCCTCCTCCTCCGCGACCGCCAAATCCTCCGGACGACCCTAGCGACGATGATGACGATGATGATGACCGAAGCTCTCGTGCGCGCCGTAGATTTAATCCTTACGCGCCTAATCGCAGTCAACGCGGCCCGCCAGCGCCGGCCCCAAATCCGCGTGTTTTGGATACTTCCTCTTCCAAGGAACCTCATTTTGACTTGAAACTCAAATACGAGAATGTACCTACTTGGGATGGGAATACCGACACAATTATTCGGTGGATGCTCAAGATTAATGACATAGCTCGAGAGTCGTCTACTGTGTTTCGTCAGTTGGGCAGAATAGTTCCGAAGAGATTGGAGGGCTCTGCAGAAATTTGGTACTGGTCTCTACCCATTAACTACCGTACGGAAATTGAACAAAATTGGGATACCTTGAGAAAGGCTTTTTCAACTTACTTCTTGAACCGTAAATGGTTCGATCGACAAAAGGGACGAGCGAACAAAGCTACTTACAGAGATTATGGGCATGCCCGTGAGACTCCTAGCGAGTACTTTATTCGTAAGACCGATTTGTTGAACACCGTCTTCACGTTAGATGACTCAGAGATCATAATGGAAGTAATGGACGGTGCACCCTCTCTATGGAACACTATCCTTACGACCCAAATGTACCAGGATGTTGTGCAGTTCCAGTCTGCAATTCGCTATCATGAGGAGGCTCTGATGAAACTCGACGCTCGGAACGACAGAGATAGCTCTTACCGGGACAGAGACAGAGATCGCGACCGTGACCGGGATTATTCGCGCAGTGGTAACCGCAATGCACGAGTAAATTTGGTTGGATGGTCAAGAAATCTGGAACCGCCGAAGTTTCCAAAAGATGACCGAAATGTTTCGAAGAAGGCTACTCCTGAGTCCAAAGGTGCGCGGCCCTGCAGGCATTGCGGAAGCGGCAAACACTGGGACAATGAGTGTAAACATTCATTCAAAGGTAATCGTGCTGCAAGAGCCAACTTAGCCAGCACAACCAATGAAGATCATGATGCTCTTGAAGAATATAATGACCTGTACTACAGCCTGGATACTGATGATGAAGTCGAGTCTGGGAATGATTCCAACAAGGATTTTGACCTACCCCTTCAGACTACTGAAGCGCTTTCAGGAAGTGCTCCGGCCCTGGAGGGGGGTAATCAGCAAAATCACGCGGTTGAAAATTCGTCATTGGAGCAGTACAGCGTGTCGGAAAATTCTTTAGGAAACTCAACGGTCACTGCTTGCACAACATATAGAGCAAAGCCCGCTTTGAATCGCAGAACTCGCCGCAGACTAGCCAAAGATATTGAATCAGTGAATTACCATGTCCGCCATTCAACTGGAAATAAACCTCTGGTTGAGCTTCGGAAGTATATGGCCAGGCCACCTGGGTGCTCATTTCTTGGTGCACGAGCTACAGAAGCAACTGCAACCGTGGGAGGATTAGATGTTGATCCACTGAGTGTGATTATTGACTCAGGCTCGGATATCACTCTGATTTCAGAAAAGGCACTGGAGAGCCTGACACACATGCCAAGAACGAAGGCTGGACAGCGGATCAATCTAATTCAAGTCACTGGGAAGTCAGTAATCTCAGGATATGTCACTCTGGACCTATATTTCCACACAGATGATGGACCTGTGAAACTCATTGTTGAAGCATATGTTGTGAAGGGAATGACGACCCCATTCATTTTGGGAAATGATTTTTCCGATCAATATTCGATTTCAGTAGTTAGGAGAGAAGGAGAATCATACCTTGTTTTTGGAGATTCAGGCCGTGAGATCAACGTGGCTACATCAACTTCTCCCGCACTCATGGATGAAGATGGTCATGCATTCAAAGTTCGTGTTCTTCCTGGGATACAGCAGCATGGGTCCAAAGCTCAGATTCATCGGAAGCATCAGAAGCTCAAGAGGCGGGAACGACTTCGAAGGGTGAATCACGAGGTGAGATCTGAAGCCAGAATTGTCATTTCACCAGAAACCAGTGTCGCCGTACCTGTAAAATTGCATTTTCCAAAGGGACAAAATTCTGCTTTTGTGGAGCGTAGTTTTCATGCAAACGGCGGTACAGAACAGTAACCCTATCACGTTTGTTTAAACAAATTGCGTCTAGACGCAAATTGCCGTTTAAACAGGTGTTTAATCTAAACACGTTTAACGGCACGGGTGCGGAGATCAGCGCCGTTCAAAGGGCGGTTTAAACAGTGTGTAAACGGGTCAAAAAGGCATTTTATACCGGGGTTCGAACTCATGCCCTGAGGTGCATGCATACATAAGCAGGGAGACGGAGCAACAACACTCTGACTGGGCCAACTTAGAGTGTTAATCTGTAAATGTAATGCTCTTTTATCATGGGACTGTGGCAGTACGTCAGTTCAACTTGCCGAGCTGAACTGCACTCAAGGTGCAGTAAAACAAGCCCACAAGTGATAGTTTAAACACAATGTGAGACTTCTCTGAAGTAAAGAGAAAAAGGAAGGGTAAGATATATTTCCGATGAAGTCAGTAGTTGGACTTCAAGTTTTTCTGTTTCTTATCTTGTTAGACAATGAATAATTTACTTCCTTCAAAGTTTCCTTATCACCATTTCAAATACTTTGTCTGAAATTATCACAGTGATTGCACCGTTCCTTGGCACTCCAATCCCTCTGATTTCCGAAGTGATCAACATCAGAATTTTTCCCGTCCGTCGGCTCATTCACATCTATACACAGCATTAATGGTCATGTGCAGTTAAAATTTTGTGCCTTGGGAGTGCCCTGATTCAATTTTGCATATCTTAGAATTTCTTCACACTTGAATCAATCGTTTCACCTGTACTTGACCATCACATTCTCCACTCCGCATGTTCAAAGTCAGATTGAATTTACCATTGACCCAGCAAGTCCAATTCTGAGTTGGCCATTTTTTAAAAATATTGTACATGTTTGACCCACTCCGGCAAGGTGTAAGATTCAACCGTTTTTTCCCATTTCACATATTTCCGATATTTTGATGTTTAAGTTTTCTTCGCTCCATTTTCAATGACCTTTGCAACTTTTGCACAGTAGTTAGGGCCTATTCTCTCTTTCACCGGTGATACATACTCTGACTTTAAAATGGGTCGACTGGCTAAAGCTTATAAGCCGTCTCTGGAGACTATTCTACTGACACTTGACTATCTCAGGACATGAGACTGGTCTCATTCAAGGTAACACTGGCTTGTATTGACAATTATTCAACTGATGAACTTCGCATATTCAGGCCCTTTCCGGATCATTCCGCAGCTCATAAAGCCACTGCATTTAGATTCAATGGTGCTCTCGAGCAACTTAAACCCTGTGTTCGATGTAGTGCATAGCCGTGCGGCCTTTAATTTAATTTAATCCAGGGACTAAACATTCCTGTAGTAAACCAGGGTTCAACTCCAAGCGTCTGAACTCTGGGCACTAGAATCTGACAAATTATTTTCTCTCCAAAACCCACCGGCATAATTATATATCTTCAAACTTCAGAGGCACATGGATGACTTATTTGATTTCATACAGACACACCCCTCCAGAAAATGATGTGTTTTTGTTAACACCCTATTTGATATAAAGATGAAGAGCTGGGTTAGGGGAATAACAAGATGCAGTCACACAGCTGCCGTATTCATCATGAAGATCTTGTATGTCCAAATCCTGTTTTGGTGCATGTATATTGGTTTTCCCATCCGTAGTCTAACAGCCTGCTTAACTTTGATCTGCATGTTAACTCCTACTATATTATACAACCTTATCTCAGCCCGCCATCTTTGGACTTTCAAAGGAAGACTTCGATCGATGTTCCTCTTTATTTCATTCGACTTCAATAATACCCCTGTATCCAAATCCTCAAGGCGGCGAGGATGAGTCGGTGCACCCCACCAATCACCAAAATTGAGTGAATTCACATTTTTTTAACATACCACTCTGGCCTCTACTTGAATTATTCGTGACATTCTAATAACTAGTGCCCCCCCCCGTGCAATTTGAAAAGCACTTTCCATTTAATTCTGTGATTGGCCTTGCCGAAGTGGGAAGTAAATGTTGCAGATAGCACCATTTGTATTTCACAATTTTTCAATATACTTGCGGCATTTACATGTCTTGACGGCTCAAACAGGTCTTCCCTCTCGTTGCCTTTGATCCTCGCTGCTTCGAGATCCAACCATGGTCAGGAGCTCGGCGTCTCACACATCATTTTGATTGAACATAAATGGTTTGGTGTTCTCCCACAGGACTTTGAACGGTCACTTTGAAGAACCATGATAAATCCTATATAAGTCTGCTTGAACATGAAGACTGACTTCAAGTTGTGACTCCCAAACTGACTCACCTTCCCAGATTCCGTACAGTTATATCAGGTGTAGCAGGATTTTATACTCCACATTGCATGAAAGATGTGTGATTATCAGCTGCTCTTTCAGGGACCATGTAAACTTTTTGAACTGACCAAGCAGTTCAACCAGAAGTGACTCCATCAGAAATATGTCAGTTTGAACCACCTAGTATTTGTGCTTCAGGGCAGTGTTGAATTATGATTTAAGACATCACTAATGCCTGTTCTAATGTCGGACAAATAAAGTTACAGGAAACCTCGAAGGAAGTAAATTGTTTATGGTCTAAGAAGATAGGAAATGAAGAAACTTGAACTAACTACTCACTTCATCGGAAATATATCTTACCCTTCCTTTCCTCTTTACTTCAGGCAAGTCTCACATTGTGTTTAAACTATCACTTGTGGGCTTGTTTTACTGCACCTTGAGTGCAGTTCAGCTCGGCAAGTTGAACTGACGTACTGCCACAGTCCCATGATAAAAGAGCATTACATTTACAAATTAACACTCTAAGTTGGCCCAGTCAGAGTGTTGTTGCTCCGCCTCCCTGCTTATGTATGCATGCACCTCAGGGCATGAGTTCGAACCCCGGTATAAAATGCCTTTTTGACCCGTTTAAACACTGTTTAAACCGCCCTTTGAACGGCGCTGATCTCCGCACCCGTGCCGTTAAACGTGTTTAGATTAAACACCTGTTTAAACGGCAATTTGCGTCTAGACGCAATTTGTTTAAACAAACGTGATATAGTTTCTTTACAGAATGCGTCTATGGGTCTCCAGATATGTTGATTTCGAAAGATAGGCCGCTCCTGCATGTCGCAAATTTCTCGTCCTCACCGATAACAATTTCCTCCGGACAAGTCCTTGGCACAGCCAGAAATCCAAAAGGATGGTTGGACCGAATGGACAGGTATTCCAAAGAGAAACAGAACCAAATCAACGCTCACGCGACTTTGATGCGGTGTCTGGTAAATGAGAAATTGATTTCCGACGAGCAAGTTGCAAACGTGCGCAGAGGAGAAGCCGATTCGGAAACTTCCGGTCCGACCGACGAAGTCAATCAAATTGATCAGCTGTCAGCTATTTTTGAACTTCCTAGTAACTCTTTGAATACTCAGGCGAAATGCGAGCACTGTTCTCACGTTCAACAACCAGTAACGAATTTCGAAGATGACTGTCCATACTGCCGTGCAGGAAGACACAGGACTAGGGCAAACTTAAGTTCAAATATTGCTCGGTCAGTAACCGATATTTCTTCGAAGGCACAGCGAAATGCTACAGAAGCTGACGATCCTCTCGCCGAAGAACCTCTGGAAGGCGGTCCAAAGACATCTGAGGTACCTGAAGAGTCCATACCTGGGAATAAACTTTTGAGTGAAGTTGACATCTCTCGTGATCTTACGGTTGCACAGCGCCGTGAACTGGAAGCCATGATCCTGCGGAACCAACTTGCATTTGGAATTGATGGAAGACTTGGAAATTACGAGGGTAAAATTGACATTCCCATGAAACCAGGTTCAGAACCTGTTTCTTTACCACCATTTCCTGTCTCCCCCGCCAACCGCGAAGTTATTGACAAGCAAATGGACTCGTGGATCCAACTCGGTGTTATTGAACCATCAAAGAGTCCTTGGGCAGCTCCTGTGTTTATTGTCTATCGCAATGGTAAACCTCGGATGGTCATAGACCTAAGAAAGCTGAATGAGATGGTCGTTGCGGATGAATTTCCACTTCCCCGTCAAGAAGATATATTACAGGCTCTCTCTGGTTCACAATGGCTTACCACTCTCGATGCACTCGCAGGATTTACTCAGCTGACAATGTCCGACTCTGCTGCTGAGAAACTCGCCTTCAGAACGCATCGTGGACTCTGGCAATTTCGCCGAATGCCTTTCGGATATCGCAATGGTCCCAGTGTCTTTCAGAGAGTTATGCATAATGTTCTTGCTCCTTTCCTGTGGATATTCGCGTTGGTCTATATTGATGATATAGTTGTCTTCTCACTCACTTTTGAGGAGCATATTCGGCACCTTGATCAAGTCTTCAGTGCAATTTCTGCGGCTCATCTCACCTTGTCTCCCGGGAAGTGTCATTTTGCATACCAGTCTCTTCTGCTTCTTGGTCAAAAGGTCTCTAGACTAGGTCTATCCACACATAAAGAAAAGGTCGATGCCATCTTACAGCTCAATGAACCACGGAATGTACATGAACTGCAACAATTCCTTGGTATGATGGTGTACTTTTCTGCTTATGTTCCATTTTATTCGTGGATTGCGCATCCATTGTTTCAACTTCTGAAGAAAGGAATAAATGGGAGTGGACCGAACTTGAGCAGGAGGCATTTGAAATTTGCAAGCAAGTTTTGACCAATGCGCCCGTGCGTGGTTATGCGATGGCTGGAAGACCCTTCCGTGTCTACTCTGATGCATGCGATTATGGATTGGCAGCCATATTACAACAGGTCCAGCCAATTTTAATTCGAGATCTTCGAGGAACCAGACTGTATGAGCGCCTGGAACGTGCCTTTAAATCCAAAGAACCAATTCCGGTCCTTGTCACTGCGGTCAAGGGGGTCAATGATATTCCTCTTCCCGGTGAGTGGGCGTTGAATTTTGAGGACACTACGGTTCACATTGAGCGTGTCATATGCTACTGGTCTCGTGTGTTGAAATCTCCAGAGCGAAATTATTCACCGACTGAAAGGGAAGCGCTTGCATTGAAGGAAGCATTGATTAAATTCCAGCCCTTCCTCGAAGGAGAAACCGTCATTGCTATAACTGATCATGCGGCTTTGACCTGGAGTCGTACCTTTCAGAACGTGAATAGGAGACTTCTAACTTGGGGTACTGTATTTTCGGCTTATCCTGACTTGAAAATCGTCCACCGTGCCGGCAGGATTCATTCTAACGTGGATCCAATCTCTCGGTTACGGCGCCGCGTCCCCATTCAGGACAGTCCCAATTCAGATAAGATTCCCACAGTTGAACTCACTGGCGGCGAAGATCCTCTGAAGAACATGTATGAGGATTTAGGTCCTAAATTCGAGGAGAAACTGCTCACAGTAGCCACAAGATTTGTGCATGGAGAGGATTCCGTTGGAGAATACAATGTAATTCATCTCGGTCCAGTACCCATCGATGAAAGTGGAGAACTGAATTCCAATTATGTTACTTCTCGGTCTTACAACATTCTCATTGGTATGTCAGAAAAGGAACTCACTGAATGGGCATCTGCATATTCTCTTGATCCACACTTCTCCGGGGTGATTAAGGGTTTAAAGAAGGAGACGAACTGGACCCATCCTCATTATCCCCAGTATCATTACAGTGATTCTGGGCTAATATATTTTGAGGATTGGCAGGGAAATAATCGATTGTGTGTCCCCGAGAAGTTCCGTGTTCCGATTATGGATGAGGTGCACAATACACTGACAGAATCAGCGCATGCAGGATACCACCGGTGTTATAATCGCCTTGCTACCACCTATTACTGGCCAAGAATGTCTCGGGACTTAAAACGATAGTTTTCAAGCTGTGATATTTGCCAGAAGGCTAAACCACGACGTCATGCACCAACTGGATTATTGCAACCAATCCCAATCCCGACACAGCCATTTGAGGTAATATCCATGGACTTCATTCCCGAAATGCCCAAATCCGGAGAATTTGATAACATCCTCGTTATTGTGGACAAGCTGACAAAATACTCGATTTTCATTCCTTGCAGTACTGGAATTACCGAGTTAGAGACAGCGAAATTGTTCTTTCAACATGTCATCACCAAATTCGGTATTCCAAAGCAAGTGATCACAGACCGAGATACTCGATGGAGGCATGACTTTTGGGCAGAGGTGTGCAAGTTGATGGGA
Organism: Mycena rebaudengoi; assembly: GCA_029282285.1. Classification (NCBI taxonomy): domain Eukaryota; kingdom Fungi; phylum Basidiomycota; class Agaricomycetes; order Agaricales; family Mycenaceae; genus Mycena; species Mycena rebaudengoi. The sequence continues at coordinate 749,888 of JARJCX010000055.1, forward strand.
ATGAAACGTGCATTGACGACGTCCTATCATCCTCAAGCCGATGGTCAAACAGAAAATTTGAACCAGACTCTCGAAATTGCACTTCGAGCATATGTTAGTCCTGCCCGGAATGATTGGGCTCAGTTTCTGGATGGCTTCGCACTTTCCTATAATTCTACTCCACACACCAGCACAAATTTCGCTCCCGCATTTCTTTTGCGTGGCTATACTCCAATCACCGCTTCGACAGTTATTTCACACTCCACTGCCATTCCGAGACCTATCAATCAAAGCGCTCGGGGGGGTGATGGAGATGCAGTGATAATCAATGATAAGGCTCAACAAATGGTGGACGAATTCGAGTCAAGTCGCACCCGAGCCAAAGAGTCATTATTATTAGCACAAGTCTTTCAGAAGCGTGCATACAATAACGGGCGACTGACTACTGAATTTGAGGAAGGCGACATGGTTGTTTTAAATCCTCATTCCCTCGGCCTCCTCAAGAACGAAAAAGGCCGCGGAAAGAAGCTCCATATGAAGTATGATGGACCGTTCGAGGTCATTCGTAAATTAAGCCCGGTTACATATCAGCTCAGATTGCCGGTGTCCTATGGCATTCATCCGATTCTCAACATAGCCCACCTCGAGGCATATGAACGATCACCTCCGGAGTTTGGCTCGCGTCCAACGAAGTCTCTAAACCGTGATGATTTTGATGTCACTCCTGAAGTGGACATTCAGTCAATTATTGCGGAGCGCTGGCGCAGAGTCAAAGGCCGAAGAGTTCAACAATTCAAAGTTAGATGGGAAGGTTTTGGTCCAGAGGACGATGAGTGGCTCACCAAGCGACAACTTCGAAATGCGCCACTGATATTAGAAGCCTGGAACCATTCCAAGACAGGAAAGTCGGATCCACTGCCGAACAGCGTGGAAAATGGGGACCTACTGCCTCGAAAAAATAGCGCGGCTACGGGTACCCGTGAATCCCAGAACCATTCCAAGACAGGAAATTCGGACCCAGTGCCGAATAACGTGGGAAATGGGGACCTACCGCCTCTAAAAATTGGCGCAGTGGCGGGTACCCGCAAATCCCATGATTCACAGAATTCACACGGTTCGGGCAGAATAGGAGTCACAATGGCAGGCAGTTCAAACTCCTCAAAGGGATCATGATGAGGGAAATGAAATTCTTGTCGACTCCTCGATGTATTTTGAATAGTTCCTCAGCTTATCGGATTTATTCGCACCTGCAGTGTGTCTTGCAGGTATAAAGGCGAGGCTGCAACGCGAATTACAGCAACACAATCCACTTGCATCACACACTATCTCACTCAGCAATTCATATCCATCTACCTTTCGTCTTCATCATGCCTATCGTACTCCATTACCCCAATGAAGTCATGGGACTTCAGTACTGCGATAAATACTCGGACTTCTTCGATGCTGCCCCAGTAGCTTCGGGACCGGTTCAATTCCCTGCAAACTTCGCTATAGCTCATCCCGAGCTTATGGTCTATATTTGCAATGGTCATCGGGGTCCTGCAGCCGTCCAGTGTGCGTCTCCCGCTACCTGTCGCCTCACGACACATCGTTTACGGAGTCTTTCTCGCATATCAGCCCCATCACCATCTCCGACCTTCTCAGATTTCGTATACTCCTCTTCTCCCTCGTCTTTATCGTCTTCGTCATCTTCCTCGCTCCCACTTGTTGCACCGCCGCCCTCACCTGTCGGCACATCACCACCATCACCTGTGGTCGCAATATCCCGACATGCCTTGTCGCATCTTGCGAGCCCGTCGGATTCCTCGTATTCATCATTATTTTCCGGATCAGCATCATCCCCGCCGTCGATTTCTTTGATTCCTTCGCAGCTTCAGCGCGCACTCATCCCGACTTTCAGCCCGCATAACGGGTTCTATGCGCTAGACTCAGTCGTTGGTGATCCGACACTACGATCACTTTTGCACCATCGTCTTGCTACTCAGCTTGCCCATCATATCCCTTCTGCCGAAGATGTGCAGATCGACGTGAGCATGGGCGAGCACTCCTACTCCATTCGGCCTGGCATCCGACACATGATGTGGGAAAGCTTGGACAGTGTCGGCGATTACCTCCTTTGTTCCGCCAATAATCACAACCCGTTTTGTCAAGGCAGCCGCCCAGACATTCCAATCTTTATCGAGACCGCGAATTTGGCGCAGCTCGGCCTCCCTATGCCGGGAGCATCCCTTTTCCGCGTTTACGCACTCCAGGCTCGTCATCACATATTTCCCGACATTGACAGCGCTATTGATTTCGTCCACATGGTTAAATCCGTATACCATTATTTCATCAATTGGATTGCTAATGCCATTCGCATTTCTATTGAGTTTGGCTACCATTGCTCGTGGAACTGGGGTGCCGCTGTGGGAATGTCCAAGGTCGAGACCATTCATCGGATCACACGCTATTTCTTCTATGGAAATTACCTATCTTTGGAGCGGTTCATGTCCCATCAACTTCTTCGGAATGAGATGGACTTCGGTGCGCTCTATTCTGAATATCTGCGCCTTACTCATCATTTTCTACGCAGCCTGCGCACGAATTATCAGCGGGGCATTCAACCTTCGAATTCTTTCAATTACTCGAGGCGAATGCACATACCTGGCACATTGGCCCCTGTCTTATCAATCTAACGATGCTGGTGATCTCTTCGTTCGAACTCATCTCCAAGAACTTGGCTGCTCCGTGTCCACGTTGAATCAGATCATCATGGACAACGAGCCAGGAGACTAATGGGTTGCTACTTTATTTATAGTCACATGCTGCTCAACCCGATACATGTAGGCTGGGGGGGCTATGTGATGGATATTGGAACTTCTATTTATTCTTGTGTTTATTTATCTTCCTGGCCTACTATATTTATTTCGAGCCTCCATGTATTTATTTCCGCGCTCAGTAAATCATTTCGTGCTGCGATCTGATTCTTGATTGACATTTGATCTATTTTTATCACGGTTCACAGCTCAAATCCTCGCACCCGCATAAGCTGTGCAAGGCTCTGAGTACTGCATTTGTGAGTCATATAGATATGACTCACCCAAGTAGTATATAAGGGGAATGTCTCCCTCTTGTGAGACATCTTACATCTTAACCAATACAACTACCAAGTGAACTCACTACTCTGTGTGATCTTCAGTGAAGCCAAGTGCTCACTAAACTATCTACTACTTTTACTGTCTAGCGCTAGTGTAACGACTACTAGAGCTTACATTACCGTTAGAATAGCGGTCCTAAGTACTTGGTGAATTATCCCAAGTGCACGTTAAACGGAGATACGAATCCCGTCTAAAGGCTTCTTTTGGTGAAAGTCCCCCGTGTTGACTGATTGTATAAGGGTTCTTGAGCCTAATACTTTCGCTTACTTGATATTTGTGTTGCATTCGTGTAACACCAACGCTGCTCTTCTCTCACACGTGCTACGGCTGCGCGTGCTATTTACATCCGTATCCCGCGTGATACCGGTTTCGCTCACACTTGCCCATATTCTCTCATCGGATCAACAACACCGTCATGTCTCCCTGTCTCTCTGTAATGTCATCGATATCACAACGATATTTCAGGAATTTCTCGTGACTCCACTCTGAAGCGCTCGGCTATTTTCTTCACCGGAAGATACCTTCAGAGCGGCGAAGATGTATCGCTTTTTCAGACTCTCCGCGATGGTGTAATAATCTCATTTCGCCACAGCCTGTCCACGAGGAGGAACGTCTGAATACAGCTTCCGCTGGTCGAACTTTACTTCTTCTTTCCTATCAAATGGTACAACTTTTCTGATTCTCACCGGAAACTAAACGAATGTAGCACGACTAGCAGGACGGGTCGATGACTTCCATTTTGCGGGAAAAGCGATTGAAGAATAGGCTGCGCCCGGCATGACCTCGTACTTCTTTTTTTTTTTGGTATTTTAGCTAAATTTTAGCTGGCAATTTGAATTTGGGGTCAATGTGCTGAATAAATTAGTTAAACCGTGGCTTGAGCAACTGCTTGTTATCCCGGGCTCATGCAAAATTTTGAGCTGGGAGGAGACAGGAGGACGGCGAGAAGCACTTGGAGGGTGTACTGAGAGTCGGTGTGCATGCTGGGAGCAAGGAAGGGTCTCACTGTTGAGTTGTCAATGGTGGGTGTCGGAGGAAAGAAGATGTGAAACACATGTAAACAAAATGCTGGCTTGATGCTGAGGCAGTGTATGTGCATTGGGTGAATGAGGGTGCGCAAAACAAAGGCCAGTGGCGCTGGGTGGCGGGAGGCAGTAGACGGCGATAGTAGCTTGTGCGGTATTCAGTTCCGGGAATTGCCGGTTGCCGGCAGACGGGACTAGGAGTCGCAGTGAGTAGCGGGTTATGGTTTTTAAATGGCAGGCGGTTTGAACGATGCGGCGTGCGGTAAATGGTAGCGGAGCATGCGAGTTGCATGCGGGAGCATCAACACAGATTGATGGGGGGGGGGGATATATTATACTCGCAAGGTCCACAACATGAACAACGAGTTTACAGAAGACATACAAGTAGTACTATCTGGGTGGTTATCCTTCTAGAATGCTGCAAGATGTCAACTCAGCACCACACCATTCCAGGGGATCGATCACACAAGACGCTGGCCACACTGTGACTGGCCGGCCATTCAGCGGGACCTCCGGTTGTAACCTCGTGGGACCTGACCACAAGCCAAAGGTGCAAGTGTATGGGAGGAGGGTCCCTCCTCCCAGGCAAAATTCCCCGGTATCCACCAGTCAACAGTGAGCTGTTGCATGTCTTCCCTTTGCAGAGTGCATGCGAGACCACAAGTCAGCGTGCAGCACAAGGCCCACAGCCGACAATAAAAACCAGTCTCGTGGCCTGAGAAAGGAGTAATAAGTGACGTGTAGCTTGAGGTCTTGAGTGCAGGTGGTGTTTGAGCAAATTGAAGCGCTTGAGGAAATATTTGAACAAGTTGAAGAGCGCGAAGAAATATCACATTCAGATATTTATAATAGTAACACCGGAGCCAAATTTAATACCGGTTCGTACTCGAATAAAGCTTGTGAGAAGAACCAGACGGCCCTTGGCGCCCTCCTCGCTGGCTCTGATATTGGGTTCTCGCTTGCGATGCAGAGTCGTTGGAGCCCATGTGCATCTGAATATTAGAGTATCCAGGAACCCTGTTGCTTGACCAGGCGCTCATGAGCGCCGTTGCCTGCCCCTGTGTTTGCATGGAGATGCGGAGGTTGTGGGCCATAACCGGGTCGCGTTCAATCTGGTAAGTTCTCGCGCCGGTGTGGCGAAAATGGTTGGGAATTGCCGCTTGGATGTGCGACTCAAAAAGGTCGAGAGCCGACAATGTGCTGGTAGGGAAGGGCCCCATGTTAATCACAGGGGGGAGAGACTCGCTCTGCCGCGAGCGCTTCGGATCGCGGGTCGCCTCACGGGTCGCCTCAGTAGACGGGGAGCGACGTCGAGTCTCTCGCATGTGCGCTGGAGCTTTCGGCGCGGACGGGGAGCGGGAGCGAGTCTCTCCCTTGCGCACTGGAGCTTGCTGCGCACGCGAAATGGGCCTAGGCCGCGAGGAGGAGCGGCTTCGACGAAGCCATCAACACAGACTTGCAAGCGTACTGCGCTTCTGCCTGTTTCGTCAAGGGTTGGAGGATCCAGTGAGGCTTGGGTGGCGAGAGGAGGAAAGGCGTTTCGACCCACGTGGCGGAAAATTAAATGAATGACGCGTCTACACGTGAGCACCAAACTTAGGGTAAAGGGCCGCGGCTTCGCCCGGCGTGAACGAGTACTAATCTTTTTTTCGTCTATTTGGCAACAGATGCACAATAGAATAAATTGTGGAAATCTTGCGACTGAATGCAGTAAAAAATCTGACCCTCGATAGAGAGTTTTCTCTTCCCATTGGAACTCCGCTTCCCGGACATCACCGGTCATGCCGCCTTGATCTCCTTTTCAGTCCTTTTAAATCGATGGGAGGTGGGACGCTGGGATGGCCGATAAACAGACACTAAAAAGTCTCCCAGTGCTTCCTTTTGTTTTCGAGGCTGTGATTGTGAGTCGTGTCTTCCGGCGCCCAGAAAATTTTAGAACGAAAATATGAGCTTAAATGTTGGGTTCTGCGGGGTTCCCGCTCGAGCCGCCTTGTTTCGTTTTTTTTTTTAAAAGCAAAAGATGGCAACCTATCCTATAATTGTTTTGTATTTTTGCTGGATTGATAGAGCTGCACCAATATAGTAGTCGCGACGGAGAAGCATCATTGAGTGAGTTTAACTCTGCCATCCGGGCAGCGAGTTCTGGGTTAAACATAAAGTTCAGTCTCTGTAAGATGCTGTTATGCAAACAGGAGCTCAGAGTCCTGCTGAAAGTAAGAATATTATACTGCATGGGAGAAGGCCACCTCCCAATAAAGTCACTGTGGGGTGGACACGGCGGCTGTAAAATAACTCTCCCTCCTCTTTTGCTTCGTTTGAAATCCTGCGATTTCTTTAAGACCATTCAATTGTACCTCGGGCCTCATAACCGTCCTTCAAACTCAGGATCTCTGCGTGTAGGATTTTCAGAGTTCTGCCGAGAGCACACAAAAAATTATCCCAGGTGGGTCATTCATGGCAATTCTAACGCCTGGACTCCAATCTCAACCATATAATCCGATTTTGCAAACCGCTTTCTCTAGTTCTCGTTCTATAAACCCCAGTTCGCGGACATCTCGCATTCATCGTGCACTCGGACTCGGATGTTGGCACGATGTTGAGATAGCTGCACACACACCAAATTAACGCAGAGGCTGCTTTGCGCGGCCCTCGCACGCAGCCATTTCGTGTAACTAAAATTTTGATTGAACGTCGAACAAAATTGAGATGCGGCTTGGATGCGGCCGACGGGCGCCGTCGGTGATTGCCATCTGATAAGAGCGAGAACAAAAAGTTTTTTCTACAAAGATAGGGTGCACACGCAGGGGACTCCTGAGTATTCCCCGAGTAAGTAAACATGTGTCTATGCTCAGCCACTAGAAAGGGCTTCATTTTAATCTAATTGGAGCTCTCAATGGATTAGTACACAGCCACTAGCGGGTCCCTCAACGCTCAGCGTCTCAAGTCTTTTTACGTTTTTCTTTTGGCCCTCCTGAGATCTGAAAGGGACGAAACAACTGTAAACAGTTGTACTCGTAACAGAGCACAACATCGCGTGTGTCGATTAGGTCAGTCTTATCGAACTTCACGCCTAGGGCGGGAGAATGAAATTCTGGAGTAGTGCAGCTGACATGCAAAACATGCGTTGCATGGAATCAAACACAAGTATGGCGCTCCGGTGCGGAGAAGAAAAATCCAGGGACGCCAATTGCCTACTGATAATTAGCAATAGAATAGCAATCACCAAGTGGCCGAGTTAAAATCCCAGCAGTAGATATGGAAAGAATGTGTCGAAGCTGATTTTCACGATATGCGATTTTTATGCAATCTCTTAATGCGTGATTAGACCCAGGTTAGATACCCGTCGATTAATTCATTCTAAAATAATTTGCTGCGTATGTGGTGTGTGCGGGTGTTCCGAGAGACAGTGAAACCCCAGTTCCAAGGCCCCATTCGCTGCGGGAAACCCAAAACCCAGTAGCAATTTAAAGCAGGTTTAAACGCGCCAAAAAAGCAGAAAAAGACAGTAAGCAGCGGATTAGTTGTCGGGCGGCCCAAACGGCAGCAGCTGTTGGTCGCACGGAGGAAACGCCACCGCTGCGGCGACAATCCGAGACAGTAACTCCACATTCTGCTTGAAAATGCCTGTGGTGTTGGCCATGCCCGCGGGGCTCTGCGCGAAGAGGGAGTAGTAGAAGCCACATCCCTAATATATACAACACACGATTCAGTACATGATTATTCAGCCTTGAAGGGGAAGCGGAAGGAAGGAACGCAAACGAAAAGGAGGCTTACGGGCGTGGCGTCAAACGGCGCGGGCGGGGGGGCATCAGCGACAAAGTTTCCCTGGGCATCGTTGTGGCCAGCGAACGGGGCGAGCTCTAAAAACACTGGGGTGCTGGTTGCGAGGATGTCTGCGCCCGTCACCGGGGCTGCCGCGCGGTGCCAGTTTGGCGGGAAGGTCTGGTTGCGTAGGAAGGAGCCGATGGTGGAGAGGGAGGCTTGCTTCGTCGTGCCTGAAAAACATATACATTCAGTTCTGAGATCGGTGAATGGAATAATGCGTGATGGCTTGTACGGTTTGCGAATAGGCTGGAGGAAGCGGAGAGTTAGCTCAGAGGATCTCGATGTTAATAGTGAAATAATTGACGCACTCGAGCAAAAAGGCGATCTCATTGAACGATGCAATGACGCGCGTGGGCGTGAAGTGGAACTGGCAATGTCGATGACAATCGATATGGTGGACCGCTGAATGAAACGTCGGCGCAACTCACCTCCGGGTCCGCCGCCTGGTTCATCTGGATATTGTGCTGCTTGATCGCAGTGATTGTTGGAAGATTGAACACGGTGTTGTTGCCCTCTGGTCCGTTGTCACCAAACTTTCCGAGGAAGAGCAGGTCCTGGAAACCAAAACTCATGTCAGCAGGCACAATCGAATGGAAGCGTATTGTGCGGTAGATTCACGCACCTGATCGTATAGGATGTCCTGGAAATTCCGGTTGTCGCCGATATGCACATCGGCGCGTGTGATTGACGCATCGCCTTGGTGGTTAAAAAAGAAACGCGCGAGGCTAAGCCCAGAGGACGAGCGAAAATATGAGGAGCGTACCTTCAAAGCCTCCGTGCTTTGCGATTCCGCCTGTGACTTTGCTCCCAATGCGACCCGGAAGTGGCGGGACGAGTGGAGACTCGCCGCCGATCGAGATTTTGTTCACGAACGGATTCCCGCGCATCAGCTTTAAAATGGTGAGCATGAGCAGAATACAGGCACCGACTTTGGCTCCAGCCATTACATACCATATTCGCGGCACTCAGGAACGCGGCAAAGCCGATGTCCAAATTGAAGGCCTGGAGGCGAAGATATGTGCATGAATAATGGAGGGAATTAGATAAATGTGCGCGGCGTACCTCGACCTGTGCTAGCGTGACTTGCTCAAAGGTCGCGATGCCGCTGTATATTCATGAATAAAGAGACCTTCTCAGATGGCGGCGTGATTATGAGTACATACTTTCTGGGGATGTACCCATGGTTGGCAAGCGTGTTCATGCCGGCTGAAATCAGAGTTGAACAGTATTAATACGCATTCCAGGACATATTTGAGAGGCGGCGTACGGCAGGCTGAAAGACTTTATTAGTATGGCACGACCGTGACGACGAGGCAGAAAAAAAGAAAACGCACGTCCACGTTGATCGTGCGGTCCTGGTGCGATAAAAGGGTGCGCGGCATCCGGTATTTGCTTCAGTCCAGTATCCGTTGGCGTTGCCGGGAAAATGATCAGAGTGGCGGTCTGCCCGTCGCGCACTTCTCTGCCGATTGCAGGCGGACCCGCAGCGGTGGAAAAGGCGACATGGGCGGCAAGCACAGAAAGGAAGGTGAGGGAACGCATATATTCGTGAAAAAGAGGGAGAGAGCACTAGTCGAGCCGTCGGTGCTCGTCGCACCTTTTATGGCGCATGACAGGGAACGCAATTACGCCTACAGCGATCTGTCAAAAGATTAGTCGCGTAGTTGTGTGGGTGGAAGGGGGGGTATATGTTTGAGGGCAACTGGCGCTGAAAGCTGTGTGATTTCCCCATCCAGTGATCTAGTGTACTCCGCTCCGTTCTTCAACTGATGCTCCGCTCCGTAGGGCTTGGTTTATTATTCCTTGGGCAATAATAAAACGGCGCTCCGTTGGTTAACTGCCGTGTAAGCCAGCAACCTTGTCGCATTTCATTTAGTGTGCGTCTCGGCCCAAGTTATAAGCGCGATGGGTCCGCAAGGAAAACAATTCTACGAGCGCGGCGGAGCATTGTACCATTGTGCAAGCACAGCGGGCAAGACAGACTTCATTATTATATCAGCCAGGGGACGAGTCTCGTTTTTGGTAGCCACAGTGTTGACTTGTACGTACGAGAATGAACTGCGTTGACTTGGACGTGAATGACTCAACTGCGGCCGAGCCGACATGCCCGAGGTGCTGCCGTGACTTTCATCCACCGTCGAGAGCCATCACCTCAAAAAGTCTTGCGAAAAGCATGAAGGCTGGAGAGCAATAAAAAAGTCAAGTCGAGTACATCATATGACCGGCGTTGTAGGAAAAGGATTTACATTACTTTTTCGGGAGAGCGCCCATTTCGGGACTTCGGTGGAGAGCGCATAATTTGCAGCGCTCAGAGCCCGGGCGGCAACGGATGGATACCCGAACGGGACAATTGTTTCACCGCCTCATACATACCCACCCAATGAATTCTGGCCTCGCATACTTCCGAAGTTTCGGCTTGAAGTCGGTGGTAATATTCCAAATCCGAAGTGAGCGGAGCGGAGCAATTGACGAGCCGCGTCAAGCAGAGCAGAGAGTCTTGGAATGTCTCAGGCTTGGGCTGCATGGCGCAAAAACGGCGCCATTGGGAACCGCTTCAACTCTGGTGACGCAGATGCGTAGACTACTTCACCGAGGTAGGACGAGGCCGTCACCTTCATGAGCCTGCAAATCGCCAGCCGCCAGAATCAACACAGAATTCCAGGACAAAAACGTCGGAACGGATGACGCAGGAAGGGCAGCAATAAAACCGGTGGTGGCGGGAGAAGCGCTGGCACTACGTGTGCATGTTTGGTGCATGTTGGATAAGGCGGTGTCGGACCGCTGGTCCGACATCCGCGGTTCTGCTCCTGCCTTGACCTGTCGATCCGTGGCAAGGCTCGTTACACCACAGCTAGACTTCACTCTACTCTACGCAATATATTTCTACTACAACTCTACAGTCTCCCTCGTCGTGTCGTCCAAACCCTTCCCTTGTCACAGTGCTTACGCCTGGTCCGGGACAGTGGTCCATCCCAACCTGGTTCTGCCAGTGCAACCCAGGTCCCGCTTAGTTTGAACAGCCAAGTCTCCCACGCCCGTAGTTCCAACACGCACAATTTGCTTCGCTCCTATGCACCACCACTTCACTCCACCATCATCGTGCCCGTCTAAATATGGTGCACACTGGACCGGTGCGTTCTTTCTTTGTTTCACTCCTATGCATCGTTCTTCTTTCGAATTTTCCCCGCGCTACTCCCATTTCAGTTAATTTCTTCCGCACCCCATAATATTAATAGGTATTAGCCTCCATATGAATCTCCCAATATCGTACTATTCTCACCAAATTTAAAGCTCGCGACCCAAACCGTACATCGCATCTCGTCTTATATCTGCCCCCGCTGTGCTGCGCTTCACATTAAAGCACCGGGCCGCTGTGCTTCGCATTAAAGCCTCAACACGGCGCCACGTTGCATCCACTGATATAACTGCTCCTCTTCATGTTGCTCTACCCCTCGTTCTAACCCAAGGTCAGTGTTGGGGCAGTCGGCGCTTCCTCGTTCATAATCATCGTTTCGGACTATTGAACCTGAAGTTTCGGAGTTTTGTGTCCCCAATCGTTGTGCTTCGCGTGATCTCACTGTGCTCGTCTAAGTTTAACCGTCGACAGAATCAGCTTGGGCATCTATTAATTTTAACCTGGAGCTGGCCTCGTGTGAAACACGTTTCCACCTGCATAACTTGGACTACATCCCCGACTGGTACATTCATCGCCGATGGGAAACTCTATCTCCAGCAATTCCGGCTCCAGCACCTCTGCCAGCTCGGGGAAAAATGCCCCCTACTCGGTGAAAAAACATAACCCCCTTAAAACAAAACCATTTTTTTTTTGGTCATTGCCTGCCCGGACATCACCGGTCTTCAGATCACGCCGAATGTAGCCTTTGGCGTTGCCTGCCGGGGCGTGATCGATCGCCGTTTAAAATGTTCAATCTCGGCGCGCTCTAGATTTTATGACCGGCACCCTCCTCGCGCACGGCCGCTTCCTCCCCACTCCTCCTATTATTCTTTTTGAGTCCTTGGCTAACTACTACCTTTTACAATGTGTTTGTCTCCATGCTCTAACCTTGAATGCGACGAGATGAGAGCATATCACCGGATCCGACCACGTTAAATAAAGAGTATCTATATATATATATACAAGACGTGCCTTCGCTTCGCTCCGGCATACGCGATTGGTTTTTTGAGGTGTAAGAATGTCCTGAATGTATACACACCGCCATCTTCTCTCTTTATCAAATTACCCATGTCCGTTTGAAGCTTTTCAAACCCCGCTCTGGGGGAAATCTGCCCGGACTTTTGGGTGGGCGCCAAAGCAGGGACACCATGTGCTCAGAAATAGACACTAGTGTGGGAGTCAAATTACAATCGAATTTTAAAACCGAGCAGCCGCTTGTTAGAACTATAATAATAATACATGTCGCTATTGATTCACGTCGTGGAAAGTGGACAATGTCCACAATGTAAACATTACCCGCACCGCAGAACGGAGGGAAGTACTGAAGTTACTACTCCTGCCGCGCAATAACAATAATGTTAGCTAAGAGGTATGCAGATGGACCACAGCACGACGTAGTACTTGTGGAAAGTCGGAACTGATTACTGGCAAAAAATGATCACAATCAAGAAATATGGAAAACGGATCACCGCAGACACCTCATTATTTTGAGCCACCGAGAACCCGAATTGAAACAGCGATAGCACGGCGAATGCAGGGACGTACGGCAGACTCAGCGCAAAAAATGTAAAACGTCGGCGCGAGAATGGCTTATGTCGCACCGTCAGCAAATTTTTGAGGAAAAAATGAGAGAGACGCCGTGCCAATTTACGGGCTCGGAGGAAGTCCCAAAGGTGACAAAAAGATATGCGGCTCGCGCAGGGTGTGCGGAATGGCTAGGATATAGTCTGTGGATGAAGCGCACCTCAACGACAGTGAACACGAATGTCTCGCGGGGCGCAGATCAGCAAAAGGTCGAAACAAATCAGAAGGCGGCCCACCGAATACCTCGCAAAGAATACGAATTTTGATTCGGAGCCGGCGCAGATGAATTCAGTCGGGGAGCGAGGCGAGGCGCGAAGCGCCCAGCGAACCTAGAACCCGGGGTAGGTACTAGAGAGAGATTGGAGGACGGGGCCACTACGTTGGAGATCAACATTTCGTCAGCAAAAGGTCCCAACAAATCAGAAGGTGGCCCACCGAATAGCTCGCAAAGAGGAGCCTGCGGAGATGGATTCAGTCGGGGAACTCGTGCGTATCAAAATGAATGATGCATGTGTGGAACACACCTCGACACATTACTTCGCTCCCCGAGGACTTCCTATCGACAGGATGAGACGAGATGGATATCCACTCAGACGGAAACATGACGCAAATCCTGTGACGAAATGTCGGCACATTCCGGTCAAAGGTAAACGACGAGCTCATCTGGAGATGGTCAGTTGAAGGCATTCAAATTTTGAATCTTGAAGGAATGAAAGCGCCAAACATTTGAAAGGGAGGAGTACGGTGTTGCTGTCGAATGTTCTAAAGGCGTTTGAAGTTGAGGAGCCCCGGATCGAGAAGGCGGAGCCCGAGAAAATCAAGAGGCATCGATAATGGCAGTTTCCTGGATAGGATCTTGAAGGACATCAGCTCAAGGTCTTGCGGGATCTTGATAGACGATTTCTTTGAAGCCGCAGAACTCTAGGTCTTGTCTTGCGTCGTGAAATTAAATGGAAAAGTTCGAAGCCCGAGTCAAAGTCAAAGGATTTTGAAGCGGCGGTGATCAGTCCTGATTGAGTCCTGAGCGTCGTTTGTGACCTCGGGATCGTACTGGGTCTGCTGCAACCAAGATCTGACTGATAAGCGGGCAGTGAAGATTGAGGAGGGCCGTAGGATGACGAAATGATGCATGGCGCAGGTCGGAGGAGCAAGGTGAGATTGAACGGGCCTGCGTTTGAGTGATTCTTGAGTGCTTCTGAAAGCACGGTGAAGGGGAAGTGTCTAAGAGTTCGATGGGATACTATGAAGAGAGTGAAGATGATGGGCGTAGCGAAAGAAGATAACGGGGGAGTGCCTGCCTTTTGAGAGGGTCTTGAGCGGCTGATCGGCGATGTTGAAAATAAACTGTGCCCCAGTTCTCAAAGCGCTAATCTGTCACAAACCGGCATCAGCCGGCGAACTTTAGAATAAAAGGAAATAGGAAGCCTAAAGAGCAGTCGATGTGAAAAATGTTTCAAATATGGAAGGATACAAACAGGTTCAATCTGATTCGAGGGAACTGCTTAATATACGAGGTATTTGTGGTCAAGAGGAACCACCGTATTCACGCTATCACCTGTCCCCCTGACGGCACACAGATTAAATTTAAAGCAAATCCAGATGTAGCGGAACGACCTATCTCAACGCGGTGTATGGCATTGTTTGGCAGAAGAGGGTGCGTTAATTTGGTTCTGTGTCGCAGAAGAGGGTGCAAGTATTTGGTTCTGTATATTTCTCCAGCAACAATCCTGAGGAGAAGCGCGGCATTGACAAGACAAAGAAAAACATTCATTTGACGTGAAGTACATGCCGTTTCGACGCACTACATTCCCCAGCACATTCCGCTGCGCGTGCTGCGAGACCGCATGCGGTCCTCTTGCAGCACGCACTACTGGGTACGACGTACCGCGTCGAAGTACGCTCACGCGTGATGTGATCCGCGCTTCCCCGTTTCAATCTGTCGTTTGCTGTGGAGAGGCTGCGGCGTGTTGAGCCTCTTGTGGAGCTCATTCGACAACGCGTGATCTGCCCCCTACTCGGTGAAAAATCAAAACCCCCTTAAACACAGACAAAAAACTTTTTTACCCATGCCTTAATTTGGCTATATGAACGGACACAAGATATGCCTTCGCTTCGCTCCGGCATGAGGGCTCTTTCGGGTATATATCGTATACGTCTTTCGGGCGCATTTGTACAATGATGTTTTATTCAATCTCAGGCATTTTACTCGGACTAATATTGAACACTTGGTGAAGTTACAATGACCTTAGCGACGACAAAAATGAAGCCCATCCTTCCAACACCTTCTCGTAGCCTGAACTTTCGAACAGGGAAACCCGACTGCTCCAGATTGTTTCCGAGCAAATGACCAGTATGTAGCACTCACCAGAATAAGCGAGTTTTGTAAGAAATCCGGGAGGTAAAACTCGGGGCCCCTTCTCGAGAGTCACTGCAAGGCGGATGAGAGCGAACTGCATCATAAATCTATGGTATATTGAATATAATAATGCAGAAGTAAATTGGCGACCTAACTGTGTTGCTGTAAGAGAAGAGATAGGGATTCTGTTGGTGAAGTTTTTGATATGAGGTATTCCGATCCGAATGCTTCTAAACAAACAGGCGGCCATGAATCAAAGGCACAGTCTGGAAACAGAGCGAGAGAAGACAAATCCTTTGTTCCGATGGGACCAGTATGTTTCGTGATGGAATGTACATGATCCGAGGCGGCTAAGAAGAACCAACAGAGGGTTGAAAAGCACGGTTTTGAAGTCAATTTGATGAGGGGTTGTGTCTCGTCTTGTGAGCGCGCAATTGTGCTTGTGCATTTGAAGAGTAGGGGTTGAGGCTTGTGCTTGCAGCATAGGAATAAAAACAAAACAGCTTGAGTGCCAGGAATATTTGCATGGGAGAGTGGGCAAATGAGGTAAGGGGCAGAACGCCAAAGTCGATTGAGGGGATGCAAGCCGTTTTATACCGTTTATACCGCGGCATGCCAAGCAAGACTACGTGGCCGCAGCATAGCTGCCGTGCGCTGCAGTATTGCGGGAAATGTGGTTATGACTGTTTTTAACTGCGGCACGGTTGTTTCTGGTCTTGTGTTCAAGTCATGAGGCTTGCACATAATTCTGCGGAATGTCAAAGACTCAAAGTCGAGTCACTTTGCCGCCGCAGTTCAAGGTCAGGAGGTATGATCCGGTGATGCATTGGCGGAGCTCCGTGGCCGTAAATGGAACGTAGCTGTAGGCATACTGTGTGCTCGTGAGAGTCGAAAAAGGTGCGAACGAAGGACCAGAGTGGAGGAATAAGAATGGGGATATACAAATGGGGATGCTGCACAAACATGGACAATCTGATTCGATAGATTTCGTTAAGAGAACGGATAATTACCGCACATCGGATCATACTGAGCATCCTTTCTCACTTCATCTGGTATAGATATGGATATCCGGGTCGTTTTTTCATCTGTGCCTCGTTTCTCACCTTACATTTTCTATTTAATTCATTGTACTTCTCAACTCTCAGACCTTACCCAGGATATAGAGTATAACCGCGCCCCTAGGTTGCCTCGCTGGTTACCCCTCCAAATATAGGTTGATGGCGGCCCAGGGGCCGTGATCGATACACGTGATGCCGTCGCATCGACGCGCTCCTCACCGTTTCAGTCAATCCGCCGTGTTTTTGGGCAATTTATTTATTTATCCACACCTGTACTCATGCTCTGAGCTTGGCGGAGGCACTTCAGTGCCTATTAGGAACCATGGAGAGCATGAAATAGAGCAACTTTCTCAAATAGTGCCTATAAATTGAAGTATTGAATCCAATAAGATGTATGGAGGGGCGCTGCGAGTCTGAAATTATGTACTGTCATGTGTTGAGAGATTTCATTGAGTTCCTAGGGAACAAGGACCCATTTCACATTTTTTACAATGCATACTGTTGAAATATTTGGGCCTGAGATCCCACTGATACTGTAGCCTCTGAGATAGGATTCTTGGGTGATTCAAGAGGGAATAAACATATTTCATCACTCTCTCAGTACTTTTCATCAATTATTTTGCCTGCTCAAATATATATTCGTCCACCTTTAACTCACCTGCCAATTCCAAAAAGGGTAACATATTAGGCAGGACATGTAGTCACATGTCCTAACTAGTTAGGCCCATCCCCTGCCATTTGCGCACCTTGGGGACCCTGCGGCTTTTGGGGGGGACGTCCCGGGGAATTTTTTTTGAAAAATAGAGTCCCTCGGGGTGGATCTGGCAGTATTCCCACGTACTGTACAGTCACATGTTGAACTTTTTTTTTTTGTCCCTGTCCCCTCAATACCATGGCCACCTCGGTCCCTGAGGGAGACCGCAAGTCCCCTGTCCCCACTGTGTCCACCGTGGGACATAATTAGCACATGCACACTGGAGATCACACCACGAAAAGAAAAATGGCAAGGGCACAATGTCCCCTCTGCACCTCACCCACCACAATAAGACACTGAATGTCCCTGCAGCCACCGCAGTCCCTGTCCCCACTCCGCCCACTGCAGGGACAAATAAAATTTGAAGTGTCCCTTCCCACCGCAGCTACTGTGATCAAACCAGCTGATCAAGGATGTCAACATGGTCCCATCCCCACCTCGTCTACCACAGGGACATGTTTAAGAAAAAAATTGTGTCCCCTGCAACCCCTGCAACTACAGCCACCCCAAGCAGCAGCTGATTAAGATCAGCATAATGTC
Source organism: Mycena rebaudengoi (assembly GCA_029282285.1). Lineage (NCBI taxonomy): Eukaryota > Fungi > Basidiomycota > Agaricomycetes > Agaricales > Mycenaceae > Mycena > Mycena rebaudengoi. The sequence continues at coordinate 767,321 of JARJCX010000055.1, forward strand.
CCTGTAGTCACTGTGGTCCCTGTACCCACTCCACATACCATGGGGATTTCTTTTTTCAAAAATGTCCCTTACACCTCCATCAGAGCGAGGGGACAGGTCTCACAGATGTGTCCTTCCTACCTTGGCCACCGTGTCCCCAAATACCCAAATGTCAATTCCCATTAACATACAAAAGAAAGACAACAAGCTAGTCTGTGGAGGCCTGCAGTATTAGGTGCAAGTTCTCCGCCACCTCCTCCGATTCCTGCACCTCACCAACGTAGTCATCAACCTCTGCCTCTTCCTCTCCCGCACGGATCACATCTTCACTGTTGATGTGGGTTCTGTCAAGTTGGCCGCAAGGTTTAGGGCTGCCTGCTCCGATTCAAGAGCCTGAAGCCTGGATGCCTCTATGTTTGCATCCACCACACCCTCCATCGGTGCCGGCTCCTGAACTGGATCCTGCTTCCGAACACCAGGTACTAAGGTGCCTGTGAAACGATCTTTCGCCTGGTCTGCTAGCTTTCAGAAGCGCTTCATGTGTACCTCATCAAAGCAACCCCTTTCCCTCCTGTGCAATCCTATCATGAAGGCGAGCCCAGGGTCAGTTTGCCTGACCTCAGCCTCCTTTTCCAAGAGAAAGACATGTTCATCGTGGATTTTTGTCACCACCCTCCATATTTCAATATTGAGCTGAAGGATTTCCTCACGGGCCCATTCGATCTTAAAGTGGGCATCCATGATCTCGCGGGATGCCGGTACTGCCCATGGTCGAATTTCTGCCAGCTCTTCAGGATTCCGAAGGAGGTTAAAGTCCGCTAGAAAAGCATATTCTACCACCTATTCCTTCCTGGCTGGTGTCGCAAGAGATGCCGCTGCATCGTTATAGCTGACGAGAGCAGATCGAACTGCCTGGGACCTTGCCTGGAGTGCCTTGGCAATATGTTTACGAAGTTTGTATCCTATATGATAATTAGCAACGGAGATCTTCATGATTACCAACCTCACCCGTCTGCGACATATTCATCTTTGTCAGCTCAAACATCCTCTGGATGACCAGTCTTTCCAGCCTGCTAAGAGCGGTGTGGTACCGCTTAGTGCTAACCAGGTAGGCAGCCGCCGCCCATTCATCACTGGTCGGCAGCCATCTGATTTCAATGGCCATGAACTCTTCCTGCTGCTGAACGGCAGCCAGTGCTCCATCGTAGTTCTCCTGAGCATAACGCCTGGTGACCTGGGTGGCACGGGACCCTTCACCAATTGCCTTGTCGAGTTTGGATCTGTGCACAGGGACATGCGGTATAAGCATGGGACACAGTATGAAGGGAACATAGGGACAAGGTGGGGTTGGTAAGGGGACATTGTGGTATAAGTGGGGACAGGGGGACATGGTGGAGGAGGTAAGGGGACATTTAAAAAAAGACTTGCTTTCGATCCTCCAGGTTCACCATCTTCTGGTAGTACTCCATCTGCAGTGTGTTTTCCTCGTCATCAGTCTTTAGATCCGTCAAATACTTCTTCTCCATGTCCAGTTGCTTGCGGAACTCAAACACATCCTGGATCCCAGCCGCCTGCATAGCCACTTGGAGTGCGGGCTCCCCATCAATAATTTCTATTGGCTGCCAGTAGTTGTTGACAAGGAAGGTGCCTGAGTGGAGGTTGAATTGTTAGGTGAAAATAGACATGTCAATAAACTCACTGAGATTTGCGTAGCTCTCAAAGTCATCATGATGAGACATGTATGAGACAATGGTCTGCTTTCGATGGAAGATACTTGCATATTGAACAGACCTTGCAAGGAAGTTTGATTTCGAGAACAAGCGCTCACAGCCCTGGAGATCCTCAAGCCCCATACCAGGGACATAGTTCGCCAGGTACTCTAGCTGGCACAAGCGGTTATGGGCATGTCCATGGAAGGCACCAACCAGTGTCTTCATCTTCAGGTCTTTTGCCTTCTGCCCAAGGGGACTGTTGCGGGCTGTTGTTCCGAAACCACAGCCTATATCATATCCTACTCCCTCACTTGTCTGTTCACAGAACATAGTGCCAATGTTAATTATTGTGCGCGTGGGCTTGGGACATCATACCCAGGATGCCACAGAAATCGCAGGCAGCTTGACTGCCAGCGCCACTCACCAGTCAATTATTCCTTCCGCTCGCTCATCCCTACAACAACAATCAAGCCTTCCCAGCTGGCAGGTATTCGATATCAAAGTTGAGAGAGAAGAAAATTCCCGAGGCCCTTCCCTGTTCAAGGACCTGGGTCGGTGGTACAAGTCGGTAAAGAGGAAGGATGCTTTGTAAAGGGTTATGCTCCTTATTGTGGTCACGTCCGTCTTTACATACTGTAGCACGAGAACAACAGCAACAAGTATGGTTGTTTATGTGTGAGGAATCCGGTGGAAAAAAGCGCGCGAGATCGTGCATAGCCGATGACTGAGAAGCGCAGCATTGAGTTGATTTCAGATGTGTGCGGATCAAGGACAGCATCAGAGGCCGGCATTTAGCTAAGCGTCGACCAACGGATCGGCTGAGTTGACTTCGCCGCCGCTGGACATCAACGGTACTTTCGAGGCATGGTTGGAAGGCTACCCATTTTCCTGGCTGTTCGGACTCTCAAACCCGTGGCTGTGGCACATGCTCAGCCACTGGTGACTCATAGCCGCGGTTTTGAGGGTCAGAATGGCTGCGCAATATTGTATACCACGCAGCCGGCTGGCAAACCCACCCCCGGCGTGCGATGCCTGCAAGAAACGCCATGTTCTTTGCCACCCACAGCCTACAGGAAGACAGTGTCCACGATGTGAGGACAGAGGCGTCCAGTGAGTGTTCGCGCATCTTGCCATTTTCCGACTAGCTAATGCGCAATATGTTTGCAAATGAAAATTAACTTGGCCCTACCTATATTGTCGTGTCATTTGGGTACCCAATTGCAATGCCGGTTTTTTTTTTCGGCACCCTTTAGGGCTCGCAAACCCGACTTGTGGCCCCCATATCGGCCCTCCCATTCCACTTCAATTTTTTTTCCATGCTTGCTAGGGCTCCCAAACCCTACCTTAGCCCCTCATACCGGACCTAGATTAATGCCCTTAATGGCACCCCCCCTGTCTTTAATTGGCACGTTTCTCATTCAAAACGGCTTTGTTTTCTGAGATCTAGATGGGGTATGGAAGAGCACTCTTGTGGTCTTGACATCCACAATATTTACAAGCCATCGGCATTGATAGAACACATCTACATTCATGCAAAATAACCTCTTGATGCAGACACTGATGCGGGTACACGTGCAGACATGCAAACACTTTTGATGCAGACAGAGTAAACCGATGCAGACCGAGGGCCTTTAGGTTATTTGGGGTTGTTCAAGGGAAGGAAACAATAATTTCCAAACCGGCCATGGGAGAATCTGATGTCTAACCTCGTTGACGCAACAACGAATTCAAAGCCAGAGTTCTTTCACGAATATGCTAGCAATGAATTAAATTTATATGATCCTCGATTCGGCACAGATGAGTGGAATCCAAATCCATGTGCGCTGGTCGCTCGAGTAGACCCGCAGGTTCGATAACATCTGATCCAGATGTCAACGGCCACAGCCCGTTGAAAACACGGCATTTCGAGCGATACGTGCGCGCCAGATTCTTTCGACTTTGCGCAAGCAGGCAAGTTATCTGAAGCCCATATTTGAAAGTCCCTTGTGACAATTATCAATAAACTAGGGGAAGAGCGCAGGGCTTGGAAGAAATTCCCGACGCATAATCCTGCGAGCTGATGATGAGAAATCGTATGTGCGCACCTCAGATGGAAAGGAAAATTCTGTAAACTGATGTGATATCTCCACTTATGCGTGGTGATTCACAGTTAGCCAGAAGACGAATCTCAGCGCAGGCAAGATCCCCGGTTTGGTACTTGTAACGAGCTGAGTACTGAAGAGTTGAATATTACCTGGCATTGTGGCAGAATGAGCTTAGGAGTAACATTAGAACAAAAGAGGAAGACCAATGCTGTCGGGGGGTCTTCAGGATGGTAGAGGATACGAGGCCGAAATTGCTTCAACTCTCGTCTCCAGCAATGAATCGAGCAAAGATCGACGATAACAGTGAGAAGTCAACCTTTATTGACAATGGCAAGCCTTCCTATGTCTTTTGGTCAAGAAAGAAATTGTTATGTTGTCGTCGCGATACTCACTAGTGAAAATAGTTCTGCTCGCGCGTTCCAACGTGAATACGCAGCCCACGATCCGCTAGCGCTCGAAGGCGATGGCTATTCACTAGGGGTGACAGGCTTCGAGTAGGTGTGTCGGTGCGGAGGCCGTATTCGTACCAGTGGAGGTTGAACGACTCGAGTGGTGCGCGCGCTGCGTCACCGACATCGCATCTGGAGCCGAGCGCATCTAGCAGCTCGGTGCCGGGCTGGTCCGTCCCGTAGGACGAGTAAGTGAAATGCTGGAGCTTCGGCAGGAAATCGGGTGCGCTGCGGCGGTCGAGCGCGCGAATAACGTCGGTGGTGATTGGTGGGTTGGCAGGATGGATGAGTTCCAGTGTTGTGAGGTGCATTAGAGGTTCGAGCCACTGAATAGGGACTGTGGGAGACATGCCGACCGTGAATGAACGTAACGTAGGGCCCACCCGTGCCAAAAACGGGATAAGGTCGGCGTCCAGATCAGAATTCCATATCGCGTAGCGACCTCCCAACTCCAAATCCTGCAGTCTCGGAAGAATGAGGAGGCGCAGAATGTCCGGATCTCTGGCAGAGTTGTGAAGGGCAAGCGAATTCAGGGACGCGAGGCACAAGGGCATTTCCCCGAAACCCGTTTCTTCCTCCTCGCCGGGTGATTCAATGCGGCAGAACTCCGAGAGCGAGGTGGCTAACCGCAAAACGGCCAAGCATTCCGGAACGGAGATCAAGGTTGCAGTCAACTTCGTTAGTTGCACCTACGAAAGGACCAATGATGACGGCGGAATCCCCTCAAGGTCGAGGTGGCGGAGAAGAGGAGCATCGCGGAAGAGCGGAATCGGAGAGTCAGACGCGCTCTGGTCGAGGGAAGCAAGGGTGAGGTCCCGGAGGAGGGGAAACGGTTGGATGGAGCTGAGGTCGACAAGAACGTCTGAGTCGGCCATAATGTTTGGAGATTGGAACTGTGATGCGTGCTGACGGATGATGAATTCCAGGGGAGCTGATTCCGCGTGGGGAGGGTAAATGACTGTGAGTGATAAGGGGCGCGTGCCAGCACGGCTGAACCACGTCGTTTTATTTTCGGTTTAGTTCCCCACCCATTTTTTGTTTTCGACCTATCCGCATGGCCCAATATTTCTGAGAGTAGTACTGTATCATTTCGTTCAATTCTCCTACTCATTTGCCGCTCCGTTATGTGGTACAAAACCCGAGGCTGTGTCTTTGGTATAGCCACCCATTTCGTCCCGTGGCGAATTAATAAAAATTAATTGCGCAGCGATAGAACTTGAAGGACGACGCAGGAGGTGTAGCCACAGGGACGGCATATATTCCGGCGGTGCGGGATATTTCCAGTCGGTATGTACGATGCGGATGGGATGTGGAGGGAAGAGAAGTAGGTGTAGGCTATGGGAGACACACGAGGCGCATCGGAAGACGCGCGCCCGGAGAGAGACGCTGCGTATCATACAGTAGTAGCATGGCCGGGCAAAGACAAAAGAAAGCTTCGGTGGAAAAAAGTATACGTGCGTGAGCTGGAGACAGAGATATATATATTCGGACATGGATGCTGGAGATGATTCTGGCAGGTGGACGGAGCATTGAAGGGAGCGCCTCAAGCGGCCGTGCGCGCGCGCTACATGGCGGGCGATCTGAGAAGTGACGTCGGGTACGGCGGTGGCGCGGCGTGGGGAGCACAGGAGGACGAAAGCACAGATCCCACTTTATGCCGAGACGAGGGGGGCGCGGATGGTGTCCCTGGTATCGAAGAACGAAGAGAAATTGCGCCTCGCAAGAACCTTGCAAGAACCTGCGGAAGAATGGAGAGCCCAAAATTGCTGGTGCCACACTGTGGGGAGGATGTACAATCCGAGCTGAGTGATCCAATCACTCAACCTGAGTGACAAAATACAATCACCGGTGATTGTATTTTGGCAGAAAACGCAGGTTGTACTGATTGTATTCTACAATCAGGGGGATTGTATTCATACAATCAGGCCAATTGTTTCTCTCACTTGTGTAGATTGTATGTATCAATCAAATGAGGTTTCAAAATATCCATTAGGGTACACACAGCTAATTCTACAGTCCCACATGCCTGTTCCTGGCGCATTCAGCAGCCAACATTGTCTGTAGTGAAGATAATATCAGCGATGAATAAAACAATCCAGTCCAAGAACTTACCGCGACAAGCCCAATAATGTTGTCAGTGCGCCGTGCGAGGTTGTAAAGCCACTAATATTCAAGTCAGTTGGCGAGGAAAATGGAACAAATTGAAGACATAAGTACCAGTGAGACGGGGTGTGCAATAAGGATGACATTCATAAGTGGGCACTAAATTCGAAAGCAAGGCGCAATGTCAGACGGCGGAGAAACAGCCGTGATCGCAAAAAAAAAATAGAACTCGCCGTGCGCAGAGTTCCAATCATGCCCCGAACTTCAATAGACACGGGGGGGGTCCGCGCGAGAGTCCACGAGGGAGTTACAACGGGAGGTGCGCCGCTGGGGTGTTGAGAATGGTGAATAGTAACATTAGCATGGAATGAACGAAAAAACTTACAGTATACTCTCGTTAGAGGCGTACGCAAACTTCGAATAGAATTTGATTGAGAGACGGCATGAGTGCGGTGAAGAAAAAAGCGGCCACAGTGGGTACGTACGTGAATGATGATGTTCTTGAACGAGTGGACGAAGACTGTCCAACGAGACGAGACGATTGGCGGATATTGAGATTGCAGATAATAATTTGTCTTTTTAAGGGATGTGAGTACATACCAGAGAACGCTGCAGGGGTAGACAGACCTTGTACGCAAGCAAAGGTCTCGCCGGGTAGCGACCCATTCAAGGCGGCCGCCTCTGCACACCGCCCGCATCTCTGGTAGACCTACCGACGCCGCCAGCTCTCTCGCACCGGGCCTCTAAGAGTCTAACAAGACACTCACGTGGACGAAGTCCGAAACGCGCACCCACAGTGTTACCGCCCGCACGAACCCGAGTGTCTTTAATACCACGACGATGCAGGCACGTCGAAAAAAGGCCGGCGCGCAAGGCGCATTCGGCGCCGAAGTCGCGTTTCGCCTGCGGAGTCAGGAGACGTGCCTACCCTCCACGGACCAGGCCGCTCATCACACCACCGCCCAAGCTGCCGTCACGACTTTGCGTAGGACCACCACACGCTACACCGCGTCGATGTCTCCGACGTCCGCCGCCGCCGACGCCCGACACCGCGGACCTAAGAGGGTACACCCGGCGAGTCCCGAGACGTGCGCTCCGCCGCACCTCTTTCGCGCCTGGCACCTCTTTCACACCGCACGTCCCGCGCCACGCCCGCCGCCACCACCGCAGAATATCTGTCACCAGAGCGCAGAGCCCAACAGCACCAGACGACGGGCCTATCGCACGGCGTGGCAGACACACCTGCCGGCTCATAGCAGCATGTCCCGCGCGTCTCCGGCAGGACGCCGACATCGCACGTAAACCGTCTGCACTCCCCACGACCGGCGCCAGTCTTAGCAGCACCACCACGAGACAGCACCATTGCCGGCGCCTCCTCGTTCGTGTCTCCACTCTTTGGCACCCACACGGCACACCACTACCGCCACGCCACCTCCGATACGGCGGATCGAGGCGCGACGCAGGGCAGCGCGCCAACGAAACAGCTGATACGACGCGGTGGATGCCACGACGGCGACGCAAACGAGCGGTGCCACGGGCACCCCGACCCAGCCACACGTCGCCACGGACCAGCGTCGACAAAATGCGGTGGCCGCAGACGCAGACACACCGCCCACGTCACAGCTCGAGCGCGCGCCTAGCATGTCTGTAATACGCCTTTGCGCCTTGGCGCAGCATTTGCCTCACCGGCGAGTCGGCCCTGTCCGCGCCGGACAAAGGACGAAAAACGACGAAAAAAAAATAGAAACAAAATAGAAAATCAAGAGACAGAAGATGGGGAGGAAGGATGTGAAGAGAGACCCAATACGCAGACACCACAGACTAGATAACGCGCATACATAACGAGAAAAGGCGCAGAGAATGGGTAGAGGGCTCGAGTCCGACAAACCAGGAGCCGAGGACAGTGCAATGGGGACTAGAAGGATGAGGTGGATAGTAAGAGGGTATACAGAGCGAGATATGTGAAGTGTTAGAAAGGAGTATGGGAGAAGCGACGAAAAATGCGAACCTTACCTCGTTATCGCTCCAGGTCCCTCCCGGCACTCCAGGTGAGTCTTATAAGGCTGTAGGGCATTCATATGAGTTCGCATATGAGTTTTGAGGTCCAGCGGCGCGAAGGAGGATCGGACACACGTCCTTCTTGGTGAAAATCACAGAAAAATGGTATTTGGCCGTTGATGAGTCGTGTGGCTAAAGGATAGTCCCAAATCGCGGCCAGAGTGTGTATGTAGGCCATATGAATAGGTTGAAGCGCGACGGAAAGGAACTGAGGTGCGGAACAGGACAGGGCGACGCGCGACGGTGAGGGAGGGGACAGAGATGGCGGAGTTTGAAATTAACAACATGAACAAACAATGTGTGAATATTCGGTTCAACGTCACTCAACGTCGGCCAGCACCTATTAATGTCAATTAAGACAATCATATTTTAATCTTGAGACAAAATACAGCTCAATTCCCAAATATGAGTCCTGATATGGACCTGGCCGCATGATTCATATAATTTCTGACTCGCAGTTCGTCTCATCTGAACTTGAATCGGCGGGCAATAAATGAAATAAAAATAGAGGAGTAGTGGGAGTTCCGCAGAATACCCATGAGTTCAAATTCCATCATAAAGTCCACCTTCTTCTCCTTAGTGGACCTTCTGCTTCATTTCCGCTTTCTCCTTCCTCAATTTTTTGACTTTATGTAAGCGTGGTGAGATATTAGGTCAATATTTCATTGGATTGAATGAGTATTTTGAGATTGTTCAGACTCACCCCAGGTCGAGAAATCTAATACCACGGCTCTGCGCGTTTGCGGCCTGTGTCAGTCGAGGCCCATCAGAAAGTTACAAAAAAAAAGCCCTGTACATGTCATCAAAATTAAGAGTGAGAGGGTCTTGAAAACTGATTGAATTACAAGCCAACACATTCGAAAACAAATGGGTGAGCTTGTGCAAAGATTCTTGGGTCATAAAAGGACCATACTTTGCATCATATCATCAATCGCGTTATTTTCAGCATCAATGCCTCTTCAACCCTTCCACGTTGGCTTTTGTCGGAGAAGTTCGGGAATCGGCGGCCACAAAAGGTGTCAAGATGAGAGATATGAAGACCTTCAAGTAGACGGGTTACAAGTCCTTGCCGTGACCACGATGGGGCCATACAACAAGAGGGTCAGCTAGGTTGTTTCGTTCATGAATTCCATCTACATGGGTGATACTCAGCATTTGATTCAAGATATACTTACGGAGTTGAGATACTATCATGGCATTAATATGTAATCACCATTTTTGGCCAATATCGTAGTGACGTCGACATCTTGCAAGTCACTGAATGAGCTCCGTGTATCCAGGGAGTTGGCGCAAGAAAGAGAAAGAGGCGCGGTATCTGAGCTGAACCATTGGATTTTCAACTTCATATTGGTTTAGAAGCTGATTCGATAGGCCAGGAAGATGAGGTGGTATTGAGAGATGTGGCAAACGTTAGTGAAACTGACATCAACATCGGAGTCTGTTGAGGATGGGATAGGACGGAATGAGTGGATGCCGAAACATGTGGAATCAAGGGCTAAATCACCTAAATCACATAGAATAACTAAACACGCTCCGCCCTCGAGAAAAAAGACAAAAGAAAGGAAGCCAACCCACAAGTAATCCACCACCTGGAAGCAGTTGATTCTTGGCTATGCATCGGGGAGAACCATGAGTGTGAAGCTCGAGATAGGGAGTGTGCAGGCGAGGTCGTAGCAGATGAGCTATTGTATCAGACAGTTCGTGAAAGGAATGAGAAAGGAAGAGAAGTGGACGAGTCACCTTTTGAGTCCGGATCTCTGGCTCCGCATGAGATGTGCGAGTATACCAGTATCCGCTAAGGAGGCTGTGGGTGTGATGGTCAGAGGTAACATGATTGAGGAACGTGAATGCAAAAATTTCGAGGAGGATGGTAGCCGCACGTCGTCTCAAGGTGCTGCTTGTCAAGTATCGCGCCACCAACAGCACCACATTCTGTTTTAAATTCGCCCACATGAGATTTCCTAAAATAAAGCCGCGCACCTCGATCGGCGTCGCAATTTCACGCTCTTGCTATCTAGCTCCAGCACACCGTTCAAGATGTTGATTCGTCGTCCCTCGGCGGCTTTTCCCCGTGCCCGCAGAAGGCAGGAAGCTTTTCAGCTTCGCATTTTTGCACATACGTGTGCGCGTCGTGGGTGGCGAGCATCCAGTCAAGGAGCTTGGCCATCGGGTAGGCGATGGGCGACATGAGAAACATGAGAAAAAGGACGAGGACGAGCGGTGCGTAGGCGGCGCCGATAGAGAGGCCGTGCACACAGAGAAGGTTTGCGGGATTCGTTGCGGTGGGTTGAGAAGCTGTAATAGATGTTATCGAGATGCTGGCTGACCCGAAGACGTCTGGGTGGCATTTGTCGGTATCTATCGTCAATACGAGCAGGATTTGGAATTGCACACCAATAGCTGCGGTCAACTGCAATAGCCCGAGTGATGCGCACTATATTTTCGAGTAACATCAGCAGTCAACAGCCTCTGAGCCTCCCAACCGGCAGGTTTATTATCTGAAAACTTGGCGGATGTTCGTCAAAACCCGAGGGACTATTAGCCTGCGGTATTGAGCCTTGAAATGCGAGATGCTCGGAACGAAATAGGCGCCGGGAACAACAAATTTAACTTGAACAAGGGCTGAACAGGAACAAAGACAGCTGCTCCGGATTGGATTGGCGCTGACACAGAAAATTCTTGTGCTGGCCATGTATGCGAAGTTAAATTGGAACCTCCGAGGTGCACAGGCGCACAGGAGATTGCCTCTGGACGTCGAGGAAAACGCAAGAAGCCAAGGATATTGTTTTGATCAGTCTCTAGCCAAACCGGAGCAGTGCTGGGGAGCCATATTCCAATTTGGTCATAAATCACTTGGAATGATTGTATTTAGCTCAATTGTAGTTTATACACTCAGGCTGAGTGAGCTCAAATACAATCAAACGGTATACAATCATGGGTGAGCGATGAAATCACGATTTGATTGATTGTCAACAAGATATGCCTTCGCTTCGCTCCGGCACCATTGACAGGGCTGGTGTGCGTCTTTCCGGTGCATGGTAGAACAATATTTTATTTAGTCTCAGGCAATTTACTTGTAATATAGAGTATTCAAGTAACCCTACAGTGAACTTGGCTACGAAGAAGCTGCCATCGTTCAGGTAACCTAAATTTGGGACAGGGGAACCTGAGTGCGAGCAAAATCTGTGCAAAAGCGCATAGTACTCACCAGAATAAGCAAGAGTCCCTTCCCTAGAGTACGGATGATGACAAACCTGACCATAAATCCATGGTAGATTGAGGAAACATATTGCAGAGGTAAAATGGTAGCATAGCTGCGTTGCTAAGAGATGAGCATGCTGCTGATGAAGTCTGTGTGTAAGGAATTGCGATCCCATGAATGTTGGCACACTTTGAAAACCGACGGAGGAATAAGGATCCGTCGTTCGGATTGAAGCCTAGGTTCGCAGTGTTTCGTTATGGAAGAATGTACACGAGTAGATGCGGCAGAACACAACGAAGAGAGGTGAGAAAGAACGGTCTTGGAGTGAGTTTGATGAGTTTGAAGAGCAAGTCGCCTAGGCCTTCAGTGCTTGCTGTATATCAATAAAAAACCAGCTTGAGTGCCGGGGAATTTTCAAGTGGGAGACTAGGGCGGGCAGACTAGCCGACGGGATCCCAGAAAGTGAGCTGTTTTATACCGGGGCAAGCCACGCAGCAATACGTGGCCGCAGCATCGTCGCCTGGCTGCGGCATTGAGGAAGATGCCTTTCAGATGTTATTGAACCGCGATACAGTTGATTCAGGTCTTGTGTTCAAGTCATGAGGTTGCATAAAAAGCTGTGGAATGTCAAAGTCGAGGCACTTTGCCGCAGTTCCAAGGTCAGGAGGTACGATCCCATGGTGTGTTAGCAGTGTTCCGTGGCTGTAAATGGAACATAGCTGTGCACATACTGCGCGCTTGTGGGAGTCGAAAAAGCAGCGAATGAAGGACCAGAGAGGAGGGGCAGGAATGGGGATATACAAATGGGGATGTCGCACAAACATGTACAATGACATTCGAGAGATTTCGTTAAGAGAACGGATAATCACCCGTGATTGTAGGTTCTCTCCACGGTGGCCAATGCCCTACGTCTGAGTGTTAATACCGCCGCAATCCCGTTGCATCGGTGGGTTTATTGCCCCCAAGAAATAACCTGGCCTAACCCACAGCAAAACGCAGAATCGAGATCTTGCAAGTAAAGATTAAGACGAAGGCACGAATTGCCGATTGATCAATCAATCACGCCCGCCGCAGCCACACACGCGCAATCAGCCTGTCTCGTCTCTCTTCCGTTTCGTCTGTGTCGTCGTGTCGCCCGCTCGTCTTGCTCTGCGTGGATTCGTTATTCGGACTCGGCCTGGGCAACTCTCCCCGCGCCACTTGCTTTTCTATCTGTGCCATCAAAGGTTTCTCAGGAGAGAGTGCGCGGTGAAGAATGGATTTGATAGGGTTCTCGGTGCGTATATGCTTTGTATTGCGTCCGGCGCAGGCCTATTCTTACATGGATTCTCTGTGGCAGGCACATCTACGCCCGCCCCACCGGATTCTCTCGAGATCTTTGTGGCGCCGACCGATCTAGACCGATCCTCCGTGCACCATCTACTACGTTTCCTTTACCCTAATCCTAATAATCCACATCCTTAGTCAATCTAACCGGCAGCAATAATTCCTGCCGCCCGCGGCCAAATCGTCTCCTGCCGCCGCCGCTGGCAAATTGACTTCGAAGCCCGCGCGCGCACGGCACAGCACGCCCGCCACCCCACAGTGCTAGTACCTTGCTGTCCTCTCTCGCAATTCTGCCTCGAGTCAAGTATCTATCCACCTATCTTCGCAGTGTATCTCAAGATTTCCCCTGGCCGATTTTAACGATCCCGTTCCTCTTGATTGTCTCTTCAAGGTCGTATCCATTCCACCACCTCAAGTCTGTTGTAGTGCTCCAATGATGTACGACTCATCCGACACCCTGACTGCCCCCGTTCGTTCCGGTCGCACTTCGCACCGTTGCCATTCCCTCCGCTGTGGATTTTGAATGGAAACCGAGAGATGGGAGACCGTCACGCGGCCGCTGGCGCAGATGCCTGGGATGATTTGTCTCCGGCTCGGCCTATCTTCAGCACATATCCCTTGGATCCTCGCCCTCGACCTCGTGCGCACCGCCCGAGAAGAGATGGTCAGCATGAGGTGGGTTTCTCCAGACTGAGAGGTGCAAGTATGTGCTTCACCAATCACACTTCACTTCTCCTCTCGTGTCTTTATCTACCGGATCCATTGTAGGAGACATGGCATCAGAGTGCGTACTTCGCCCTTGTCACTCGACACATCGCTCCGTTCAGGTGGCAGATTAGTGGTATGTGTCATACAATCCGTTACCATTCGCGAATACATGCATTAGTAGCTAGCAGCGCTTTCAGCGTCCTCCCTTTCAATGACCAGCAACCCAGTGGACCAACCGAACGAGCCAATTTGGGAAGCAACTTCGATTTTTCCTTTCGTCATCCAGTGCTTTCTTCAGCTTCGATACTTTGCTCTCAAGTCGTGCTAGCTGTTGTTGCATCTTCGCTTGCTCCTCCTCGACTATTCGTCCCGCGTCTCCGTCGCTCCGATTAATGGTAAGAATATCGCCTTTGAGGCGTGCTATTTCCTCCTCGTGCGCTGCGAGGAGTTCGTGCACTTCCTCTCGACGCACCGAGCCGGCTATGGAGTCCACAGAGCCCCCACCATCCACGCGAATTTGCTCTCTGACTCCAGCATCCATCCCAGCTGTCGGGACCAGGACCGAGTTCCCGTGCGCATTTGCTTGAGGATCGAACTGGGACGTCCCCTCGCGCTCTTGCTTTGCCCGCTGTCGAGGTTTCCCTTCAGCAACCAACCCTTTCTTCAGTGTCAAAATTTCACTCTCTCGCCGTGCCAATTGTTGCTGTATATTGGCTCGCTCTTCTTCAAGCGCGCGCCTTGCTTCCACGTTGTCCCGATCGAGAATGGCCATCTCTGCCTGGAGGTCTGCCATCACGTCGTTGTACCTTGCAATGCACCCCTCCACTTCCTCACGAAGCACTGAACCGGCCGCGGTGTTTTCGAGAGTTTTGCCTTGAACGCGGATCTCTTCGGTGATCTGAGGATTCACGGGCACCAGGGAGTAAATGTGGCTCAGCACTTCGCGGGCGTCGTCAACGGTCTGGCGGTGACGCATGAAGCGCGCCCCGCTTCGACAAGCGGGCGGAAGAACTTGGACTTGAGCTCCTCGCACTCCGGTGCCAGGCTTTTGTCGACTTGACTCCAGAATGTGGTGAGGACTACGACGTTCTTGTAGTTTTGCGCCCCGCAAAGTTCTTTGAATTTCCGCAGATTTCGGGCGGACTGGCCACCGAACTTCGAGTCGGATATCCGGTGGAGGTAGATGAGGCCATTCAGCTTTCGGTTGTTGCCATATCTTCGCAATTTAGTGAGTATCAGGCTACGAACCAAAGGATTGAAATTTTAGGGATAAACGTACTCGTGGAGCAAATAATCGGAGATCTTCTTCAGGATATCCGTATCCGTCACTCCGGAATGTGAGTCATCAAAGCCGGGCGTATCCGCGATTCTGACTTTGCGACCAGTAGTGTGGTCGACAAACTGGAAGTCCTTGACGTCCAATGTCTCAGATTCGAGGTTTTCACCGAGCTCAACACTAGAATCGCCCGTTATGAGCTTGATGAACTGCGAGTGACGTGAGTCTCAAGCTGTCGTTTGTTCGGAAATATTCATCTCACTGAAGATTTCCCCGTTCCCCTGCTTCCCATCACCCTTTTATAGTACATGTTTCGAGAAACGTTGAGCGGTACTGCTAATGAGGTTGAGGGCGGGAGACTGCTCACACAATCACGACCTCGTCTTGACTGCCATCAGTCGGACGACCACCAGTGATGTCAACGCTGTTGATATTGAGCTGATCGGCAAAGATAAATCCGCAGTTTCAGTGGATGATGGTTTGTCGCGCAGATCTATTGTCTCTGACGTATACGAATATGCTTCGTTTTCCCGCGGAGTGGGCTCGGATTTGGGACGCAAAAAGACACCGCCTAAACGTGGAGTAAGACGTCTGAGGTATCAACGTTATCAGAGCGCTCGCCATCCTCTTCCACTATTTCAAAGCGATCAAAGATTGCTTGCTGCAATTCTGAGGGTGTTTGCCGAGTCATTCGTAGGCCATCCTTATTTTAGTTAGAAAAAAAAGGGAAATAGAACAAGACGAATACAGCATACATCCCTGAAGACGTCGCGCCAGTCATCGTCGTGAGTGATTACAACTCTTGCTTGAGGAACCTAATATGCTCTGTTAGTGCAAGAGGACGGGTGTATGAATAATCGGTACCTCGCGGAGAAGGCGCTCGTGGATTATTTGAGAAGGGTAGAAGACCTGGACAGAGTTTTATAGAGTACCCTTGATTTTGCCTCGGCATACCTTGGGAATAGAGGCGGCATCTGATACAATGCCATTCTGAAGCAATAGCGCACGCCCAGCGCACTGTCTGCCTCCGCTCGGGGAACCACCTCCGAAAATGCGGAACGACCACCACAACCACCAGCTCTGAGATCCAAATGGCACAATGCCACTACCCGACTTGCCCGCAGTGGCTGGGGAGTCCACCAGCTGGGAAATTTCGACGCCATTACGAAGCCCCCAGAGTCCTTCACGGAGAGAAATCGCATATGCGTGAATGAAGGTAGTCTGGTTCAGAGTTCCATCCACTGATTTCGCACCCCGTAATTAGATAGAGGTTGCCGTTCACCAGCCCACGCCCTCTGGTTTCATTGGCATATTTATACCAGCTTTCGGCATTTTTCGTCGCATAGTGTCGCATGCGTGCAAGATTCCCGAGCTTTTCCAAGTGCGCGCCGTGGGGTAGGGCCAAAACGGCACCGTTCGGTCCTTTACAATTGAAAATAAACTTCCCACCAGGCGCGGACCTGTACATAGTAGCCTGAGCAGGCAGAGATACGTAAGACTTACTCTGAAAATCCACCATTTATTTCATGAATGGATGGGCTCGCGACAAAATTTCCGGGATCAAAGTCGTAATGGCCGACGTCTATTGGGTCATAAGGCGATATTGGAACGAAACCCTCCGGGACATTTGCATTGATGGGGTCAGTTGTAGGAAGGTAGACGTTGAAAAAGAAGTCGAAGTCTCCTTCTGGGGTGACGCTCCCAACGTCACCGATTAAAACTCCCCCCCTTCTGTACCGCATGGGAAGATTAATCTGTGGTGTGGGGACATACAACGGGAATCCCCGGCCCTGATATAGCAACTGAGCGGAATAATTTCTGCTCTCCGAGAAAACTGTGGTCTGCGGTAATGGAGTATTTGGGACGATCTACGGACGTCGATTAGGAACGAGGAGACTTGACACAGTGGCACGCACCATTCCAGTCATCTTTCCAGGAGCTACCAGTGGGATCATCGGGTTTGTGATCATGTTACCTTCCACATTCACCAAGTGCGATCCTTCAATACCAAAGTTGGTCGCATTCTGGAACATGTGGGAAGTACTAAAGAAATATTCAATTTTGAACCTCTCGTGGCCTCGTCTGCGCACCTTGCAGAATTGGAGGCGGCGCTCGCCGGATATTTCGAGGCATCAACGCGAGAAGGCATTTCTGAATGAGGCGACATGTGCCAGTGAGTGAGTTTACACACCGCCCCGCCTTTATACTCCGCCAGGTTGTCTCTTCGATCGCAATCTTCGTGAGAAGTGCCCACGCTGAACACTCGTGCAGCACTCGTGTTTCCGCCGTGTCGCCTATTCCAAAAATAGAAACCAAAGAACAGAGTGTATGGAGACAACACACAACACATGTCGTGGACGCGTCGATGCGGAGATTCATCGCTCAACTCGACCAAGGTTCGAGCTGAGCATATTTCACAGGCATCCGGGCGGATGGCATCGAAACAAAACAATGCAGTTCCAATACATCGCCGCTCTTGCCCCGCGGTTCCGTTGGGAAATGCCCTTCCACACAACGGGATTAAAAACATCCGGCGCACACAGCACACCATGAGTGCGACACACCTCGTTCAGATGAGGGCACTATTACTCTTAGTCTGTGTGTCTCTGAAAACCCAAGAAAGAACAGTGAGTCGTACAAGTACGTGCACCCTACATTAAAGAACCACTGCATTCAGAGGCCCTGTCCACACAGCCTTGTGGACACGTGTGGACGAGACCGTGGGATACATGCTATGCAGATCCCGGATCCGCCGAATTCGTCGGACTTGGTTAGAACTTCTGTAGACGTCCATCTGCGGCAGCTTGTCGCGCGCTCCTCGCCGTTCATACGCCCTTTGCGCCCCTCGCCGCCTACCGCCGATGGCGCACTGCCCCACTTCGCGTGCGTGGCGTGCGCCCTGGTCGGCACTCCCGGTGCGCGGCGCAGGCGATCCGGCAGAGCAGAGGGCGGTTTGCGAATTATGATGCCGCGTGTGGGAGGGATGCGGAGCAGATGCTGGTGGGTGGATGGCAAAGGCGGCGGGATGGGAGAGTTGCTTGAAACACGCTGCGCAGCTCATGATATGGTACATCCATGGTGCGCTTTTCTCGTCCTTCCACTTCCATGGCCTCGATACGATACGGCTGTCCTCGCGTGTATACGCCGTCCCACCCATCCCTAGCCCATTTCGTTGTCTGTCCCGCGGCTTTCCCGCAGGCCACTCCTTCTCCTTCCTTATCTCCCCCTCCCGCCCTTCCCACCCCTTCTCTCCCTGTCTCGTCTCCAGATCACCCACTTTTTAATGAAAAAAATAGGCATACTCGGCGGCGTTGAATATATAGCTCCTCCCGCCCGCTGCGCGCAACGCAGGCGTGGCACATTTCGCGTTCAATTTGCGGCTTGCGTTTCGCTTTCAAGTTGCGACTCGGCAAGTGGGACGTGATAGATGGATTTGAAAGCTGGTTGAAGAGGACCGCCGCACGAAGTAAAGTAAAGGGCTTGTGCATATTGCGTCAGCGTCGGGGCCCCGCCGAGTCGGAGCACGGGCGCACGCGGTGTCGCAAGATGAGCGCTCGCCGGGTGCCGCAGCACGCGCCCCAATTTCATGTTGCATTCTTAAATTGTAAGTTTTTTTTTTTTCGTATCTTCTTGTGAGTCGCGTGTGTATCATCGCTGCATTGCGTCTTGGCGTGGCGGGGCGTGGCGGCGTTTCCCCAGCGCTTTTTGGTGTCGCGTGCGTCTTTGTTTTCTTTCCTTCCTCCTTCGTTTTCTTCCCATCCTCCTTTCCTCACCCCATTCTGCCTTCCCATTTGTTGCTCCGCTGCTTTTTTTTTCTCCCCATCCAATTTACTCCGTGCCTTTCTCCACCTTCATTCCTTCCATCCAACTCCTTCCCCCATACCATCGCTTCCTCCCTCGATTTCCTCCCTCGATTTCCTCCCTCTATTCATCGCTTGCTTGCTCTCATTTTAATTTATTCTATTTGTTTTTTTTGAGGGGGGGCTGTCCGGGGCGTGGCTTCGCTGCCAGATGTACTTCCTCAGTCCTCCCTCTTACTCGATCGCTGCGCCGTTATCCCCATCCATTCCTCCCTCATTTTTGTCACATTGCGACTCGCGCGCTTCTTTACTATTATTGGTTTGTTTTATTTTGGAGGGTCTTCCCATCGAACGTTCCGTCTTTTTTTTTCCATCGCTTCCTCCGTCAGTTTCGCCACGCAATTATAATGAGCGCGCTTGCTCTTTTTTTTTTTCTACTATTTTTGGGCCCCAGCGCAGTGTGGCTTGCGCACTTGTTCGCTCTTTTCATTGGGTGCCACGTCATGTGGGTTCACAGGCAGACATGTGTTCTTGTCTTCTCCGAGTTTTCTTCCCCATTCTTCCTTCCTGTTCGTTCCTCCGCTCCTTTTTTCCATCGCTTACTCCCTCAATTTCGTCGTCACGTTGCGATTTAGGCGCTTCACTGCAGGGGCCCACACATCTTTGTGGACCAAAGATGACCTTCAAAGATGTCTACCACTTTGACGGAATTTTAGACCTGTAACTAAGATTAATTAAAGAATGTAAAATTTTCTTCTGCCTTTTTGGTCTCTATTTTGTGACTCAAATTCTGGCCAAAGGCTCATTCAATTTAAACCTATTTCTATCTCGCATAAAGATATAATCTTCAGATCTTCAAAGACTAGGTGGACAATGGCGTACATTGTTCAAGCACTCTTTGGGAAGCCAAAGAAACTTTCTTCCTGAACGGAAAAAATCTTGTGAGAGAGCCTTGTAGTTCAGGTAATTATTTGTCAAGAAAAAGAAATTATGAAAATACCACCCATCTTTGGCCCTTTTTCCTTCACCAAGCGAAATCCAACAAACGTGGTAGACATCTTTCAAAGCGATTTTTCGCTTTGAAAGATGTGTCAACCCCCGCAGTGCTTGCTCTTTTATTTATGTATCTATTTTGGGTGTGGTGCGATGTGAACACTGGGGTGCTTCCTCGTTTGCTTCCATTAAATTGCTTCCCCCATTCCTCCTTCACATCCATTCCTATTCTTTTGCCGCCCCGTTCTGAGGGTCAAGACAGATGGCTGTGTCTAAGACATAGCCACTGGTGGCTGTGGCACAGACGATTTAACCCTCAGAACAGAGTAGCAAACATATAACTGCGACGCGTGCGGGAACCAGAGATAGATCGCGTGCATTATTACGACTGGTTGAAGGTGTTTTTGGGGTAGCAATTGGAGGACGAGGTTTACTGGTGAGCATAGGATCGCTGCAAGTCAAAGAGCTGTCCTGTACAGCTCTTTGACTTGCGGCGATCCATGGTAACCATGCCCATTTTCCAGGATCATGTCGAATGAATGTACATAAATGCCATGTTACGGTTGCTGCGATCGCAAGACTCCGGATTACGGGGATCGAAGTTTGAAGCGACAGACACCGACAGTGTAATGTGAGGCAAGAAAACCTTGCGGTGTCTCTCAAGTATGGCAACGGGACATACTATCAGTCCATCGAGAGGTCATGGTTATTCTGCGAGGCCTGCGCTCCCGCCTGTAACGCGCTGCAATGGACCATCGACGGATGTGGATGAGGAGAAGAAACATACCACCACGGCATTACTGATCAATTCCGAATCATCGGACCAATTTCGAAAACATTCAATCAAGTAAATAATTATTTTGAAAAACTTGTATCTGTTTGAGCATTGTTCATTCTCGAGCTGGAAACTTTCAGTCAACTCTCTTTGTGGACTCTCCACCGCTTTTCCACAGGAACCACGAGTCGGAGACGAGAAATACAAAGCCACAAATCTCTATCAAGACACAGCAGAACCCAATGACCGCATGGGGTTTGAGGTCCTTGATCATCTTCTGGCACACATCTATGACCGCGTCCACGCTTGACCCGTTGATGCAGCTCGCCAACATCTCGTCGGGGCGCACGAACAAGATGTGGAGTGTAAAGATTGCGGTAGGGAGGCCGAATCCGACATGGTAGCCAAGAAGGGTGTTGCAGAAGGAGAAGAGTTCCTTGTCACTTCTCAAATAGGCAAACAGGTACACCAATGCTATGATAGGCACTAGAGAGAAACAAAGGGGTGGAGTTAGATGGAACGGTTGGAAAGGAAGAGAGAGGATGTACTCATGGCTTTCTCGAACATTGCCGAGTTATTGTAGTGTTCTGTCGAATCCTCTTCTGCATGCATGCGCTCGAATTTAGGATAGAGTATGTAACGGGCACGCACTCATTGAGACATAAACCGCAACCAATGCACCCAGCAGCAGAGCCGCAAATTGCAATTCCTTCGCAGCTGAAAGACTCAGGCGATTGCCACGCGGAAAAGTACTCACCGACATGCCAAAGCTCAAATTGCGCAAACGAGCGTGCACCATCCTGATTACTGGATTGCACCGACAAAATTGATTGAGAGCGCGGCCTATGTGACAGGTAAACGGTGAAAGCGAATCCAAAAGCGAAGAAGTGCGGGGCAAAAAAACGTGGGAAGGGGAACGGAGTGAGGGTTTGTACTTATATGTAGCCGGTCATGATCGGCTGTTGAGATCGCAACGGATAATGATCAAGCAAGCCGTATGCCAAGACACGGACCGCTTATTTATGGTGCGCGCGGCCTAAACACCGCCAAACTGGAACGATCAATGGTGCCATCATTGATATCTTAATTCGGCCCAGGACAATTTTTCAAATCCATACTACTTACCTCTTTCCGCCCATCTATGAGCCAGAAGAGACGTTACCTCAGTGAAGCTGCTGCACGCGCTCGCGCAGGCAGACATTCAACCTCGACTATCATCGAATACGGGCCAAGAGTTTTTGACGCGGGAAGTGCCGCGCCAGACGCGCATTGACGCGCACTGACGCGGCAGCCGTAAAATGCTTCCGCACCCTGCCGTAACCTCACCCCAGCATTGGTTTCATTCTATAACTTGAGTAGAATGTAGGTTGGGGTCAATCCCGGCTAAAATCAGTTGAAAATCCAGGCAGAACAGTTGCATCTCAGAGTTGAAATTGAGTTGAAACCAAACAAACGTGGCAGGAGACTCCTTTTCATTTATGCCTGATCTTTAGTATCATATAAACCACTGTGAATGTCTGCCAAAAAAACCCAGACAGCACGTCAATTGTGTTAGGTCAGCGTGTGCGCCAATGTCTTGTTGCCGCTCTCTTGCCGCGCGTCAACATCATTTTCCCGCGCGTCAACGATTCAGCCCGCGCGTCAGTGATCCCACCAGCGCGTTCACATCACTTTCGCGCGCGTCAACCTCATTTTCGCGCGCGTCAATGTCAAACGCGGCGTCGAGCGGATTTAAAACCTTATGGAGCAAAAATAGATTCTGAATCAAACTGCCTACATGAATATTCCCCTCACCGGCCCCGGCCAATGAGCCGACCCCGGAGGTAACCGGAGGCACCCCCCCCAGAAAGATCTGCAAAAATCATCTGATCTCGGATCTAGCTATATGCGTAGTTCATTTGGGTATCCAAAATGGGGCAACATGTGGGTATGAGGATCAGATTTTTCCACTGGGTATAGCATACGCAAACATTATTTTCCACAAGATCCAAATTTGGGTCGCCGATATTGCTAGGTGCTCGATGATGGAGCGTGTTCTCGAAGGGCTCATGTTTCTGCAAGAGTCATTGGTTGACAGTGCGGCTGTTTTTCTTAATGTTCTCGAGATCATGCTTTGACTATACTGTTGGTCAGCCACTCTTGGCCTTCGTGTACCGGCGATGTATGGATTCGATCTAAGGGTGCTTGTGCCGATGTCGATTATATTAGCCATCTCAGTTGCACTCGGCCTGGTTCGTTTTCTCCCCCGAGTCTGCCTTGGAAGTAATTCTTTTTTAGTGGACAATTATCAAGTTCGGCGAGCCGGGAATGCTAACGGCGCCAGCGCTCAACTTGACCGGATGTGAGACTGCCCTCCTGCGAGCGACGTGAGTACTTGCTCTAGATCTCCCCGTTCCTGAAATAACCAAACGACTTCACAGTGCCTTCCGTGGGTACACTACTTACCCAGTTTCTTATACGAATTGAGCTCTTTATTTGCAGGACAGGCAAGGTCATGGGAAGGACAGTGCATATCTCCGAATTCCTCTACCAATGCCTGAAGTAATACTGATGTTCTCTATCTTAGGCTTGTCTTTGATACTGTCATTTTTGGCTTAACTGCGTATCGCGCATACACGGACCACAATGTAATGAAGCTGGTGGACGGTTCATTAATAAAACGGATGATGAAAGATGGTATGTATTTCGAAATTCCGCTTCGATTACTTGTGTTTTGATTCAATCGATTCCAAGGGGCGATGTATTTTGGGTGGGCTCTTAAGATTTCGCCTGGAGGCTGAGTGTTCAACTTGCACTAGAATCATCGTGCTCGCCAATTTGGCGAACGTATTAATACTTTACGTGTGTGACCCTATTCTTTCTGCCTTTTCGATTTGCTCACCAAAATGTATTTAGTTCGGCGATGTGTGTTCCCCGTTCTTTACCTCAAGGATCAACTGGCCACTGAAAATTATAACTCGAATTATAGATTGTCACCGCAGTAATTCTGGCATGGTGGACTACCTCGTGCGGCTTTCTGCTTCGTCCCCAACTCTCTTCTTACATCTACTTGTATCCGCTGTAGGTTGTCAGTAGCTCTTATCGCACGCCTCGGGCTCAATCTCAAGCGCGAAGGTGTTCCTCCACCCACGTGCACAGAAGACCCGGACTCCACAAAGCTTGACGTAATCCGCTTCAAGGATCCTCGACCGCCCCAGCCATTAGAAGAAGCAACTTTTGATGATGAAGATTTTGAACTGGTTGCGGAAAGAGAGAATGCGAGGGTGGAAGTTAGGATCTCTGGGCAACAAAATTTAGTGCTGCAAAGTTCGGTTCGGTTCAGCAATTTTCTTAACTTTGAACCTGAACTTCGTGTTCAGGTTCACCGGGTCCGAACACTGAACCGAACTTTGTTCGGGGAAATGGATTTCAAACCATGCAGAGGCAAAGAAAATGGAGTAATCTTCATTATAGTGTTGTTACATTTCTTCTGCTCTATCTGGCGATACCAAATTTGTGGCAGTCTAACCTGTTGTGTTCGAGATTCGTGAATACCTTCCCGATTCAGCCGCTGAATTAGTAAACCAGACGAATCGGGAAGGTGATCGAGCTCAAATTCATGCCCTGGATTTTTGGTGGGATATGGCCTTAGCTGCCCCCCGCTTTGCGAGCTCTATGGCTTAGCCAGATCTATACTTTGCAAAAGTTACAGTTGTAGAGTAGCCAGAATAAAATGTTGTACTTGTTTCATCAGAACTATGTAAACGAGGCCGCTTACCATCGGGTGCGCTCAGTGTTCGGGAAACCAACCAATGATCTGCGGGGGTAGGGAACCGCAAAGGGCGTGTTTCTTTTGTGAAACGATGTGTTTACGCGATGGGTGGAAGGTGCCACCATGAACAGATGCACAACTGCCGCGAGGCCTAGGTTTGTCCAATATGACATACCACGGCTCCGCTGAGTCCGCTCCAGCTAAGGCTCCAACCGTTTCGTTTATGTATATGTATGCTCTGGCCTACATAACACAGAGACGAAAACAAATGTTTAAATACGCATGTAACCGTTGTTAAACGGAATTTTGTTCACCTATCAGGGATAATCCTGAAGCCCACCCAGAAGCCCAGTGGGACCCTAAAGCCGCCGTCTCACAGCCCTAGGGTATTCAATGGTGCGCTGCAGCCATTTCGGTAGAATCTGACAAACACTGCATTCCGAGCCCGCGTAGACCTACTTAGTCTAGTCGGGTCTACCGTCGGTCTACGTCGGCCGACCCCGGTAGGCGAAGTTGACTAGGCCAATGTAGGCCAGATTTGGCCTAGGTTGGCTTACCATCGGTCTACGAACGGCCCCCTAACTCGGTGACAAGCCGTTGTGTTGCTGTTGCCATGTTCCTACATTGCTAAAATTACTTTCCCTAGTTACCATATTCCCACGCAACCAATATTTTATTAATTAGTCAACACCTGGGAAGACCTGGGACATACTTTATCAATTACCGTAAGTTAGCCGAGGTTAGCCGTAAATGAGCCGAAGATTGACAGCCGTGGGTTGTGTCATTAAAATGATCACATTCCCACATTTCAGTGGTCGCAAGAGCGTGTTTCGACACGGCTCGGACCAGAAACAGAGCTCGGGATGGAGTAAAATCATTGATTTATCTGTGGGGTGGGTCTACCTCTGCCTACAAGGGTAGGCAGACCCTGTGCCTACAAACCCACGGAATGCAGTGAAAGTTGTCTTTTCCGACGTCCCCTTTCTTCGTTCCAATTAGCCACTTTACACCATGTCGCTATCCATCGTTCCCGCAATTGAGAATTTATTCGTGATTTTTATCGAAGTTTTTTGAGCTCATCGTCAGAGACGGCGTCGAGGCCATTGATTAATGTGCCCCAAATGCGGATATTGGGATCACGACGACGAGGATAGCGAGCTCAACGTGTGTTACAGGGTTGCACGCTGCCTGACCACAAAAGGTAAGTGTTCTAGCGCAATGCATCATCGTCCTTCTAACGAGAACGAACGATGGATTGCCCTAGCTCTCAGACGAGAGGGGGCGATCCATCGTTCCCCCAGGATCTGGTGAAAGGTATTCGAAGGATTAAAAGTTCTTCAAGATGTACACCATTCAACGTCAGATTATGTACCCCTTCAGCATGCAACAAACTCAGGATAAAACCACACTGATTGTTGCACTCCTTTTGAATGAAAGTATGGACGGCCTGGCGAAGGCATTCGTTCTTAATTTGATAGAACCATCCAGTAATAATGCGAAGTGAGGAGCAGTGGCGTACGTAGCAGCATTAAACCGTTTGGCGTGGTATAAACTTGATCCTGCAGCCATCGCGGGGGAAGCACGTCGATATAATTCTGCAACCCAGTCGTCACGTCAGTTGTATTATTGCATGACTGCCAAACACGCACTCGATTTTAGAAGAATCCGGCGTAAGCTCATGCTCCCACTCGAACATCGTCGCCGCTAGTCCGAGCACGATCGCCATATTCATCATCGCGTACTCCAGCCCGATGCACCTGTGCGGACCCGCTCCCCACACCATATAGTTCTTTGGGTTCATGTTCGCCGGACTATCAGGATCCATCCACCTCTCCGGGAGGAACGCAAACGGCATCGGATACACCTCGCGGTCGTGCAGCGAGTTGTAGAATGACGGGATGAGCATGCTCCCGCTAGGGACAGTGTAGTCGTCTGATATGCGGAACGCGCGCGTCGCTTTGTACGGCACCATCAGCACAGGCGGCTGGAGGCGCAAGCTCTCCTTCACCACCGCACGCAAATACGGCATCTCGTCCAACATTTCGATCGTCAGCGGTGCATCGTAGTTGCCCTTGCGCACCCTCGCTTGCTCCTCGCGCACCTTCTCCATCACCGCCGGATGGTCGACGAGGTGCTGGAATCCATATATGAGCCCACTACTCATCGCGTCCTGCGACGCAAACAGGAAGGAAAACACAACCAGCGCCATCTCATGGTCACTGAAATCGGTCCGGCCCTTGTACACCGGATCCGCGAGAACCTGCACCCACTGGTCCAACAAACACGTCGGCTCGCCGCCGCCTGCCATTGCGATCTTGCTTCGGTGCGCAGCGAGCGTGAGCCACTTCATCGCGATTTTGCGCGACTGGATCGCATTATACACGTTGGTCCCCGGGAATGCAAACGGGAAATTTACGAGCTGCAATGCTTTCGTGATGTGCCAATACGTCTCGCCGATCTCACGCGTCGCCTCTTCAGGGATGTGGCTGCCACAGAAGACGCGCAGAGACGTGTCCATGTTCAGGTGCCGGGCGGTCCACATGATGGGCTTGGCTGAGCTGCTGAAGTCCTTGGCCCATTGCGCGAAGTGTGTTCGCGTGGTTTCGTCTTGAATGGCGACGTACATCCTGGCCATGTGTTGGACAGACAGGGGTGCATTGGACGTAGTACGCACCCGAGCGCCTTGCGAGTGAACAGATTCGTCAAGCCCTTGCGAAACTCGACATGGGTTCTGCCGTTCAAGAATATCCTGAGTCATGTCAGCATCTTGAAGAAATGATGGAATATATACCCAACGCACCAGTTGTCAGGCAACAAAATCTGTTTCGCCGAATGAACAAGGCACGGCTCGGCATACAACGGCGAGTTCATGATCTTCCGTACATATTCGTTGGATGAAGCCATGACAATAAAGCTGTAGAAGATTCCAGCATGAATAATGACAGATGCATATTTGCGACACACATATTGAAAACGCTAGCAACGCTCAATGGCCCCGAATCCCATCCCTTGCGATAATTCTCCATGGTGGGCCGCATCGAGTCGGCAAAGCGCCCAATGAGCGGGATCGTCCACGCGTCGCCAGGGAGGTGGCACTTCTTCAGGCAATAGACGGTCTGCTCGAGTGCGAGAAGGGTGATGAGGATTGCGAGGGTGAAGGAAAGCCAGGTGAACTTGGACGCGTTGCCATCGAAAGTGAAGGCAGAGAAGGAGAACGAGTGTCGAATAGAGTTATTCATTGCTGCCGAGACTGGTGCTGTCGTGGATTCAAGTGCACATTTATGTGTAGCCAGGCCTCGGACAACTCCGAGCCTCCGCTAATGCGCCGAGCATTGATAGATTGTTTGATGGAGTGAGGTGTGTGAGATTCGAATGGGCGCGTTACCTCTAGTTTTGCTTCGCAGTCAAGACACGTACATGCGTATCGCATCGAGACTGTTGGGTACACAGACAAGCTGCAGTGAGCTCCTATGTACAGGTAGCAAGGAAGAAAATCTCTGAATTTACAGTAATACCAGTCGTGATTAAAATCGTATACTCAACAACACCCGATTAAACACTGATACGGAGTGACTGTGGTGGAGAGGTGGCGGGAGTCTTGTGCTCCGTTTAGGATACTTGAATGAATTGCACTGGGATTGGTAGCTTTAGGCAGATGTTTCCAGGTAAGATAGCCTGCATCGCACGGAGGTCATGGTTGGCTTCGGTTCCGGGATGGACGAAGTCCGGGCGAAACATTTATTTGATGGCCGACATATTCCGTCACATCCACGACACATTCCACGAAAGCCGACACTTTCAGTCCCCGAATGTGCCGGCCTTGGCGAAAAGACGGTACATTCGTCAGCAGCTGCCGATTGATATGTCCGGGCCAGGAGCATCCCAGACTCGAACCAGTCCACGGCGTCGATACTCCAAGATTCCCACTACCTTTAGGTATTCCCGCTACCATTTAGGTAAGGGTTTATATAGAGAGCCCGATTTTGCGCTACTTGTAGTAAACTACATTTTTTGTCAGCATTTTTTTGCGTAAGCACAAGCACAAGTTCATCTCCGGTTGGGAGTGGAGGGACAATGCCTCATTGCTATCGCTACAGGCATTTTGCGGGCATATAGTCGGGCTGATTCAGATGGAATGAAAAAAAAAAGCGGAAAAAAGGAACCAGTGATGAAACGTACTCTACCTACAGCCGCCAATGTTATGCTTGACATTCAACAACCGCGGCGCCCAAGTGTAGTTTTTCACCCGAAATCAAAAATCTCATAATCAAATGCGAAATAATATCGCATAATATGTATTTTTATCAGCTCTGTGACAAGAGGATTGACATTCGCATCTCGTTCTGATCCGTCTTACATACTTAGTCGCTCCTCGTGTATCGCACAGTGACAAGAACATTGATGTTGTCATCTTGGTCTGATCCATCTCAGCAGCCATTTTAAGAAAAACTTGTGAAAATTTTTGGCTTGTTTGGGCTTGTCGGGTTATCGACAACCTCACAACCTCGGGAGGTGGCTCTGGAGGTCTCCGGTATTGATTTCCACCCGGTCGAATTTGTGCGACCCGGCCACGCCAAATCGCTCAAGCGTCTGGTGCTACTACTTGACTACAGAGCGGAAGATAATCTCGATTTCCATGACTTGATGGTCAGCGCCGAACTGACGGCCTCCTCAGCGCATCTGAAACACCTAGATGTAAACCTTCTGGATGACGTAGACCTCATCACGAAACACGCCGTTTCAGCCGAAAATTTAACCATACACTGCTATTGTACGTTGAAGATCGTTCTCGCATCGCGCCGCCGCTCACAGTGTAACAGACTTTCCCGAATTCGCACTGCCTGCCAATCCTGCTCTACGTTCTGGGACCATTGACGCTCATCCCCGCATGGGGGTGATCTATACCTTGCATGAGGTGCTTCGCTTCATCGCCCGCCTCCCATCTGCCGCGCCGAAGCTCGAATTCCTGGCTATCTCGATCTTTGGATTCGACAGGGAGACATGGAGATCAGAAACCCTACCTCCGAGCAGCGACGCTGATGATGCTCTGATGGAGCTTCCAAATCTCCGCAATATGCGCTTTTCTGTGGGATGCGAAGCTCCCGAATTTGAGGAGGGCCTAAGAG
This sequence comes from Mycena rebaudengoi, assembly GCA_029282285.1. NCBI lineage: Eukaryota > Fungi > Basidiomycota > Agaricomycetes > Agaricales > Mycenaceae > Mycena > Mycena rebaudengoi. The sequence continues at coordinate 796,663 of JARJCX010000055.1, forward strand.
CTGCGCTCCCACGCTCGGTTGCAGCTGGACTTCTTTCGTTTCCGACCGATATCGAGCCCCCAGACCGTTGGGATACAACCGCATTCTTTTCCCAGTGACAACCAGCGCTCGTGGCCATAACGGTCATGTGCACCACTGGGAGTTGAGAGTAATTTTGGTGTGGGTGGGTTTTTTCAGCACAATGAAGCACAGGAATAATCGGCCACCTCGTCCTCTTCCCCTCTCCTCTTAATCTATCACACTTCATGTGATCAGCATCTAAATACATACCCATTGGCGCTTTAGCAGTACGAGACAATTCTGATTTTTTCTTGCGAAAGTATCACCGGAATTCCAAAACAAGTACACTACTGGGAGTCACAGCGCCGGTTCCTCAACTAAGTGGGTATTTTAATTAGCTACACTTCTTTAAGTATTCCAAACCAAATACTTTGGCCTGAAACTCAATTAGATATATCTGATTTGGAACTCAACTAAGTCTGATCTTATTTCTTTTACGATATTTAGAGAAGTGTAGCTAACTAAAATGCCCAGTTAATCCATGAACCAGCACTCTGATTGGCTGCTTGGGAATTAAGTGGGCATTTTATTTAGCTACACTTCTCCAAGTGTAAAAGAGAGAAAAAAAGGATTTCGTTGAGATCTAAATCAGATATATTTAATTCAGCTTAGGGCCAAACTATTTGTTTTGGGATACTTAGAGAAGTGTAGCTAAATAAAATGCCCACTTAATTGAGGAACCAGCGCTGTGAGTATTCCCTCCGACGCCGTCGAATGGGCCACGTCACGGTCGTCGTGAAATGAATTTGAAAATTAAATACAAGAACTGGTGTTTCGTAGTGGCATGGGTTCCCAGGCGAGTCCGAGAGCACACAGAAATGCGGCTTTTATGTGAACCATTTGGAGAGTATTAGCTAAACAGAGTTATTTAGATCTGGGACTACGGACATATGGTAGAGATGAAGCCGTTTACAGTGTTTCCGTATGAAACCACCGTTTCGAATAGGTGGGGCATTGTGACAGACGAAATGGATGTGATAATTCCCCTCGCATGAGCTCAATTCTCGCTCAATTGTCTTCGTAGGCACCTACAGGATTTGATAAGGTGTTTGGAGCCAATAGTGAAACGTGATATCGAGTCAGGGAAGATAGGAATCCTGGCTATGCTGTCCCCTTTGTAAAAAAAATAAAAACATATATCACGAAGCCTGGACATGATATTTTCTAAGAGATATACTCATATCTCGAATCGTGAAAGGGTATTATATATCTAGAGAGGAATAATCACTAATTTGAACGAGAAGTTTATACCATGACGGATAAGAAAAATTACGAGTCCTAAGTTTACTTAGGTAATCGTTCTTTACCAATCTTTCCTACCCACTTTTCTTCACGTCATTCAGACAAAAAAGATTGACTCACCGTGGGATTACCGTTAAAGTTTAGTGTCCTTTATTACGTTGAGGTTGCCAAGACCGGGAACCGACGTAATGACTGTGAGTCAGATTTCTGTCCGTTTACTATTTGTTCATCTTGCTTACGGCGCCGCGTGATTGTCGGATTGTGAGTGATAGAATGGCTAAAGCGAGGGTCATGTTTCAATCCGAAATGCAGGTGGACGAAGCGGGCTCTGGTTGAATGTAGTTACTTTAATGTAATAGCCATGTAGAACGGGAACTTGTACCATACCATGCTTTTATGGGGAGTCAAACCCCGGTCCTTGAAGAATTTTTCATCACCAATTGAAGTAAGGTTCGCACCGTGGTTAGGAAGGTTTACAGAACTTATTGTACTGCTGTGGGGCATAGGTAAAAAAAAATGGCAGAGAACAATTTTGAGCATGCCGTTGTAGGGAATCGAACAATAGCTTCCTTGATACGTACCATCTCAACAATACTCAGTTTTTTTATTATATCTCGTCTAATACAATTTGTAATTCTGTTTCTTCACCTAAATTCAACTTGACAAAATTGTAAATTGGGTTATCAACGGGTCAATGTGTCAATGTACTCAGCCTTTTGTTACCTTTGGACGGTTTTTTTCGCACTGGGTGGGGCCCATTAGGTACTGTCTGTAAGAGCTTTGGCTGCGAGTGAGTGGTCAGATCTTACATGTATTTTATTACTTTGTTCCCAAATATACAGCCGTAATGACTGTAGAGTGACTCGGAAAAAAAATTATGGTTATGGCTACGCTCAGCCATCGACCTTAAAGAACCACAAAGTACCGTATACTGGGTAGCCAGCCGTTATACACGGTACAACAATTAGTATTATGCACCAGGCTCTTAAGAAGAAGTGGCACGCTGTTGTAGTGTGCTTGTCCTCCACGTGCCCGGTCACGGTGCTCCCCAGCGCTCCCCACGATTTCACCTCACCGATGAGACGATGGATGATGTTCCGATGGAAGATCGGAGCCAGGAAGAACTGTGAACTTGCAGTGCGAGTGATCATCTCAGCTACATCAGAAACAAGTTCTATCCTGATATCTTGAAAACGACAGTTCTGCTACTCGGCCTCAATTAGACCCGAAAGCGGGTAGCACATACTTGAAACTACCCAATTTCTGAACTCCAGATATCTACTGAAGTGATTCTTCAAGCCGAATAAATACAACTGATTAGCTACCAGGCGCCATATGAGGCAAGACAGCTCACTATGTCTCCGTCACAGAATTTGGATGTCACTTTGATTTTAGTTCAGGGCATACCAGAGTGCACAGAAAAACAGCAAGCCAAGAAGCCCATTCATTTCAATTGATTATGGGCTGGTTCAGAATGAGCACATATATTTACTACCTCACAACGGGCTTCAAGTCACTCAGATGGTTGAAAGTTCAGATTTAACAAACACAGTCGTTTATAATACTTCGAACACAAGCCGATTTATAAACCCAAAGCGAGGTATTTCGGAAAAACTCATAAATACACTTACAAGCCAGTTCTTCGCCGGACGAGAATGATTTAATGTGGCTCTATCTGAGTCGTAAGCCAATTATGTCTTTGATATATTTCCTCACAAGTCAGCCCTCTTTGCCTGGTCATTGCAATACATAAACAACTCACTTCCTGCAGGGCATTCAAAGTACCTACTTGAAGCCTCCAAATCACGAATTTGAGATTCAAATCTCTCCTCAATTGACCATCAGACTGATTGAATGGTGAAGGTGAACATCATTCACTTTTCTTTTGCTGCAATCCAGACTGTGTAACACAAACCAATTTTTTGATTGTCCTGCAAGCCAGTTGGCTTGGTACACACCTGATAATACCACATATCCTGTGTCAGACTCCCACTAAAGTGGTAGTCAGAACATGACAATTCGAGGCGATTTGCGCTATCAGCAGATGCAAGGGAGATTTTGATGGGATCAATTTCATTACTCACTCCAACTCATTTGGAGTCACTTCCACTCATTCGCTGAAGTATTTGATGGGATTGAATTTCCTTTTCGTTTGACTCATGAACACAAGGAGATTTTGATGGGATTGATTTCTTTACTCACTCCAACTCATTTGGAGTCACTTCCACTCATTCGCTGAAGTATTTGATGGGATTGAATTTCCTTTCATTTGACTCATTGGGAGTCGCTTCCATTCATTTGTAGCACAGCCACTTAGAAATTTGGACTGGACTCACAATGAGTCATTTTGACTCGAGTAGAGTCATTTGGACTCAGTCCCTTGTAGTATAAATTTAGCTAGATTTGTACCCTTTTGGAAATCCAAGTACCTTCCAGTTGACTTCCCACATACATTTACGCCCATGGGAGCAGTACAGTTACTGTTCTGCCCCATGCTACTGATACCCTGCATGCCCCGACTCTCGATCACGTAAATCGAGCCATGTTCCCTGACCCGCTGTGGGGCTCCCACATGCGCTGTGTATGCCCCAGCAGATACGATGGACCAGATGCGACACCTCTACACTCCATATACCCCTCACACGTCCAACAAACACACACCAAGCTGCTGTGACTCGAATCCCATCACACCAAGTGTCACGCCCGGTTTCACCACTGGCACATGGGAACTACCTTGGCCATAACGAGGTTGACGACCACGAGGTACCACATGCTCCGAAACATCGGACCTGACACATCGCACACGTTTCACCCAAATTCGACCGCCAACCATCACGCCTGAACGAACTTTGGACAGATTAGGAAGGTAGAGGTTCGCCAGCCACCACATCTCAACGAGATATGGTCCAAAAAAGGCAATAGACCGCGACACCTCCCGATATTCAAGTCAGCCTGGGACTGACTGAAACACGATGGAATGGGCTGGAATGCCGAGGAAGCGGACTGGGGATATGTAGAGATGCTCCAAAGGGGATATTCACGAAGGTATAAAAGGACCTGGGTTTCTAGACAGTAAGCAGTCAATTCTGGAACCGTTTTCCCCCACTAGTTCTCTAGTGTAAACCAATCCCCCAATACATCATTGACACACACACACACACTAACCATCTAACTTGTCGCAAGACACTTCACCACTCATCCTCTGGACGGTTCATACTGAACGTCTGACCCACACTAACCGCTCCCTTGTCATCATAAAACCACTGCTGACGCAGAGAGGAACGACTAAGGCATCTCACACAAATCGCGGTCCACCTAGACCAACACTGAGTCGCCACGCCCACCACACGAGTCCGACCCACGTTGAGCTTATAGGCCCTCGTCAAGCCGTCGCGGTTATCCCACCTTTGGGAAAACCAGTCGTATCAACTATCACCAGGATCAAAGGGGAAAGGCGATAGAAGAAAGACAAAGCAAAGACTCAAATATTGTCTCGGATCGAAGTACGCCAGCAGGGTGCCATCTGAACAAGGTATTTTTCACACTATCCCCCATTTTTGACCTCCCATAGGACCCCACGGGCAAACTCTGTTTGACCACCTCTTCTCACTAAACTTATTTGACCCACCCATTAACGAGAAAACCCCCAGAGGAAGAACAAGTCAATTTTGGAACACCATTTTCCAAACAGACGCCACAGTCTCCCTCACACCGCACACACGCCCCTGACTCTCAATCATGTAAATTGAGCCATGTTCCCCGACCCACATGCATGCCCCCGACTCTCGATCATGTAAATTGAGCCACATTCCCTGACCTGCACACACGCCCCTGACTCTCGCTCACGTAAATCGAGACATGTTCCCCGACCCGCATGCACGCCCCCAACTCTCGATTACATAAATCGAGCCACATTCCTCGACCTGCACGCATGCCCCCAACACTCACTTACATAAGTCAAGCCATGTTATTCCTGCCTGCTTACCCCTACACCTTCATTCCTGTACCCCTATTCCAATCCTTGATCCTACCTTTTGATCTATTTTTATAACTACAGCTTTGTTGGTGCTTCCCTGTCGAACCTTACTTAATAAAATTTGTGCTTGGATTTAATTTTTTGAGTGCAAATTTTTGTCAGATCCTCCTGCCTCTGACACCTGTCTAATTAGGCTGAAAATGTATATTCTCATACCTCAGCTATACCTGACGCACCTTGACATGTCCAGGTGAAATTTTGATTTTTGTACCCTGAATACCACCAAAATGGTACATGCATGCTTTTTTAATCATAGTCAGAATCTAATCTAATGGAATTAGTGGCGGTGTCTCCCATACTGTGCATACCATGGTATGTTTCCTGATGTGAGGGGTATGAAAATACCTCTTATACCTTCTTGACGCGACGTGTGACAGGGTGACCGAGTAGGGGCAACAAATCAGCCAGTCTTACGAATATCACCCTTGCGATCTAGGGTTAGTCACACAAATATTTCCCTTGTGATCTAGGGACAGCCATATGGGATTTCCTTGCGAACTAGGAATAGCCAGCTGAACAAATCAGCCTCACGATTTCACACGAACTAGTCTACAAAAGCCCAACTTACCCCTAACACTTTTTACACTTGACATCAGTGGTGACCGATGTAGGGGGATTTTCTAATCATCGACTTAACTACTACATCCACTCTCCTAATCCCGCAGTCAGAACAAGCTACACTCGCCAAGCCACACACCTATCAAATTACACTTCATTTTTCAAATCACGACCCTCCAAACCTGATAAAGGGAAAGGATGCGCCAGAGATCCCGAACCTCTTTTTTCCATGAAGGAGGACCCTTTAGATGAAGACTCAGAGGAAGACACTGATATGCCTTCCCCACATAAATGGACATGTGTAACTCCACCGTCATCTCCAGAACCTCCTCACCAATGAATGGCCCCACCTACATCCTTCTTCGTGCCACTTTGAACATCATTGGATCTCCCAATTTGTGGGCATAAGAATGCTCCAAAAATATCCAAGGGAAAACATACCGAAGTCCAGTGATTTGTGGACCATTATGATTGACTCCTTAGTGTTTGTCGCGCAACAGACGAAAGGGAGAAATGTGAATTTATACTTGAATATTGCTCTGTTGATGTGCAGAATGTTATCCACACAATGGAATATTTTTCAAAAAGAAACTGGCTTAAGCTGCAGAAGGAGATCCCGAAATTCTATGATGCCGAAAGGGCTGAGCAGAAATACAAGCCTGCAGATATTGTTGCTTACGCCAAGAAATCACAGAACCATCCTTGTTTAAACCTTACCCAATGGAGAAAATATTACATCATCTGGCGCTGCGGATCCCTCGTTCTCCTCCAACTTCGGCCACAACTGCACATCCAAGAGAGCATCTGGCAATCTTTATATCTGGATCTCATGAATTAATTCTCTCCTCGATTCAGGCACTGACACTCTACCGATATTTTGCCAGGAAATTTATCTGGGATCTCATTGAGTCGTACTAATGAGAGCTCACGATTGCATACCTGCCTGAGGCGGTTTCCCCTCCTTGCGTTACTATCCACTCATACGTGGTCGCTAGGGAAGAGACTGGCGGCTTCCCCACATCCTCGGCAGCTGTTTGCTGTACTCTCTCCGTTCTGGTCCTATTCAGTTTGCCCCCATATTTTCAGGAAGCCCGACCATGACTTGAAGATTCAGATCATTCAATCTTTCATAGGTACGGCTGAATGCAAAATCCTGCATGAGCACATCACTGCAATACTACCGCCATTCGCATCATGCTGTTCATGCACACCTCAGAGTCCACTCAGAAGAGCATGGATTCCATTTCATTGTGGGTGTAGAGAATAATCTGCGTGATTTGGCCACGGCCTTGTACCCAATCTCTTGGGTCTGATATTCGAGCCAAACTACGGTGCCAGTCCCCTCTGTATTCCTCTCTGCATGTATTCAAACTCGCGTATTCCTCTTTGGAGGGACCCACTGGGTGATCGATCTGGTATCTTCCGGTATGTACTCCTCCAAATTTTGCCGCGATTCCGAATATCTGACTGCATCTATTTTCTAACAGTGTTTTTCTCCAGACGTGAAGACTTCTCTCTCTCTTTGACTATATGGGATGTATCACATCGAATACAATGGCTCAAGTCGTTCTGATCACAAGCGATGAAGGGAGGGCATTGTACACCTTCGACGAGCTCAACCAAAGATCGGTTGGTTTCTCTTCATCTCCTTACACATATGACTAGCTCCTTTGGCCACCCAAATGAACCACACATACAGCTATGCCTGCCAAAGGTGTGCAGGTGGTCAAAATGAGCGCTATGCCTGGGTTTTGGAGGGAAGAGTGCTCAGACAGGAGATCTGATGGCAATTCGGTTTTCGCAGGGCCGAAACTGCTCATGCATGGCACTAATGCAAGGGGGGAGGTCCAGCTTTCGCAGGACTGGGCTGTCCCGAGCAAAAGTTCTTGGTCATGCACAGACGCAGTGGTCTTGTGCATGAGGGGGAGTGTTAAGGAATAGGGGCTCAGGCCGAACCTCCATGGTATTTAAACATTGTTTATTTGGGGTAAAGGGCCGTGGCAGGGCACGGCATGTCGACTTGTACTTCCTTTCGTTCTCTCTAGAGGTATTAATTATGGAGTGGTTAAACAAATCAGATATTATGACCACTGAAGATAACAACAGTTCTTGGTTCCGGTTTTAGGTACCAGGGCTCACATGTCCAAATGTCTGTCTGTACAAGATGCACTGCTTATTAATGATGCGGGTCATGATCCCATCAACATCACTTTTCTCTTACCTCTTTCTTCTCTATGGCGGCCTCGTCCAGAATCAAGAGCCGGCAGCACTGTTCCATGTATGCGTCGCCCACCACTGAAGATGTATCTGAGTCACCTTTGCATATATTGATATTGCCTGTTTTTGTTCAATGCTGACTCTTACTCATTTGGTTTATGTAGCGGAGGACAAGCTTGTTGCTGCATGTGTAAAGTCCCAGGACAGCTTTGGAGTTGTATTCATACAATATGCGTACCACACTGAATGATGGCGACCTTTCGAGCAAGCTGGACACAGCTAGCTTGAGTCTGCAGTTGACACCATCAAGTGGCTAGATGCGTCCCAGGAGGCCGCAAAGGAGAAATAAGATGACAAGAAGAGGGGAGCCGGAAGCCACTGCCAATCTCTTCATGCAGAAACTATATGCCACTCGTGGAATGAGTGGTGCTATGAAACTGGGAGTGGGATCCAGTGTTGAGGAATTCGAAAGTTGACTAAGCCTGCTGCAATATTAATGATTTTGTGCCGAAAACTACATACAAGTACGATACAATTCACAAACAGGTGCAAAGCACGTGTTTCTGGACTTGACAGAACCAGAAACCAGAGACATTAGCTAGTGGAGGAACCAAGGCTACCCGGAGGGCTTCTGTATTGGAGTAAATAGACCGATATACCATGAAACTAATCAACAACCTTGTCATGAAACGAGTGCGCTCGCGACTAAACCCCTATCTTTTTTTCAATTGTGGGATATATTTTGGGCAGAACTCCTCAATATATCCATCTCACACCAAGGGTTGTCAGGCACAACTAATACAGAGAAGGCATATAGGAGGGAAACTACAATACAGACAAATAGGAGGACGATCGGTTTCAGTAACATGGAAACCGATCATAGGATATTTTATATATAAGACAGTAGATTCTATCTTGTCTATACTCCGGTCTTACTTCGGCGAGAGTGCTGCTTTATAGACTTACATCTTGATTCTCCTTTGCTGCGGGATTGCTCCGATTCATATCCCGCATTTCCTATCCCGCTTTTCAACTTCGACACCACTCCTTCACTCGGAATAGTGAAGCATTACCGGTCTCCATCGTTACTATGGGCTAAGCGGGATACGATCCTGCTGTGTGCAAGGTCGTGGTTTATATCAGTCCTGGAGGGCTCGTTTTGCGATTACTTGGTTGACCTAAGGGCCGTCGCTGACAAGCACCCACAACATTGATTCACACCTCGGCAACCCTGCATACACCAAGGATGGATGAATCGATTGAAGAAAGAAATCGTAAAAAACACAAGTAAACCCCACTATTGGACACTGGTTGCCCCATCCCTGTTTTCCACCTCCTCATCCATATCCAACTGCCCCACATAACCGTTCGCCTCCAAGTCGAGATCATAACCCTGCAGACGATTTCCCACTAGCATGAATAATACCTGGAGGTAGGTGTGGGCCATGGAGTCGGTCTCCGATTGGGTGTGCCTCGTAATATTTCAACAAAGCCTCGGGTCGAACTCGAGGGACACTTTGTTGAAGGATGTTTTATCTTTGAAGTCCTTGAGCAGGACTCCGAGGAAGGCCATTTGGGATGGAAGGGGGGGACAGGAAACCGCAGGCTGTCTCAGGTCATCCAGATTGGAAGTGGATGCCTGTGCTGCAAGGTTAGGCGGGGTTGGGGTGTCCACATCCATCTCATAATCCTCCGACCCGATAACGGGGGTGTATGACAGAATAGGAAGAGGAACGGCGCTCTCTTCCTGTCTGTCCGACGACTCAGTGACCTCAATGCTTGTTTCCCTAGCCTTCCCCTTTCCCTTGCCTTTGTTTGGGTCCAGACATTGGAAAGGTGGTGCAAGCAAGATATCCTCCTCCGAGTCGGAAATGTCGATTATCTCGACTGGGGGAATATTCAATATACCGGGATTTGATCCACTCACACATTGGGTCTCTGTGGTGTGGGAGCAATGAGAGGAAGGACCCATGGGGACTTTGTTCAGGCGAGAAGGACGCGGGGTCGCATTGGAAGCGCGTGCCCATGATGGAGGAGGAGTTGGGTTCGGAGCCTCCAAGGACACAACATAAGCCACAAACCACTCTAGGTCTGTGGTAGTAGCAACACGCAAGAGGGGTGGACAGTGCACTCCAGGAGCGCAGAAGGGTCGCAACAAGGGGTATGGGGGCGGTGGAGTATATCGCTCCTCCATGTCGGGGTTGTAGAAGTGTGACAGGGGGGTGTCGATGGAGCTCGCAAATTGCGGAGTTCAACCCCGCCAAGGACACATGCAGAGTCGTCTCCATCAATAAGTGGGTTGTGGAACGTGCCGATGGTGAAACCGTGCTCTGCTAGCCCTAGCAGGAAAAAGTTTAGGTGGCACAAAGAAGGCGGACAAATACATATTATCCCAAGCCTCGGCCATATCCTCAAAGGAGATTATGCGATCCCAGTGGTCTGCAGAGATTCACGGGTCTTTCCAGTCTGGTGGCAACACGGTGATTTGGTGCCAAAGTTATCGGATTGAAGGACAGGGTTGATAATGGTGGCCGAGGGGTGGTCAAGCATTTCGTGGAGAAATTGGTGGCAGGTTATGGAGTTGGCGGAAGGGAGGTGGGCAGAGACCAAGTCCGTCATGGTGTCCTGAATCCCCAAATGGACGAACGTCCATACCCCACGTGGCGCTAAAAAATGGAGTACTTGCTCAATGCGGATCTGGAGATGAGAGGGATGAGATGGGTGACAGGGAAGAAGATGGAGCCTACCAGGCTAAGTAGATGCACTAGGCAGGCCTCTGAAACTTCGATGAGGTGTTCTTCGAGATCCTGCCATGGTTCGGCCATTGTATCCCACAGGGATATACAGGTCTCATCCACAGTGTCCGCCAGGGAAGACATGAACTCTCGGAGATCGTAGTCACCAGCGTCGGGGATTGGGAGTACCCAGTTTCGAGAGGCGAGCACAAAGTGCCTGCCAAACGAAAGCGAACCCCAACCAAAAAGAAGTAACCCAGAAGCTGGAGAAAAACACTGCCAGGAAACCCATATGCGCAAGATCAGAGACCGCAAAAGTGGAGGGAACCACGTAAGGGCGATGACCGGGAGGAGGGGTGTCAGGAAAGTCTAAATACCCCACGTGGGGGTGGTGGCAGAGATAGGGACCATGATGTCTTGGGCGAAAGTCTCGAGGAAGTCGAAGATGACAATTGCGAAGTTCAGAAAAAAGAGAGTTGAGGCGGCTGGATGAGAGTGGAGGAGGAGGGGGCAAGGCTTGCCCGACGACAACGTCTGCGGCAGGGATACAATCCTGCTGTGTGCAAGGTCGTGGTTTATATCAGTCCTGGAGGGCTTGTCTTTGCAATTACTTGGGTTGACCTAAGGGCCGTCACTGACAAACCTCCCAAATCACACTGTTACACATGGTCCCAAAATCTGTTAAATCAAGGATGAAAACAAGGGGTGAAGAATCGCACTGGTCCCTGTGGCCATAAAATGGAGAGTGTCTTCAACTTTGAAAGGCCATTGTAAATAAACATTATAGGCTCAAAAGAAAATATCCATTGGCTGTGGTGTTTCAAATTAGGACTGTTGCTTGAATGATTGATGGCTGCGCGCCAATCTATTGATGCGCCATCAGTCAGATCATGCGGTGCTCATTCATGAAGTCCAAGGGTTATAGTGAGGAGCACTTTGTGCAGATGCAGCAGTTTAAATTCATCAGGTTGACCCTCCCCTCAAGCACAAGTGAACCCCTTTGTCGGCGACCACCAAAGAAGCAGGCGGCGCGGATATTGAGGTTGTATTTTTAGGATCGGCATATCAACAGATCTTGAGCAGGCAATGGAATCTTTCTCGCAGTACAGCTTTCAGTCATTTGATAGTTTCTAAGGACTATGCACCTGTTTATCTGTGCATGTATCTCAGTTGAAATTGCAGAACAGCTGTGAACTTGAGTGCATTTGAACTGTCCTCTCCTCCTGCTTGCCAATTAATGATGTCGCTTCCCTGGAACTGACAAGGCCCACATCTACACACATACCCAAGCAGTCTCAATATGTGGACCTGTTGGAGCACTGGGCAGCAGTTGCAGGGTGCCGCAAACAGAAAGGGGCTTCTCTCTGGACAGTTCACACGATCCAAGAGTTCAATATATATATACAGTGTTTTTTGGGCCTGCGTACATGCAAAGTCTGTCATAAAGTGTCCCAGTGTATCCTTAAGGCCTATCTGATCACTCAAGGTGCTCTCAAACCTGGTTTAATTGTAAGTTCAATTCAAAATTTCATCTGGGAAGTATCAGTTAAAGGTGGACGAATATATATTTGAGCAGGCAAAATAATGAATGAAAAGTACTGAAAGAGTGATGAAATATGTTTAATCCCTCTTGAATTACCCAATAATCCTATCTCAGAGGCTACAGTATAGGCCCAAACATTTCAGCAGTATGCATTGTAAAAAATGGGTCTTTGTGCCTTAGGAACTCAATATGATCTCTCAATACATGACAGTTACATCATTTCAGACTCACAGCACCCCTCTAGACATCTTATTGGATTCAATACTTCAATTTATAGGCACTATTTGAGGAAGTTGCTCTATTTATGCTCTCTATGGCTCCTAATAGGCCTTGAAGTGGCTCCGCCAAGCTCAGAGCATGAATGCATGCATGGATGAATTAATAAATTGCCCAAAAACACGTCGGATTGCCTGAAACGGTGAGGAGCATGTCGACGCGACGGCATCATGTGTCTCTATCACGGCCCCTGGTCCGGGCCATCAACCCCATATTTGGACTTTATATGCTGGGTAAACTCTGAGAGTTGAGAAGTAGCATGAATTAAATAGAAAATAGAAAGTAAACCAGGCACAGATGTAAAAACGACCTTGGGAAGTTGGGATATCCATCGACCGGGATGAAGTAAGAAAGGATGCTCGGCATGATCCGATGTTCGGTGATGTCCGTTCATATCGCCAAATTAAGGCATGGGTAACAAAGTTTTTTGTCTGTTTAAGCGGGTTATGATTTTTCACCGAGTAGGGGGCATTTTTCCCCTAGTATGTAACAACTGCAACTCCCCAGCCACTAATTTCATTAGGGTCAAATGCATTGAATATAGTGGCAGTGATAAATTCAGCTTCACACAGCCAATAAAAAGTCCCTCACAGATTTCAGTCTCAAATGAATTTTAGGTCCCCTCAGATTTGAAAGGGACAATAACATCTGTAAACAGAAGTACTCATAATATATTGAAACAGGGGTTGCGGCTTGTCTCTTCTCACCACGGGGCGCTAAAGGCTCATCAAGATTCAATAGATTAGCAGTGAGAGTTCGCGAATGGTGCCCTTGTCCTATAATCAGCGCGTACACAAGCCTGGTAGCAGCTTGGGAACCCCCTGCCGACATTCCCTACTTCGCAAAGGAAGGCAGGTACTCGGACGCTGCCATTGACGTCGCTCCCGACCTTGCCGACAGCGGAATCATATGTGGACCGAATTTAAGCCTGCAGATGGCATGCAGGTCCCCGTGGCCAGAAGCGCTATGACTGTCATGTGGGAGGAGCGTTCGGACAGAAGTTGTGAGGGCGACTCGGTTTTCGCAGGGCTGGGTTTGCCTACGCATGTCACGGATGCGAAGGAGAGTCCAGTTTTCGCAAGGGTGGATTATCCCGAGTATCGGTTCGAGGTCGCGCACAGACGCAGTGGTCTTGTGCGCGAGGGGGAGTGTTAAGGGATATGGGCTCGCGCCGAATCTCCATTGTATTTAAACATTGTTTGTATATTGAAACAGAGGCTCCTGGTTGTGTTCGAAGAGCCCTTGGCGCACACGTGGTGGTTAGAGACAAGCTAGGAACCCCTGTTTCAATATACAAACAATATTTAAATACCATGGAGATTCGGCCCTAATGATGTTTTGGTGCAGAAAATGTCCGAAGAATTTTGCGCTCTACGATGGAAGATTCGTCCAGCTACTGCCGGTGTTCGTATCGATTTCGAGATGTCAGCCGTTTTACAGGCACCCACCTCCGATCGGGAGGATGCCCCAGGAGGAGCTGCAGACCACAAAGTGCCAGTCGCACCCTGGCCTAAGATCGCGATTATCGTCGCCAACGCTTGAATGTCTGTGCTCCCTGCTCCGCCTTTTTTCTTTGCTTCTTACGATGATACGCTGGATCGCCGGCAAGGGTCGTTGTGATAAAAAGTGTGGCCATACTCAAAAGTATCTCTGCGACAAAGCAAAGGAAATGTACGTTACTACAGGCTGAAGTCAACCTAGGGAGCGATGTGAGCCAGCACCCGCGGGGATTGACGACGGTACTTACCTCATCTATCGCCTCCTTGACTTTCAACGCCAGATGTTTGGAAACGAAATCGTAGAGTTGATCGAATACCTTCTCCCTGCAAATAGCACATTTGGCCGCTTTCTTGTATCCCAAATGGAGGGATGTATCATCCCTGATATTCTTTCCCGGCACCTCCATCAGAATAGTCCCCAAATTCGCGAGATACTCGATGAACCAAAGGCGGACCGGATGGGCTGGTTATCGGCGAGATACCAGTTGATGTTGTGCCTGGCGCAGGCGGCGTCTGTGCAGCTGAACCAGACATACTGGTTTGGTGCCGGAATGTGCCTCAGGATTTGTGTCCTCGATTTAGCCGCGACACCGCAACGATAGTGGTAATGCAGCAGATTGTGGTAGGCAGCTGCGGGAATACGATTTAATTCCGGCGGTGCCACCGTGTCATGAGCCCTCAAACGAAGCTTCAAGGATTCTTTGGCAGCGAGCATTGCCATGTCTTCCCATTGGTGTGCGACGGCGATACAGTAGACAGCGAGGGGGCTCTCAGGGAGATATAGGGCTAGGTGGTCCTTCGCTGTCTCGGACTCGACGCACTCCATGTCGTATTTCGAGACTAGGATCTCGATAATGCACCGCAGCTCGTCGAGTGTGGCGACGATCGGCTGTGCACCCGGATAGAAAAATCGAAGGGCTTTGTCAAGGATATCGGAGTCTTCCGCGACATCAATCACTGGAGCCTTAGGAGCGTCTGCCTGCTGAGGAAGCGAGAACATCGACCGAAAAATGGGGGATACAAGCGAAAGAATCGCTCGGTAGACGTGAAAGTCGACGCCGTCAGAGGAGCGAAGGATACAATCGGCATCGCTGGCCTCAGAAAAGGGGTAGTCGGGGATGAAGACGGGCGGATTAGAGGATACTGGAGAACTAGGGGATTCTAGAGGACTAGGGGATTCTGGAGTGGGTTCCGTCATGACGAAGATGGCGAAGAAGGCACTGGGCAAGTGAGAACAAAGACAAGGGTGAATAAGACAGGTCGGCTGGCTTGGCAGATGCCAATGACAGTTGGATGGAACACACACGTGGATTGATTGCATGCGACAACTGTGGTTCTCGATCACGCCTCCCATCTAAAAGAATCGAAGGGCTCTATCCAAAACTTCCGATGTCTCTGTACAGCATTTTCTGCCATTTGAACTTCAGAAACAGTCGCTGGCTGGGGAAGATGAACAGTTAACGTTGGCCTTACACTGTTCGAAAACCGAGGAAACGAGCGATAGGACCGGAGGTAGACGTGAAGGTTCTCACTATCTGAAGACCGGGGAAAGGCATTTTGACTCTGCACTGACGTCTGTCGCATGCAGCGTCAGTCAGCGTCAGTCAGCGTCACTACATTGTTCCGTCAGTGGCGGAACTCACCTAGGCGGGCCATTTTTCGTGTAAGAAAAACACCAAAGAAACACACAAAATAAAATATTGTGTAACATCAGTCTGTACTTGGGCTTAAGGCCACTGCGTGCGCATGGCAACGAGTCCATTTGCGCCTTCGGCGCTCCAGATCAAACCAAGTAAAAGTGCAAGTTAAATATAAGTGTTTAAGTACAATGAATGGGACGATGGTGTGCTTGCAGCAGGACCTGGTCGAGAGCACAGAAACAGTAATGGAAAGAGTGGGAATAGATAGATCAATCTATGGTCGCACAACTCCTACGGAAGGAGAAGCATTATAATTATTATAATTAATCATACGGCGGAATTTAGAGTTGTCTTTGGGGAATAAAAGTACCTAAATATTGCAACAACCTCAATTTGCGAATCTGTAACCATGTTGACGGCCCAGTGGTTGTTCTTGGTCTCAATTAAAAAAATTCGCCCAAGCACGGAAACATGTGTTGTTGGGTTGGATTCAAATAGTCGGGTGCACGGAAAAGCCAAGGGATGTAAACATTTAGCCCTGAAGCCTACAAATACAAACACACATAAAAACCCGCACGGTGAGTATTGGAATTTCGGTGAATGCCGAATACTGGACTGTGCAGAGCGTGCCACACATGGACCATGTGAGGCACACTACTGCTCTCCAACCATGTGACATGGTTGGAGGGCAGTATTTAGTGAAAAATCAGTAGCAGCGGCGTAGTGTTGCGGACAATACGAAAATAAAGTCTGCACTCAACAGAAAAGTCTGGCGCGGCGATACTGGTGGGGGAGTTTGCGGCGTGCCGCCGACACATCACCAAGTGATGGTGAGATACAAGAGAAATGGCGATTATGTGAAAAATATTTGTAACATATATTAAGAATTGAATGCACCGGAATAATTTAAAAAACTCTGGGCCAATGGGGTGCACTGACACACCTACGGTGCTAGTTGACACATCAAGTGGTAGTTCATGCCTCGCTATAGGTTCCTACTTAAGTCGAAGATATAAGCACAAGACAGTGAACATACAACTCACTGGATACGTGTCCCGATTCGTTTGAAAGTGCTCCAACGGGGCACGAGGAAGTATCCTTGACTATCGTGTTATCCAACAGCTTTTTGTACCCTGGGAGCGTGCAGTACCACGGTCCACATTTATTATTTAAATTTTCGATGTTCCTTTATATTTCAGGCTCTGAGGTGGCGCCTCGTTGCTTCTTCTATTCACTGCTAACTTCCAATCGAAGTTGAGCTGTTGACTTCCCATGTCTACTAGTCTTACAACTTCTTGCTGATTCTTCTCGCCCAACTTGACTTTGTCAAATTCATGCAAGCTCTCGCTTGATAAATCAATGAAGTTCGCACCCTGGAATCCAAACCAACCCTCCTGACGAAATTACATTCATCGATGTCCGGATTCATACCTCCTCCACTTCGAAAGCGATGCCCACCACAGGAATTTAAATCAAGCCCACCGAGCGGATGCGCCATTCTGGTGCCTTCGTGCGTTTTATTCCGATTTTTCTTCCTGCGTGTGCTTTCTTGTTCGATTTGCCGCAATCTCCCGCCTTTAAAATCTGCGCCGGATGAGAGCCAACAAAAGCAAACAGAGTTTGGAGTATACAATACTGTATGGGCAAGGCCCGAGTCAAACGGGCTGTGTCTGCTGCAGGAATGCCGCTGCTCTCCAAGATGTGATACAGACGCGTGCCACGCGCTACCAGACCTCCAGTCCATCCCTTGAACGATCAAAATAGTTTATTATTCAGGTAACCCATATTCATTATTTTGCAATGGGACAGGCTACCAATAAAAAACCAAAGAATTATAAAGAATCTTTCATGATTATCCATGAACTAGAAATAATCTCTCCGGCAGGTGGGACAAACAACGGCATGTGAAACAAAAGCCGGCGCACGCAATGCAGAGGTTGGACTGGGCATGACATGGTCCACGCAATGGATGGGACGACTTAGGCATCGGCACCACGGGTGCACACCCGCCCATTGACTCCACCCCATCGTGCCCATACACGCCCCCGTGCCGGAAATGAAATATCATACATATATCCCCGGAGTGCTACGAGAAAAAAAGAAAAAGAGCGCCCGCACGCATGGGAGGAAGGATGGAAATGGATAGCACGCATGCAAGCTGGCGTGGCACGCAAAAACGCGAGTGTATCGGAATGGATGCAAGTCCTCGTGTGCCACGCACCAAATGGTCATTCCCACCTTTCCAGCACGGGCAGGCCGACCCAAACGCAGAAATAGTCACCGGATGGAGGAATGATCAAGTGGCCGCCGAAGAATGGAGCGCGAGAGAAAAAGAGGATGCGACGGGGCGCGAAAGAGGATGGGGGCCCGAAGAACGAAGAAAGAAGGGCGGAGGGCGACGGGCGATGGGTGACGGAGCGTGCGAAAAAGGCCAAGGTTTTTGAAGAGAAAAAAAAAGGAGGGAAGGGAGGAGAATATGAAGGGCGGAAACTGATTTGAAAGAAAAAGGAGCAGAACACACCTGACCATCCAGACTGTGACGCAGTGGTGCAACATGAACTTGAACTCCCAGTGGTTTGAGCAGTGGTCTTCAAGGCCCGAGGGTGAGGACCTGCGAGTCTCAGTTGGCAGGAAGAGTGCACAGAATAAATACAGAGATGCACTAAGAACTGCTACAGCCAATACACAATTTGGGTGAGGTATTAGCACTTCATGGGATGGGGGTAGTCCTCCACATACCCATGACGGCGAAATACACCACCATACCCCTGCTCGCTGAACCTGAGCTTGCGTGCGCGGGTGATGCTCCACCTGTGTGCGAGCACCAGGAAGAACATGTTGAAGAGGAGGCGCAGGAGGGAGACGAGGATTATGTACGCCAGAAGCAGGAGGTCCAAGTAGGACTTGGTGTAGAAAGGCGTGGTGGGGGTGAGTGCGGGGTGCAAGGTCATTGAGGTGTGTGGGTGGGCGGTGTGGGATCCGAGGAGAGCTGCTGGCGAGCAGCCCACCGACGTGGTGGTGGACTGGATCTCTGCAGTACAAGATTAGATTAGATTGTAGCAGAGGTAAAGGGCTTACTCGAGCGGGAAAAAAGTAATTATTTACATACTGAAATACAATTAATTAAACTAGTCATCGTGTTTGGCACACTGGCACGGCACCGTCGAGAACTTGGGGTTTCGTCCGACACAAGTCAAGTCTGATCCGTGTTTACTACAGTCACAGCAGAAGTTCGTGCAGCGTTCAACGCTTCTTGACCCATGTAATGCGTGCTGAGGAGTTTGTCTCTGGTATGACGCGCTGCTCAGTTGACCAGAGAGACATCTGGTGGTGGAGGCTGCGCGGGTGATGTGCCGTCAAAAATTGGGCTGAGAGTGCTGCTTTGGATAACGTCGGTGGCCTGCGACAAATGGCGGAGGCGTAGCGGCGGCATTGTACCAGGTACATGCTAGCAGTCATAGTTAGCACCCAAATAAAAAACCATTAAAAATATACTTACAATGCGCCCCTCCTCACGGAATCTTATTTGAAGAGGGCATACCGGGGGATCTTGGAAGGACAGCCTACAGGGTGTTTGGCTGGGGCAGCAGATTCGTCGGAATCCCAATCCGAATTCGAGGCTAGAGCAGCTGCTGCTACTGCCTTCTGCTTCGGTCCTGTACCTGGTGGCTGGCCACGGCGCGACTTTGGAACCGAGGGGTCAGCCGGTTCTTTCTGTCTGTTTTTTGACCCTTTGGCCTCCCGGGACGGCGTTTAATGTCCTGAGCTGCCGAAGCGACGGAGTGTTATGATAAAGAAGGCGCATGAGTAGAATCACTGGAGCCAGATTTAATCGGAAGCCTGTCTAAATAATTTGCGCACATACTTTTCCTGATGATACAAGAGTTGAATGTTCAGCAATATTTTTGCAAACAAACTGCAAGTCAGCATAATAAAATTGGAGAACGGATGAGGGACTAACAAAGAGTCTAAAAACGCGAGAATATATTCAATTCCAGTCTTCAGAGTTCAATTCTTGGCCCACAGCGTGAGTGAGATAGCCCGACGCGTCTAAAGATACCACCATAGCCGTCCGAGCGAGATCCAAATTTGGAGAGGTTTTACAGGAGAGAAACAGGAATAAATAGACGACAGCAGCCCCAGATCAACCCCAGATAGTAGAAAAGCCTTTTTCCAGAAGAGCTGCCAGAGATTGTCAGTCCAGAAAGCCGACGCGACTGTGTCGAAGAATGTCTCAGAATAGAGCAAGATAAAAGGGGCACCGGGCCGACCACGTGCGCAAATTTAAAACTCCGCCGGTATCGAAATTGCTATCGGCAACCGCCATCAGTAACGAGGCAGATATGAGAAGTAGCGAAGCGCAGCGAGCTATGTATATATAAGTAGCGAAGTGCGAAAGTGATGGATAGGGGGTACGGAGGATGGCGCGTGACGGTCAACGAACTTCAATTCAGACAAAATAAAAATAAAAACACGCTGAACGTACAAAATACACTGAGGGGAGATCGATCATATAAAGGGTCTTCAAGTTTCCATGCTTTTAGAATGTCTCTAAGTGAACTAAACTCGGCCGTCGAGCCTTAATCCTATTTGAATGTGCATATCACGTTGTGTTGCATCGCATATGCACGGTTTCAAGAGGCTCGCTTAAATTATATCAATTTTATTTGTGCTTATAAGCATATTTTTAACTGATCCTGGTAGCATAAATGAGTTTATCAGGATGTTCGGAGCCTCACTGTAGGGCCAGGGGCAGGACGCTGCAAAGGACTTCTGAGTTTACATCTGGGGTGCGTGCCAAACAAGTTGACAGGCCACCGTGGCTTGAGGTGCGTAAGCTGCATTAGTGGGCCAAGTAAAGCCAAGAGATCATACCCAAAAGGAGCTTAAAAGGTCACGTTTTCGACCCATAGATGGAAATGGTTCCAACACGAATCAACTACGTCATAAACAAAAATGATGATTTCTGGCTGGACGAGATTGGAAAAGAACGAGTCTAAAAATAAATTTTTAGGACTCGTAATCAATCAAGCGTCGACTTGCAGTGTCAACAAAACGGCCCAAGAATAAGCAATTGCCATATGGGGTATGATAGGTAGCGACCGCCAGAGAAAAAAAATTGTATGCAAATTTTGGGGGGCCAGATAAGCCTCCGGAGAACCTCTGGTACCCCTCTGCACCTTTGAAACGTTGTTTGGTGCTTGAGTTAAGTGAACTCCAGTTGAGGTCGATCGGCCCGACGTCAGCATCACTCTCTATACAAAATTAAGCCTGTCTGTCTGTCCAAACCTATATGGGCAGGGGGAAAGTGACGCAGCACGACACATGTGACGTTGCATTGACGCATGAGTGACGCTGTGACGTTTGTTAACTGACGCAGACTGACGCATACGTGTCACACCGGCGCTGTGTCACATATTTATCGACGCACACAACGTATTCCATTGACGCAGACCATCGCCGCCACCCCCAGCCACAAACTATACCACCACGGATTGCTTTTTTCAGCACCGGCGCGCTCCTAAAGTTGCCGGGGACACCGTCCATTTCATTTCTCTCCGCTCAGGCTGGTTCAACTTCCGACTCGGACTAACTGACTCTGTGGAACGTACTGATTGTCTTTCAAATTCTTATTTGTGTTGCCTTTCTTACACTTCACCTAACCTGTAGTGAGAATGAAAAATGAGATTAGAGAGTGCTCAAGTGAAAGTAGGGCTGCCGCCCGTGACCGTTGCGACGGTTCCACGGCACCCATCGAACGGGTGCCGTGCCCGTTCCGTCAACCATTTCCCCTCGACCTCAACGGCACGGTCGCGGTACGGGTTCGCAGTGCTACGGCCCGTTGAAAAACGGCCGTCACGGCCGTTCAACGGCTTAATTTTTATCACATGCAGAAACATTATTCCAGGTGCGGTTCTGGTCCAGGAAGGACATATGTGTGATCTAATATGTTTCTCTTTCATTATTTACGTCATCTCTTCCCTCCAATCTTCACAATACAAAGTCTTTGTTCCATCGCGGCAATTGCCGTAACTGTGATGGCAATGTCCAACCTAAGTTCAACTACCTGTCGGCGGCGAGTTTTTCCCCCCATTAGACAAATATCTGTCCATTAAATTTTCCTTGCAATCCTTGGGCATTTTAGTTCTGATCATGAGGTGGGCATGCTCACTGATTCAGTTGAGAAGCTTTCTCAGTGCTTAACATTGGCTTAACAATTAGTATATGTGTTCACTTGTATTCAAAAACAGTATGCTGCGACAAAGAAATTCTAGGACACATGTTAAAGGTCACTTCTACCTGTAAAATAGCTCAAACAATATTTTCTCAACCCGTGGGCCCGTCAACAACCCGTTACGGCCGTGCCGTTAACCGTACAGTCCCGTGAGGAATTTTTTAACCCACCCAACGGGCCGTTGTTCGACGGCCCGTTGCCGTCGAGTAGCCGTTGAATCGACGGCCGTTTCCGTCCTCCAGGTACGTTGGATAAATATGGTATGTATCAGCAACCTTCTCCTGTTCACACCTTCAGTGCCATTAGTGTTGCAGAGGCGTAGGTTATTTAATACGATCAGATGGGTATGCAGAATCTTACTCAAAATCAACTTAGCATCGTCGCAAGTTGATCACAGGTCAAAACTGGGAACGTAGTCGAACAGATTATGACTTCAGGTCATTAGACACTGGTAGTGACAGGTAGTACCTCCGAATGCGGCAACTTGAAGTCGCAGCTTCATGAGTCAGAGAACCAAAGCAGCGAGCATAGGTCTGAGACAGTAACACATGTTGAACAAAAATGTCAGGTCCTTGGACCTGCCAAAGACCAGGGGAGTTCGCATAGACCCTTGGTACTGTAGCAGCACACTTAATGGGTTACGGCTGATGGGGATGCGGTGGGCCCCCCATGCATCGATGGTTAGCCTCCGTCTGACGGGCGTCGACGGGCGAGATATGGTTTCGTCTAGCGCCAGGCCTTCAGCGGATCATCAACAGAGACCTATACTTGGATGATGTGATTCACATGATGCTGGGAATGCAAGGACAAGGGTATCTGTTGCGATGAACACAGCAAAAGATATATGAGCCCCAGCGAAAGGCACCCACCCCATCAACAATGCCCACAATGCTTATCACAGCAAAGTTCAAGAATCTTATCCAATATACTATTCTAGCCACAACTACTGCCCAGACCATTGCAGAGACAGCCAAAGTGCCTTTCCTTGGCTCGACTTCCGCATTGTGCTTGTCAATTACAAAGGGTATTGAAGTAAGCCATTTCCTCTTGTCATTGGCACCACATTTAAGGAATACAAATAGACCACTAAATTGAACAAGGAAGAATGTGCTGAGATTATGGAGCACATCCATGAAATCTTGTGCATCATTGTCCAGCTTCATTCAACTTCGGAAATCAAGGGTGTCCTTCCAACAGCAGTCTTGTATGACATTGCAAAATTCACAGAGTAAGACAATTGATGCTGACAATATATTGATTTAATATTTTACACCAGGGCACTTGAAAGGTTGTTCACAATTGTGAATGGGCAACAAAAGGACACTCTGGGAAAAATCAAGGGTCTTTTTAGACAGCCAGAGGCTGCTGAGAGATTGGAAAAATGCAAGCAGGAGCTTAGTAGGATGGTTGAATTGTTCAAGGTTTGTTTTACAAATCTATTTCAATACATATTAAAATCATTGGCTTTCGTTGCAGGCTCAAGTCACAGGTTCAACCTTGTCTCAAATGGGGCAAATGAAAGGATGCAATGGAACAACATGAACAACTTGTTGCCCTCTTAGACACAGATTCTGACCTCACCAGTTCTGATCGCTCCTCAGTGAGTAAATATTATAATGATCAAGATTTTTAGCTCATGGTTGTTAGGTGACAGGAACTTTGGCAAAATTGGAAAATAATAGGTTAGTCAAACCAGCAAACACAATCAATCTTGCTAAGCTTCTTGAACAGCTCAGGATCCTTTGGTCTACTTCCGCCCTCCCCGCAAATTTTCCATGGCCGTGAAGCAGAGCTGCAGGATGTAGTCGATATCTTGGTACAGGATTCTGCCCATATTGCTATCCTCGGTACTGGGGGCATGGGGAAGACCAGCATTGCCACAGCTGCCCTCCATAATCAACTAGTAGAAAGCAAATATTCACACCGATACTTTGTTCCATGCCACTCGAGCCCCACTTGCACAGAATTGGTGGCTACAATTGCGGGTCATATTGGGTTGGAGAAGGGCTCAAACATGGCACAGAAGATTGCACATCATTTTGCCCATGCACCTCCTTCCCTTCTCATCCTCGATAATCTGGAGACCCCATGGGAAAGCCTCTCATCTCGCTCTGAGGTTGAAGAATTTCTATCTCTGCTGACTGATGTTCCGCACTTGGGTCTCATGGTGAGTGTTATTTGCCATTTTATTCAATAGTATCTTCAACTTGCTGTAGATCACCCTTAGAGGTGCGGAGCGACCGAGCAAGGTCAAATGGACCAAGCCATTCCTGGCCCCTCTCAAGCCTCTTTCCAATGTGGCTGCTTAACAGACCTTTTATGCAGTTGCTGATGATGGCCATGATGATGTCAGTGTCACAGAACTCCTTGAACTGACAGGGAATCTTCCACTGGCAGTCAGTCTCATTGCAAGTGTTGCAGATTCTGAGGGATGTGCCAAGGCACTTTCTCGCTGGAAATCCGAAAGTACTTGGATGCTTTCAGATGGGTATGACCAGAGATCGAGCTTGGACATATCAATCATGTTATCATACACAAGCCCCCGTATGACCCCAGGTTCCCAGGAGTTGCTCAGTATTCTGTCCATGCTCCCAGATGGACTTGCAGATGCTGATTTGGTACAAGCCCAACTCCCCATCATAGACATCCTTGCTTGCAAGACGACTCTTATTCGGACATCATTGGCCTTTGTTGACTAGGATCAGAACCTAAAGGTGCTGGTTCCAATTAGAAAACATATACTCCATGTTTATCCTCCTGCAATTGCCTTAAAGCTACAACTACGGGAACACTTCCATCAAATTCTCGGTCTTTGGAACCAATTCAAGAATCTCAATGTGGCAGATATACACCCCCAAATTTCACAAAATTTGAGCAATTTCAACACTGTTCTCCACGATGGGCTTCAACCAGAGGGGCCTGATATTATCCAGAATTTAACGAGCATTCTGTTCCTCAATGACTTCTGTTATCGGGTTCAAGGCACATATTCCCCCCTTCTGCTCCAGCTTGCAGGGACAATGCGGGATTGGAAAGACAATCCGATTTGGGGGGAGTATCTTATTGAGCTATTGAAAAGCTCGCAAGTTTTGCCTACCCAGGATCTCAATGGAGACATCATCCTAGGCACCCAGCATTTCAAATCAAAAAATACACTGGAACAAGGTAAGACACAATCACTGCCATTTTTTCCCCCTAAGCTTATTTCACACCAGCCCGATGGTACCGTGCTCTGGGAATCTACTTCTGGGTGGCAAAGTCAGATCTTGTGAAAGCCCTCAAGTCTTTTCAAAGAGCCTATTCACTGGCAGAAAGTATGGGATACCCCACCACTATTGGCATCCATGCTTTGACCAGCATATGCAACATCTTGACTGTTACTGGAAAGCCCTTGAGCGCACTCACACATGCCAAGGAGGCATATCGAGATGCTGAGCACATGGGGGACATCTATGCGCAAGCATGGTCTTTCTACCATCAAGCCAGATGTTATGCAATATTGGCAAACTATTGGCATGCTCAACATCTTCTTCAAAAATCCAGAGACATGTTGACTACTTGTGGTCAACAAGAGAGTCAATTGGCGCACCTCATCCTCAATCATCAGGCTGAGGTACACCTTGTAAAGTCCGAGTATCTGGAATCTCGGAAACTTCAAGTCACCATTGCAGCTAGCCGCCAGCCAACTTCATATTCAGCCATCCAAACAAACTTAAACATTGCTTGCATTGATATTGCTACTAGTGTTGACTCAAAAATCATTCACAAAAATCTGGGAGTGGCTCAGTCTCATTCTAATGCATTGTATGGATATTATGGCAGACAGTCATCTATTTTCAGTGATTACGCAGCTGCTGAACTCTTTCTGAGAGATGGGGTTCTTGATACCGCACCACCAATGTTTGAAAAATGTTTTGCATCATCTCAGGATTTTTCAGCAGATCTAGGACTCCTATGTCTAGAAAGGCTTAGGGATCTTTCTACTGGAATGAATTATATCCCAAATACACTCCGATGGGGAGGAGTATTCCTAAGTCTGGCTTTGAAGTGCAAAGACAAGCGCCAGACAATGCAAGCCTTCCGCTGCCTTGGCCAGATTTTCTCAGCTCAAGGGGACAATGAAACCGCACTGAGCTTATTTAATGTTGCTCTTCATGGATTCACCCTCATGTCCATCGCTGGAGGGCAGATTGCATGGTTCAAATTGCCGATATATTGAATAGTCATGGAGAGGTCATGAAGGCAATTGAGCTGTGGAAGGCCGCAAGGCCCCTCTTTGAAAGATCTTCCCAGATGAAGGATATAATCAAGATTGATGCCAAGCTAGGAGAGGTTGACTCTGCTATTTTGGTTGAACAACTTCAACAACTTTCAGAATTGGATGTGCCTGGTAGTGCACCAGAGGAGACATATATTGTGGAGGATGAGGAAGAGGAAGAGAATAAAGTGGCCGAAGGAAGCGATGTTGGGGACACGGCCAGGCAAGGAGTCCTGCTTTGAATTGCAGTTGGGTCTTGATTTGTCCGGCTTTGTGTTTCAGTCTTGCTGCTCTTCTCTTCACCTTCCTCAGTGCCAGCTATTTTCCGGACAAATAGATACCCACCTGTTCTCTGTGTGTGTACAGCATGCAATGTTCGGGTCATAGCATTTTGTCCACTATGTAGTTGGTTTATTTATTTATGTACTGTGCTACCACTGCACTTGATACCAATTTTTTAAAACACATTTCTCCACAGTTGATGGTGGTGAGGAATGAAGTCGTCTCAGAAATGGGGGTATTGATAGTTTGATTTTTATGGAGTCGTGTGGCAGGAACTCAGCCACAGAATATGGCTTGGGCTTGGTGACGGGATGCTCCCGCCGAATTTACGAATTGCAGTACATGTACATGCAGTACTTTAAGTGGTTGTCAGCAGAGTAAAGAGAATCCCAGGAAGGCTTGGTAGTAGCCTGGTGCGGGTCTTCTCCCAATAATGCTGAGGCTGGTGAATGCTAGGAGAATGTCACCCTTCAATTCGGGTCGGAGAAATTCAAGCCGGAGCTGACCTACAGTCAAACATGCTGGGATGAATAAGGCTCGGGACTATGTGCATCCGTAGTCCCTCTTACCCTGTTGAGCCGCAGTAAATTCAAATGGCTTGGGTGAATTGAATGCTACAGTAGGAAATTTTATTCAAGGTAGAATGAATGGACTCATATATTGCTCGGTGTGATGCGGGTTGTTAAGTATTGCATAAGAGAGCTTGTAAGAGTAGCTAAGTAGAGATAGAAGGGCCAGAGTCTCAAGGATGAGACTCTGGCAGTGCTGAACGCGGTGCAGCTCGTGAGAGCGCTCCGCGGCCTGTAACCCTGTGCCTGGGGCTTGTCACCCGAGCCCGGGGCATCTGTGACCCAGAATGCTAGGGGAGCAGTTCTGTGCATACTCAGGCATCCAGCGGGTCCGGGCGTGGGTGTAGCCAAAGGTCGAGTCGATCACATAGCAGAAGAGGTCAAAAAGGTAAGATGATTAGTAATTATGTACACTTGTTATGTATCAACGGCTAAGTACTTGAAATGTCGCTACAATTATAACTATGGGTAGGGCACTTGGCCGTGAAGTAAACAAGTGAATAATATAGACGTCACACTCGGGATTGTTTATTTCCAGACAAGAGGAGGTGACTAAGTCTACAGGTCCATCTTCTCAAGTCCAGTCGAGTGGGGATGTCTGAGTGTTGACTTGATGCTTGCAATTGTGTTTTTCAAGATCACAGAGCTGCATTCTCACAGAGCGGTAGCTTTTTCTCGGTTGCGGTGCGAAAAATATGAGCTGGGAGTGAGGACAAATATGGTGTCGGTAACAGTTCATAAATCATGAAGATTTTTGTATGGAGACATATTGGTTCGCTTCGCCTTTGAGCCATCCATTAGGGGTAATTCTTTATATCAACTACCAGGGATTATTTCCCAAGCCACAGACTATTACTCCATATGCAGAGTTGTTTGTTCCTTTTCTCGGACAGGCATAGAGAGAATTTTGTGTAAATTATAGGAATAAGGCTCGGTAACAGTATAGTTTTGCGTCTCCTTGCTGGAGAGACTCGGATGAAATCTCAACAGTGATCTGATACTTTCTCGGTGATTTTAAATTTAGGTCTCATTAATCATATACAGACACTGAATTCCAAGGCTCTTTGAAGATGGAAATTCCCTTCAATTTAGAAGGTGCGTCAAGGAAATGTCATGACACGCTCTCTCACTAGTGGGCTGTTAATAGAACCCATCTCATGTCTACTCATGCATATATTTATATTCCTCGTAGTCACAATGCGTGTCCGGAGAAATTGGGGGTTAAGCATTTCACGCAGCCTGCCGTTGTCTTTTGGTCTGACTTTGCAGTAGACCAACAATTGAGATTCATCCACAAACACAATGAATATTCAATAGACATCAGAGGGGTGAGGCTTTGCTCATCTATCTCAGAGCTTCTAGTTCCATGGTTAAAGACATTAATATTGAGAAGGACTGCAGTAACACGCTTGCAATGCTTTCTGCCAGATGCTCGACTCGGAGCTATATTATATGGGGACGGGCACCGCCTATGATCGGTCCGGCGTGCTTGTCTTTGTTTGTTCTCAATACATCCGCGAAAATCTATGTTCCAGCCTGTTCCTCTTTCCACAGACACTGAGTGCACTCGAATTATACGTGAAAACTGTCCATAATATCAATATCTACCTGCCCCCACACAGGAATCAAAATTATTGTTAGTACAGACTTATTCATCAGTATCCTCGTCGAGATCTTCCCATTCCGCATCGTCGCTCGGAGAGTAGCCGAATTCTTCAATAACCTGTGGTTCCGAGGTGTCTGCAGCGGCCTGCGACATTATAGTCTCACCAGATTTCCTGAAAATAATCTGAATTGGTGTTAAGAGAAAAATTAAAATCACACCTCTCAAGTTCACGCTCACGGGCCGCCAAAACAAGATCCCTCCGGACTGCCACAGTCGCCATGTTCTTCCACAAAAGTTTGGTCAGAATCGGATCCTTGAGAACGTCTTTGTAGACCTGTAACTGGTCTTTGAGAGCCTTGGAGGAGAGCGCACGAATTTTTTGAACATCCATTTCCAGCGACGTGGTGGCCAATTTTGCCGCTGCGGCTTTTTTGCGGGCTGCTGTGGTCTCTCGCCGTTTGAGCGCTTTCTCGGCCTTCTGCCGTTGAAGGGCTAGATACGCCTTTCGGAACTTCGCCCGCGCCCCACTTGCACCATCCTTCCGAACATCGCACATGACAAACCGCCGTACCGCTGCGTCACAAAATTTCTTGATAAAGGCCTCCGTATTATTAGTCTGCAGGCGCGCGCGGCTCGAAAAAGAATGGGCCGTGCTGTTGGGTTTGTCCTTCATATGATCTCGGTACGAGCCCAGCTTTCCTTCATTGTGATCGTTGGTGGAGGGGATCCACAAATTGCCACGCTGCTCCGGAGTCAGACGGTCAAAAGTACCTCCCACGTGGAATTCCGGTGTGAAGTGGACCCAACCCTCGGCACATCCGGAGAACATCGTGGACGTGATGAGGACAAGATTCGGGAGGTCAGGGAGGAGCTCGAGAATGGTGGGGATAAGGAGCTTATTGAGGAACGGGCGGCCGCTGATTGTAAGCTGGTCTGGTGGCGTTTCCTGGTCCCAAAGTATTGCGGGGTTCGCGGCGATGCTATCACAGAAGACAGGAAGTTTACGATGCAGGTCGGTGAGTGAAAGAAGATTGACGGGATGCTCTTTCGTTCCCCGGACCATCGCCATATACGGCCACGACACAGATGCTCCGTACAGCGCCAACGCAACGAGCTCGGTCATGGTTGCCGTGCAGTCCAGCCCCATGAGAATAAGCTTCTCCACGTGGTTCTTCTGGCCCGATTTCGTCTTCGCGTCGACGATTTCTGTGACGAGCTCGTAGATAATGCCATGAAACACAACGACCTCGGCGGCGCCGTATGTGTAGCAGCCGTATCGTGTATTTGATATATCGGGGAATTTTGCTGAGTCAATGAGGTCGAATTGCTGACGTTTTCGTTCTTGCATGAAAATGGTGCATTTATCTTGATAACCACGCTCGCCATCTTTGTGCCGGAGAAGGGCGCCGATCAGTTGAAGGAGTTTGACCGCGCCTGCAGTGCTAGACTCCATCGCGTGCTGGAGAGCCGGGTTATCGGGGTTATCGGAGCTGAGAGCGATGGTGGCGCTGTTGGCCTTGTTCGCGAGGAGGACAGGGCGTGGAATATCGTGTGTGGTGTAGAGCTTTTCGATCGCGGTGGTGCCGTACCGCACGACATTGAGATCTTTGTGGCAACAACACCCACCGAAGACATGCGTGTAGATGTCGCAGCGTTGCTCTTCGGTGAGTGAGTCAAGTTTCTCTTCGCCAATCTTGAGCTCGAGGACCTCTTCGACCAGTTTGGTCCTTTCTGCCGATGGCCTGCGGACAAAGGTGAGAGTAATGGAGCTGAGGTTGCAGGTACCCACAACGCAGCTAATTCCGACGGCGAAATCTTCCCAGCAGCTTCCAGCTCTTCATTTGTGATTTCCGCGATCTTCAATAGAATAACACCCGTGGCCATGTCGGCGTCGTCCATTGCAGCGCGCCCCAGATCTCGCGTGACAATTTCTTTCTTTCGCTCTGCTGATATTTTGAACTCCTTCTTGCCGTCAGCTGCGTGATCTTTGCATTCACCTAGCTTCTTCCGTAAATAATCGTTCTTTTCCATGACTCGGTTCTCTTGCGCTGATAGTGGGCTTCGAGTGTACGTGTCGGCTATGCGATGCGCCGCTTCCATCATTCCGTCGAACTGGCTTTGGCCCGTATGATCAAGCGCCGGCGCAACTTCGACAAACCGCGTGCGATGGGTCCATGTCGATTTATCCGCATCGTCGACTCCAGCAGCGTAAGAAGGAACGAGGAGAGTAACATGCCGAGATTCCACAGTGATTCCACGATGGGTCATTCCATCTGAGCTTTCCACAAAACCTAGAAGCACGTTCAGAAAACCACCCAAAAAATATGTTATAAATTAATGCCGGGAGCTTCCAGTATCTCTCGCGCCAACTGGATCTCTCCAAACTTCCCCCCTTCGTCGATGGACCTCCCAACGGTGTGACGACTCATGAATTTACTGCGGATCTCGATTCCGAATGTGTGCGCACAGCTCCTGACAGCAAACTCGACCTTCCCAGCAGCACAGCCCGCGTATGTGAGATCCCTAGCTAAAGCACAAGCGTCGGCAGAATATTCGCCATTTTCCCGAGGGTTCCATGTCTGCAATTCGCGGTAGGCCCTGTGGGTGACCTTCAATGCTTTTTTAGCGCGTTGAGTCTGTTTCTGCGATGCATAGAGTCGATCTCAAAGAGTCTTCAATGCGAGACGTTGGTCGTTCAGGCTGGAGTGTAGCGATGCGATCGTAGAATCTTGCGAAGCGAGTGTGCGCATAGCTGAAGCGAGATTTTGCTCAAGATCCAGTACGTCGCTTGAGTTGCGGTCTATCGAGTCCTGCAAGTCTGAGAGCTTAGTGCTAGTGGCTTCTGCCTTCTTTTCTCGCTCGAGTTCGAGCCTCTTGATGCACTTGTGTTTTTTGGTAAGAGCAGCTGACAGATCGTCTTCGGCCTTTCGTTTAATGGACCTGAGGGACTGATTCTCCGCAGAAAGTTCTTCGTTGCAAACGACGAGACACTGGCTATTGGTATTGCAGGTGGAGTGCAGATTCTGAAGCTGAAGAAGTCGTAGTTTCAGATCGGATATTATTACCTCCAATTGGGTGATTTGTTCTGTCTTTTCCGCAAGCTGGACCTTGAGAGATGAAGGTTTTGGTGGCTGGGTAGGCTGCACGGGGAAAGAAGAGTCAGGAGGAGTGTTCTCCTCATCACCATCGGAGGAAGTGTCTGCCTTCTGGTGGAAGCGCTCGGCCCGTCCCCGGAATCTGGTGGGAGGCATGGAGGCGAAGACAGCTGGAAGACCATGTAGAGAGAGCGACAAAGATGTTGAGAGACGAGAGACAGCTTCAGAGCATGCGGGAGAACAGCAAAAGACCACAGTACAGACGACGCGTTCTCGAAAAGTAATGAGTCACGCTTGTCACATGGGTGACCGCACGCGTTTCGTCCGCGAGCGCGTAAAGCTAAAGACTTTTTATCTCTCACCAAATCCTATACATTCTGCAGAGAAAGTTGTAGGAAACAAGGAGCACTACCGATCTCTGGAGGCACATTTCCTTCATTGATTCTGGTGATTGCGAAAGAGGCTAGGACATTCGAAATTCTGGCACCATCTCGTGCATTTGAAACAATTAAAAAATCTGGCCTCAGAGGACCTTTAGTTTGCTTATTTCACCTCAAAGTAGCGACTCAGATTTTTCTTAGAAGGCGATGATACGGATCCTTTAAGGTTTCAAATCTGGAACCGACGGGCTCTGCCAACCAAATACGCTCAAACATGCCACCTGTCAATTGAGCGATGCCCGTCCCCACTATATATTTTAGGTATGCCCCAGCTCCCCCCAGGGACTCACTTTGGGGCTAAGCTCCACAATTTCTAGTACTTTTCCCTACCCTCCTCCCAACCACATTCCTCGGTGGTGGCATCTTGATAGATAGCCAACTCCGGTCCTCATCGCTGTTTTGATGGCATTTTTTGCCTGATTTGGTGTATGCACCCTTTTATAGAGGGGCCTCTCTTGATGCTGAGGGGCTAATCTGCCCACCATGATTCGAACCATCTTCCTCACTTGAACCATGTTGATCCAACCAGGACTCCGGTCTTTGGTGTCGTCTGATCGCATTTGCCCGAATAGGAAGTTCTGATGCCAACTTCTCATTTCATCGGAAGTATGGGAAGAAGTTTAATACATAGTAATCAAATGGGAAGATTGATTTCTCCCTAGCTTAGACACCTGCAGAAATTTGATAGGCAGTCATCAAAAGGAGGATTCATTTCTCCCTCGGTTAGCCCCCTACCGAAATTTGATAGGCAGTAAAATGGGAGGATCCATTTCTGCCTCAGTTAGACACCTGCAGAAGTTTGATAGGCGGTCATCGAATAGAAGGATTCATTTCTCCCTCGCCTAGGGTTTATTGATGTCATTTCGGCTAGATCAGTCGCCATATTCTTGAATTTTCAGTGATTTCCCTCGCTAGTACGACATCATCCATGATGTAGAAAGTCAGTTGCCATCACACATTGTTAAATACATCAACATTCCATTCTGCCCTCGGTTATTGGCATCATCAAATAGCCGTTGACCTTTTTTCGGCTAAACACCAATGAAACATCAGTGGGGTCGATCAAAACCAAGAGTCCCTATCCCTTGACAATAAAATAGAATTATTATATCTCGCTTAGCCACGTGGCGGAATATGATGCCGGAAAATCAGGTGCGAGTTTCATTTCACCCAGCCTCTTTAAATTTGCACTCATTTACAACAAGGAGTCTGCTATATTTAGGTGGGTTTGACGATTCTCTGGGCCACTCTGCATACTCAGCTTCAATGGCGCACATACCCACTATTGCCGATCCTCTCATGTGAACCGCCCTCTTTTGCATCTTTTGTACGGTGTTTTTATTCTGTTCCTTTGCTAGGCTCCTGGACTCGGATACACTTCCAGAAACTGCTGCAGGCAAGTTTCAAGACTCGGGCAGAATTATACTTCAATCATCTTAGTTCAGGAAGTCCTCGTCGTGCTCCTCTCATCTGCTCGGAAAGCCGGGTTGCAGAAGAATGGGGACGGCTGAAGCTGCGAAGTGAGATGGCTATGATGCCGAATCCCAGCTACTGACAATTCAACAGTGGAGCGTGAACATAACACCCACAGGGAATCCCTCAAACTCATCGCTGACCACCACGACACTGAGCATAATTGCCCACATGAAAACTCTCAAACTCATCTATGAGCACCACACCGCAGGTCTAAATACAGTAAGCCAAAGTCTTCTTCATCATTCCCCAACTTAACATTTTATAGGCATGCACTATGCACCAACAACATGTCGCTGAATTAGAGGCCAAATGCACGAAGCTGCAACATGACCTTACTATACTGCAGCGTGATAGTAGGGAGGAGATACGTGCCCTTATGGTGCAGGTTGAACAGTTGGAACATCAGGCCGAGGCACGGAAGGGGCGACTGAAGCGCATGTTCCGCGAGATCCTTGTCACAGACGACGAGCTTTGAAATATCACGCGGCATGGATTTGAGAACTCTATTTGATTCCACGGTTTAGATATGCGAGATCAAAATGGAGGTTCTCAAATCCCATCGCTTATTTTTTTGACAGATCAAAATGTGAGTTCTCAAATCCACAATTTTGATAAGCGAGATCAATGTGGCGGTTCTCAAATCCCATCGCTTATTTTTTGACAGATCAAAATGTGAGTTCTCAAATCCACAATTTTGATAAGCGAGATCAAAATGGCGGTTCTCAAATCTCCCTTGCTTATTTTTTGACAGATCAAAATGGGTGTTCTCAAATCCTCCTCGATTATTTTCTGACAGATCAAATGTGAGTTCTCAAATCCACAATTTTGATGTGAAGGAAACTATTTGCGTCTTATATAAAACCTCTGTGTCCTGTAATAAATAATTACCACTCATGGCTGAACCCACATCCCCAGCTGAAGAAGTCGACTCAGAGTGAATATCCACCAGTTTAACAATTAAGTCTTTACACAGCTCATTTTAATTTTGCTCAGTCACTCAGATGAAGACGACATTGAGTCCGTCAGTTCTTGTCTTCTTGCAGTTGCCAGCAGTGGTAAGTTTTACCACATCTCCATTCAAGCTTTCTCAGCATCTTCTGCAGATCCCGTCATCTCGCCCCGTGCATCACCGGCTCCCCAGTCGTCACAACCTCCCCGGTCGTCAATCGATGAAATTGAGCGGTTGTTGTTAGATCATGAGCCTGAACATCAAGAAACCAATGTTTGTAATAGCCGTTACCCTGATACCCCTTATTCAAATATCCCTCTTCAGGTACAACTGATGGTCCATCACCTTGAGCTCCACATCGAGGGACTTCTTGAACAACATTGAGGCGGCAGAAGTCCAGAGCACACTGTTACAAGTCAAAATTGATGAGCTTACCACGGAAAAAAACAGGACTCAGCAGCGGATTGCAAGCCTGCTTGATACGATTGTCCGTAGACCATCAAAGCATGCCCGTTCTTAGTGTAGTATACCGGATCTGTATTTTCCCAGGCATCCAATTCGCCGCTATGATGGTTTACTGCGTGTATGTTCAGTGTATACATTCTCATTTTGCTATATAAGATGTTGCTGCAGTTACAGACACCCCACAAATGTCTGCTTACTCTTCCCTCTCCAGCTCTCCTGCCATTGCCGATGTTGAAGTCGGCACAGACATCGACATGTAGGGAAATTTCCTTAGCTTTCATGGTTTGTTTAACTCAAAACAGCAGCTCTTCTGTTCCATGGTTAATGGGCAACTACCCTGGACCCAGCGTCTGTCTGTGTGCTTCCAAGTATTTTACTGTGTCTCTCACACTTTTTTAGGGTGGGATTCTTTCCTTGGGAGCATGCCGCCGGAGTTGGTCAGCTGTGAAAGTGTGGTGAGCAACGAATTCTTTGAAGTCACCAAAAAAGCCAGTAAGTCCCATTTCAGTGGCCGAGCGTCTTCTTGTTGTCTCATGTGTTTAAAGTCGAACATACCTTCCATGCCATAGTCAAGGCTCAACAAGAAGAGGCCGCTGCATGCTTGGAGCGGCAGACCGAGTTCGACAGAGAGCTGGAGGAGCTGATGATGGACCGGGAAGATCTAATAAGCTTGTGTGGGACGGAACAAGGGAAGGTTCTTGACCTTGAGAGGGAGCATGACGCCGATCTAGAAAATCTTCGCAGCCTGCACCGCCTTGTTGCTGACCTCAAGGAGGAGAATTCTGCCTTGAAATCTGAACTTGAGGAACTCCAGGCACGGCACAAGGAGCATGAGAATTTTGCTCAGAAAATTTGCATCATGCTTGCTTAGTATTAATAATTCTGTACTGTACCATATAAAAGCGGCGCAAACATAACATGAAATCTTCACTATTCCCCCTCCTTCAAGTTGCACACGCTGTAAGTTCACTCCGGCCTTCATTCTATAGGCTCAAGTCTGTTGCAGATGCACGTGCTGGAGTTCCCTCCAGAAATCACAACTGAGATATTCGAGCTCTGTCTCCACCCACAGTGGAATGCAACCCTGCAATATGCACCATTGCTATTGTGCTGTATCTTCACCGCCTGGCGCACCTTCACATTGGCAACACCGAGCCTCTGGTGCTCGCTCGCATACCCAACCTGTCTTGAAGAACTCCTCTTATGGGTGAAGCGTTCAGGAAACCGCCCGCTGGCGCATCGGCTGAGCTCGTTGGCCCTCTCCGATGCCAGCGGCCTCATCCATTCATTTCCATCATTCTCCCATCGGTGGGTGGAGCTGGAGCTTCGCCTTTCTGACATGGGATTTCAAACCATGCAGGCAACAGCTCAGACCAAATTCCCGAATTTGCGCAAAATCACCATGGCCAGGATTATGGGTCCGAGACGCCTGACTAGAGGAGCATTGCAGCCTATATTTAACATTGATGAGGCACCACAGCTCCGGGAGGTTCAACTTGAACTTCGCCCAAGCATGTTGGTGGCTCTTCCATGGCAGCAGTTAACATCTCTGGAGATCCACTGTGATGTTGCGGCAGTGCGCACTATCCTTCTGTCGGCGTCTCGACTCCAGCACCTAAAGCACCATGACCGGCCGTCCCGTCTGGTGATTCCCCTCAGCCATCCCGACCTTTCTGTCCCAACCCTCCTATCACTTAATCTCCCACAAAGCCCGCTGCTTTTGTGTGGTCTTTCCCTCCCTGCTCTCACACACCTGTCGATTCCCCTCGCACTGGAGAAGAAATATCCAAGAAGTGTGGCGCAGCTCATAGCACGCTCAAACTGCAACTTGGTATACCTCTCCATTCGGATTCAGGAGAATCTTGAGACAGATCTCCGGGCTCTGTTGACGTCTGTGCACGGTCTACTTGAAATTGAGCTGCAGTTCTTCCGAGGAGCTCGAAGCCTGGCTCATATGCAGCTTCTCCGAGCACCCCACATTTTACCGGAGCTGCGTGCACTCACTATCAGGGACAGAAACGACGCATGCAATGCATTCAATCCCACAGTTCACTTTGAGTTGGGGGGGCTACGCCTTAGATCGGACTTTGCCGAGGAGAAAGCAGTGGAAAAGGAAGTACGGGAGGTTGTCAAGGTCCGGGTGTCTCAACTAGAGCGCTTCAGGCTCGTTGTGCTTGCGGAAAACACAACCATGATGGATGACAAGGTGTTGGATGGGCTGAGAAAATTAGCTTCGAGTAGGCTAAGCATCAAGGTGGAAATGTTGCCCGGAATATTCAGAATCAACCCATCGCTCACCTTGATTGATAGTTAAAAATAGCTACTTAGCTAGTTGCTGTCTTCGGTAATAAATTGATCCGTCCATATGGCGTGGTATATATAGTGTGCCAGAAAATCAGCCAACACTCACTCCTCTCCACGAACATCATGAGCCACCCATCTATTGCAAGGTAAAGCTTTTCTATTCTTGCCTGTGCACATTATCGATTCCCTTCCTTGCAGTGCACGTCAGTACATCTTGGCGCCCCCCCGCCACAGTTCTCCCAGTGAACGCGGCAGCAGCGTGCCCTCCAGCCCAGATGCAATCGCTTTTGTGCGGCCGACCGTTTCACCTAGTAGGTTGCCGTCGAAGCTTGATATTCATGTTCCGTGGCTGTTGAGCAGAGCCACCCACAGCCACTGCCCACAGCCACAGAACATGAATATCATTCTCTGACGGCAACCTACTAGGGGCCTGAAGACAGTAAACGGACAAGGGTATACCCAAAACAGGATATTTTCGCACGGAGTTTTTTGATTTCACCATCAGACCAATCTCCTCTGGGGGCCTTCAGGGTTTTTTAAGAGGTGGGGACTGGCAATGTAAAGGGATTTGATATCCACGTACTGATGGCCTTCAGTGCAGCCTCAATGGTCAACATTCAGATGATACTTAGAGATCATGATTTGTGTAGTTTTGAATGTGCCATGTATTCTGTGAGCCAGCAATTTTATTTTCTGATTTGTCAGCCCGTCATGCATTATTTTACGTTTTTTCCTGTGTTTGAGACCCAAATTCCATAAGGTTTCTGCGCAGATTTTAAAATTCTGCCGTGCAGAATACCTGGATATGCATCCCCAATGGGGATACAATTGAGTTTGAATTTTTAGAGTGACCGTGGAGGGCTGCAGCGACGTCGCGAGGGAAACAAACAAGGGGCAAACAGACATTTGTTTGGCACTAGCTGCTAGTCCCCATAAGAGGCCCTCTGGACTTGTTTCTTTTTCTCCAAATGCAAACAGGCCAGGGTTGGTCACATGATCATTGGTTATGCCATCATTGAATGCAAAATGTGCCTGTCACCCCTCCAGCCTAGCTCAAGCTGCGGATGTTTCAACTGAGATATCTTAAGCTGAAACTTAAGCTGAATTGGGCTTATATATACAACGTAATATAGACAACATTAGCCCCGCTCAAGTCGGCTCAAAATCAGCTCAATGCCTAATCGCAGCTCAAGAACTGCCACTCCAGGCAGCACCCAGTTTAAGATGACTCAACCTACGACACTGGAGCAGGTTATCGATACCTCCAGATGGCAGCGGCGATAGTCTCGAATGTGTTGCAGAATACACAGGTGAAATGTGAGTGGCACCGCAATTCGAGGTGGCCTCTGGTGGTATGCGAAGAGGAGGGATGAACAAGCGCCTCTAGACAGAAATCCGAAGGAGAATATATAGTTAGTACACCGAGAGGAGAAAGAGGTAAGACATACTACACAACATGGTCAAGTGGCATTCAAGTGCGCGAGTTCTACCGTCCGCTTGGGCCTTGTGTGAAAGAAACATCAGTCGAGGAGACCGATACATGGAGGATTCGGAGCGCTGTTCCTTTGAAAATTTGTTGACTTGGTGCGTCGTTGTGGCAAGAGGAAGAGACAAAGATTTGTTTGGCTGCCATCAATCAATCCATCATCAGTGTGCTCGATCACAAAAAGGTCCAAACAAATGCCTCTTGTTTCGCTCCTTGGTCTTGACGGCCATCTCACTCCCCAGCGCTGCAGGCCTGCTTCTTTGTATCCTCTAAATTTTTATCATAGTCATAGAACCGGTTTAAATGCTGGCGTGGGTTAACACTGTCTCCGACACTGCGGACACGCACGGTGCCAACATTATGCCACTCGGCTCTGCCTTCGAGCTTCAAATTGAGCAGCGTTGCCAGTGGCGTCGTAATTCTGAAGTCGCTTTTTCCACCTGCGCCGGGCTGGAGACCGGAACTGTGGGAAGCGGATATGCGTACTTGAGGCTCGGGGCTATCACTGCATTCCCTGGCCCTGTAGGCCAACTTTGTCTATTTGGGTCTACATCGGTCTACGTCGGCCTACGTGGCTAAAAGGGGGTAGGCACAGTTTGTCGACCTCAACTTGGCCTACTTGTGCCTACCCCTTGCCTACGTCTGCCTACCTTGGTCGGCTTCTCCTCTGCCTATCTGCGGCTTCATGGTTTCGCATGCGTCGTTATGATACATAATGTCCAAAATTATCCTTCCGCTTATATCTTAGCCGATCTTAGCAACGGCTTATAATAGACCGCGGATTTTAATAAATGGTTTTAATGTGAGCATTTTGTTGTACTTTCTGAGAACGGGTAAGCAACGTACCCACAGTTTGTAGCATCCAGATCATCTCTATAGAGCTAACATACAATGACATGCCGGACACTGCACCAGGACCGACGATAGAATGATTCTGAATGTCAAACATCGGCTACTAAATTTAATTTAAACTTTGCCCAAACATGCCGACGCATCACTGTGATCGGACTGTGTCTCCGACATTGAAACCGGTGGCAAAACCTGGCAAAAACTTTGCGAAACAAGTGAAATCTGCGGCAAGGACAGTATAACCAATGTAAACCCACGTAGGCAAACCTGGTCTCCTTCCAGGTTTGCCTACGTCTGCCTACGGGGGTAGGCAAACCCTTGGCCTACGGGCCCGCGGAATGCAGTGTATCCAGTTGAAAAAATTCTGAGCTGACTGCTTGAGCTGGCTCAAGCTAGATGCTGGGTCACCTGGGTTTTGAGCTGAGCTGGCCTGAGCTTGGTGCTACATATAAGCTGATTTAATTTAGATGCTGAGAGCGACGTCGACGGCAGTTTTTGAGCTGGCTTAAGCGGGACCATTCTTGTAGTGCATGTCTACTGTATATAGACTATTTTATTCAGCTTAAGCCGGCTCAGCTTAGATTACAGCTTAAGATTTTTCTGTTGAGACGCTCTCAGCTTAAGCTAAGACAGAGGGGATTCATAATGTGCGGTCAGAGTCGTAGAGAGCCCTCAGGTCTCCCAACACTTTTTGCAGCCCTCGAACACCCTCTGGGCTCTCCAGATAGGGGCAGGCGCATAGTAAACAGACAAGGGCACACCCAAAACAGAATATTTTCACACTTTTTTTTTTCGATTTCATCATCCCATCAATCTCCTCTAGGGGCCCTCGTGGTTTTTGGAGAGGCCCTCTTGCTCCTTTCCTTTTCCCCCAAACGTAAATGGGCCTGGGCTTGGGTACATGATCACCGATGATGCCATCACATGGTGCAAAATATGCAGTCATGTAGTGGCAAAGGGCCCTCGGGTTTATCGATGCTTTCCATATCCCCCCAGTCCCCTCCAGGCCCTCTGGCGGCAGTAAACGGACAAGGGCGCTCCCTAAACGGAAGTTTTTCCCACGAAATTGATCATCAACGAGACCCCCCGACGACGCGCATGGGCCCTCGGGGTTTTCGGGGAGGCCCTGGGACGTCGAGGGGGCACCCCGGGGGCGGGCCCCTTCCTAGTAACTTTATTCTCCGCTTTGGAGAGTCCAACTTTGCCGAGGGGCTCATCCAAGACTATATTTAGAGGGCCCGATACAATTATTCAATCTAGTTCTCTTCAAGATAATGTAGAAGCAACTGCATCTGCCTGGCCGTGATTGGCACGTCAAATGAAGCTGGCGCGTAACGGCCACCGTATACCTCAGATTATGATTACCTTCAATGCTCACTTCGCAGTGGACTGGAAGCCAGCCGGGGCTGTCCGAGGGATTAATATTCTAATCGTTTCACTTCGGAGGCCAACTTCAACTTCAACCCGACCCTCGTCCTCAGTTCATATTACATATCTAATTGCTCATCTCCTTCAGAACCTTGTAGTGTTAACAAACTTCTTCTGCTGAGACATCACACACACAACCCTTCCGGGGTTTTCGCATGTCGATGACACGCCCGTCTATTACCAGGTGTTTTTGTGTATTGAAGCACCATGAATACTATCCCTACACTATATCATTCTGAATGAGTTTCTACCATGTTTCCCTGTGAGTGTTTCCTGGTGTGGACAGTGTTGTCTTTGACGGGGTCTGACCGGGTCTGACCGGGCGTCAAGACCCTTTGACCGGCCTTTGACCGTTTTGTCAAGGCCGGATTTCCTTTTTTGGAATACCCGTTTTAAACTCGTAGAACCACCGGAAAAATCAGGGAAAAATCGGATCATCGAGAGAATGGATATACCAGTCGATATTGTACCAAGCGGTCCAATAATGCGAACCCATTCAGAAAAATATTTATCCCACCCTGGCCATGACCGTGTTTGAACTTACTTTGAAGCTCTCCGCATCATTCTTTGGATGTTCAAAGTCACCTTTGGGCGTGTAGTGTGAGTACAATTGTGCATTGCCAGATTATACCATATTTCTCATTGCAAAGACAACATTGATTCCTTTGACCGATTTTGATCTGACCATCCCGCCGCAGTTTTGAGCCATACACATGTTATATTAATTCATGATCTGACATCGGTATCACTAGGAATCTTTTCACAGGCCATTCGGGGTGCATTTGGATATGGGGTTGCCCTGTTGTTCACATAGCAGTTTTCCATACCGGTAAATCTGACTACCTTTCAAAATTGATACTTTACGCAGGAGATGTTCGTCCTGACCACTCAGAACATCGGATTACGGTCGGGTAAGGCTTGCTAGCATTGCACACGATCCTTAACAGCTGTAACAAAGGACTTTTCCAAATTTAGAAAGGGTCAGGCCGAGGGTCAGACCCGGTCAGACCCCGGTCAAAGGGTCAAATGGGTCAGACCTTTTTGACTCTCGGCCTGGCCTCAGACAACACTGCTCTCGAGGCATCAGTCAGGATGTAAATATTTCTTTCACGCAACACATTACACGGACTATTTTCTCGCTGTACAGCAACCACATATCTGTACAATAGACATTTGTTTCTGCGCGCGACCCAGATAAACTTCACTTGAACTCAAACTCACTGACTGATTGATATTTTGGTCCGGGCAGTCTATTTACAACCTCCTTTCTCACTTACAACGCCTAGCCTCGAATAAGAGCAGGAACACATTGTTAGATCATCCCGGTTTCGTGTGAAATCAGTCCCGATCTGAGGGTTCGAGTCCCACCCGAGGCGTAAGGGGTCCATGGGAAAGTTTAGCCCTTTTTTCCCTCACCTTATATAGTTCTCGCTGCATTGATTTTACATTAATTTCATGCCGTCCAATCCATTGAAGTGAATGGTTAGAAACTGGGAAAACCAGTGGGGTACAAGCTCATTTGCTCATTTTTCTTCTCCACCCATGGTCAATCATAGCTGACACAAGAAAGCACATAAAAATCACAGCACCTATCTAACCTCTCGAAGGCAGAGAATAAGCCTTGATAGATCAATAGGTAGATCATCCCCATTTAGTTGCAGGGTGGTACAGTATAGATTTGAACGGTAAGACGGAGGTTCGAATCCTCCTCAAGGCATGCTCGGCACCCAAAGACCATTTTTTGCCCCTTCTTCCTTCTGGCTTACTCATTACATCCAAGTCTAGTTACTGTATATAGTCAAGTACGACGACAGCAGTGCAAGCGGCTTGTATCTTTGATCAGCGGCCACAAGGCTGAAGAACATGCAGTTCTCAGGTAAAT
Source organism: Mycena rebaudengoi (assembly GCA_029282285.1). NCBI lineage: Eukaryota > Fungi > Basidiomycota > Agaricomycetes > Agaricales > Mycenaceae > Mycena > Mycena rebaudengoi. Next base: position 839,793 of record JARJCX010000055.1, read on the forward strand.
CACAGCACCTATTCAACCTCCAACTGTATAGAATAAGCCTTGGTAGATCAATTGGCAGATCATCCCAACGCAGTGGGCTCGTTCAGAATATACGGGAAGGCGGAGGTTCGAACTCTCCCCAGGGCATACACATTTGAGAGGTGCTCTCGGCAATGTTAATATCCTAGAGCCCAAGTGCATTGTTTTCTTTTCACCACACATATTCAATTGTAACTGACAAGGTTGACGGGAAGATAAGAAAGCCCACGGAAATCGCAGTGCCTATATAACCTCGAATTACAAAGAATAGGCCTTGGTAGATCATTGGAAGATCATCCCCTGTCCGTGTGCAAGGTCTCTTATTGTTATTTACATGGGAAGACAGAGGTTCGACTGCATCATGTCGACCCAGCCATTTTTTTGGCCGCAGCATTTTTTTTTGCTCCATCGAAATCTTTAACTTGAATCACGCTGCTTGTTCTGTGCGTTCATCTAGACATGTAGATTTGCCAAACCAATTGGATTCCACATTCATTCCATTTTCTTTTGCTCAGATATTTGCTCGCAGCTGACTTCTTAAATTCTTTATATTATATTCCTCCCTTTGCCTAGTAAACAATGGCTTTTATAATGGTTCAATGCGAATCAACCGGGGTTTCTCCTCGAATTGATGAAGTCAAAAACATTGGCAGAAGGTACGGGATCATCCCACTACTGAGCTTTACTTCCATTCTGCAACTTATTTTCTGCCACACGACAGCATAAGAATCTATCAATGCCCGAGGATAATTCAATTCTCACTGTGGTCAACTGTAAAGCTGGGATCAAGTGCGGTAGCACAATGAACAAATAATAAAAGACTACATAATGGACAAAATGCTATGACCTGGACATGACATGGCCTCCATATCACTAACAGGTGGGTATGTATTTGTCCGGAAAATGGCTGGATTTGTGGAAAGGCTGAAGAGGAAAAACCACAGGACTGGAAACAAATGGCTGCACCTCAAATTAAGACCCCTTGCCTCCCCTTGTCCCCGCTTTCACCCAATTTGTCCTCTTCCTCATCCTCAATGATGGAAATCTCCTCCACTGGTACATTCAGTTCTGATAGTTGTTGAAGTTGTTCCTCATATTCATCAACCTCTCAGTCTACCAGCATCTGAACCATGCAATCTGCCCTCCAACGATGGACATCCATAAAAGTGAATCCATCAAGAGCAACATTGAACAAGCTGAAGGCTTGCATTGTCTGGCGGTTGTCCTTGGACTTCAGAGCCAGGCTAAGGAATACTCCTCCCCATCGGAGTGTAGTGGGAATGCCATTCATGCCAGTGGAAAGGTCCCCAAGCCTTTCGGCACACATGAGGGCCATATTTGCGTCAGACAATGACAATGACAATGCAAAGCATTTTTCAAACTTTGCATTTGCAGTCTCAGGAGACCCATCTCGAAGGCAGACTTTGGCAGCAGCAATCTCAGCCACAATATACATATATCTGGCCTCATACTCATGTTATGTCTTCAAATGTGACTGAGCCATGTCCAGATTTCGACAAATGATTTTTGAGTCGACACCAGTGATAATATCAATGAAAGCAATGTTCAAGTTTGCCAGGATGGCATGATATGAAGTTGGCTGGCAGCTGGATGCAATGGCAACTTGAAGTTTCCGAGATTCCAGATACTCCGATTTCTGGAGGTGGATTTCAGCCTGATGATTGAGGAGGATAAGCCCCAATTCACTTTCTTGTAGACCACAAGCAGTCAACATGTCCCTGGATTGTTGAAGACAAATTAGATCATGCTGATAGTTTCCCAATTTTTCATAACATCTGCCTTCACTAAAAAGACACCATGCTTGTCCATAGATGTCCCCTATGTGCTCAGCATATCTGTATCCCTCCTTGATATGCATGAGTGCACTCAAGGGCTTTCCGAGAATATTCAGAATGCAAGGGAGGCCTATCAAAGCCTTTTCACCAGCCAGGGTGGGGTATCCAATACTTTCTACCAAAGAATAGGATGTTTGAAGATACTTGAGGGCTGCTGCTAAATCTGATTTTGCCCCCCAGAAGCACAGTCCCAGAGCACGGTACCATCGGGCTAGTGAAAAGTCAGTAGGTGAACACAATGACAGTGATTGTGTTGTACCCTGTTCCAATGTATCTTTTGATTTGAAATACTAAGTCCCAAGGGTGATGTTGATGTTGATATCCAGGTTGAGAAAATAGTGTGAACTTTCCAATAGCTGAATAAGATATTCCCCAAAAATTGGATGGTCTTTCCAATGAGGCATTTGCCCAGAAAGCTGGATGAGTAGGGGTGAAGATGGGCCTTGAACCTGACAAGAGAATTGATTGAGACACAGAATACTATCAAAAATCTGGACAATATCAACGCCTCTTGATTCAAGCCCATCATGGAGAACGGTGTTGAAGTTGCCCAAATTTCAGGAAACTTGAGGGTGTAGATCTGCTACATTGAAATTCCTGAATTCATTCCAGAAATGAAGAATTTGATGGAAATTTTCTCGTAACTTTAGCTTTAGGGCACTTGCTGGAGGATGGACATGGAGGATGTGTTCTCGAATTGGAACCAGTACCTCAGGCGCTGATCCTGGCCAACAAAGGCAAGGGCTCTTTTAATCACAGTAGCCTTGCAAGACAGAATATCAGGGATTGGCAGTTTGGCCTGCACCAAATCAGCATCTGCAAGCCCAGCTGGTAGCATGGAAAGAATGCTGAGAAACTCCTGGGCACCTGGGGTCATCCGGGAACTGGTGTATGACAACATGATGGATATGTCCAGGCTAGATCTCTGGTCATAGCCATCTGAAAGCATCCTAGTACTCTCCGCTTTCCAACGAGAAAGTGCCTGTGCACATCCTTCGGAACCAGCAACACTTGCAATCAAGCTGACCGCCAGTGGAAGATTCCCAGTCAGTTCAAGAAGTTCTTTGACACTTGCATCATCTTGGATATCATCAGCAACCTCAATGAAGGTTTGCTGAGCAGCCATATTAGAAAGCGCCTTTAGGGGGGCCAGGAAGGGGCAGGTCCATTTGACTTTGCTCTGTCGCTCAGCACCTCTCAGGGTGATCTACAGGAGGTTCAACATATCATTGGATAGATGCCCAATACATCACTCACCATGAGACCCAAGTGGGGAACATCAGTCAAGAGAGATAGGAACTCTTCAGCTTCAGTGCGAGCTGAACGAGTTTCCCAAGGGGTCTCCAGATTGTCAAGGACCAGAAGGGAAGGAGGAGAATGGGAAAAATGATGCGCAATCTTCTTTGCCATGTTTGATCCCTTCTCCAGCCCAATATGATCTGCGATGGTTGATGCCAGCTCAGTGCAAGTGGGACTTGAGTGGCATGGAATGAAGTATCAATGTGAATACTTGGCTTCCACTTCTGGATTATGGAGGGCTGCTGTGGCAAGACTGGTTTTTCCCATCCCCCCTGTACCAAGGATAGCAATGCAGGCAGAATCTTGCAATAGGATGTTCACCACATCCTGCAGCTCTTTTTCACAGCCATGGAAAATCTGTGGGGAGGGTGGAAGCAGACTAAAAGATCTGGAGCTGCTCAAGAACTTCAGTAAAATTGATTGTGGTTGCAGGTTTGGCTCACCTATTATTCCCTAAGTGTGCCAGAGATTCACCCACCTAACAACTGTGAGCCAAAAAATGACAATCACAATGCCTACTCACTGAGGAACGATCACAACTAGTGAGATCAGAGTCAGTCCTTAAAAGGGCAACAAACTGTTCATGTTGCTCTTTTTGCATCCTTCTTCATTTTCCCCATTTGAGACAAGGTTGAACCTGTAACCTGAGCCTGCAATGAATGCCAAAGATTTGAATATGCATTGAAATAAATTCATCTGATATACCTTGAACAATGCAACCATCCTGCTGAGCTCCTGCTTGCATGATTCCAATCTTTCTCCAGCCTCAGGCTGTCTGAAAATTCCCTTTATTTTTGCCAGAGTTCCCTTTTGTTGCACATTGAGGACTGTGAACAATTTTTGAAGTGCCCTGGTGTAAAATCTTAGATGAATACAATATCATCAGCAAATGGTACTCACTCTGTGAATTTTGCAATGTCATATAAGAGTGCTGTTGGAACAACACCCTTGATCTCTGAAGTCGAATGGAGCTGGACAATGATGCACAGGATTTCATGAATCTGCTCCAAAATCTCCACACATTCTTCCTTGTTCAATTTGGTTGTCTTTTTTTTTTCCAGTTAAATTTGGTGTCATTGGCTGGAAAAATCAGCTTACCTCAATACACTTTGTAATTGACAAGCACAATGTGGCAGTTGAGCCAAGGACAGGCACTTTGGCCATTTCCGCAATGTTCTTGGCAGTAGTAGTGGCCAGGATGCTGTATTCAATAACATTCTTCAAATTCGCAGTAGTAGGCATGGTGGGCATTGGTGATGGGTAGGGGCACCATTCGTCAGGGCTTATATATCTTCTGGTTTGTTCCTCCTACAGATACTGTCCGTATCCACTCCCAGCATCATATGAATTACATCACACATGCGGATACAGGTATCTGTTGATGTTCTGCACCATAAATAAACCCTACGTTTCAAATGTCGCAAACAAAAGTAAGGTAGGTAAGTAGTTCCTGGTGAATGACCATTCCATTATTACCACCGTTGACATCTCACCCCGAAGTTAACCATCCATTTGACAAAGGAGAAAAGATAATAGACGAGCAGAGCTGTGCGGCCATCCACTGAACATCTACATGCTGAGCACCTTGCGGGAGATGGAATCACAGCAGAAGGATCCAATTTTGGCAAGCCATAGCAACGCACTGCCTAGAATCAGAATGGAAGAGGTGATTCTCCCCAACCAAAATCAATTGCAACGGCGAAATGATCATCTTTGCGGGCCGACCCGCCCTCACTGCATTGTCCACTGAATGCTCCTGTAACTGTGGTGATTAGGAAGAGCAATTTCGGAATTTGCATTGATGAAATTTCCTATAACACTTATTGAGATTTAAAGAAAAGTATTCAGAGGTGAGTATATTGTAAAGTGAGAAACCTGTGAGAGAAAGACAGTGAATGATGCCGCACTCAAATATCCGCCCGTGCTTCTTCGAGAAGCTGCATCAGCTATGTGTGCGGACATATAGGGTGAAGCGAGATGGGAAGGGGAAGGAACCGCAGAATGTAAATGAATATAAAGCGGATAAAGGTGCGAAGTAAGATGCATAGTAAGTATGTATGAGAAAAGGAGCGAGTAAGTTGGTAAGAGCTACTCAAGAAGAGGCGAGTAAGCGCCATAAAATCTGGAGGAAAGCAACTCATCACAAAGATGGTGTGTGGCATCATATGAAGAAAAGCCAGGATAGTGCGTCCAAAGCTGCCGTCCTTAGTCAGGTGTCACTGAATTTGGCGGCATTCAGAAAAGAAAATCAATCTCGAGAGCCTTCAATCACTAGCCATAGCAGCAAACGAGATGATCCTCAGATGAGGTCAAGTGAAAACATTTGGATATATTACATGTGAAAAGAGAACTTCTAGGAAGGGGATAGAGCTTAAAGCCCAAGAGAAGTCGCATGGCATCCTCTGGGAATCCGGCGGCTTTAACACCGCACTTAAGAATAAAAAAAGAACCCCGGGCGGGTTGACATCGAGCCAAATCCGGAAGAGAATATCGGCGGCGCCGAGTCAGACGGCGGATTACAAATAAGACTCCGGAAAGGCATGGTCCCGTCAGTTTCATTTTCGTTTTTTGGGGGGAGCATACAACAAAAGCCGTTTATATATTGCCAGTTTTTCCGCATCACCGGAATGACTTAGATTACGGCTGCATTGAGCCGCTTTATCCACATGGCAAAAAGTAATGAATAAATGTACAACCTGGAGACAACGCACAATCGAACCATGGATTTCCCCAAAATGAAACAAATTGTTGTTCTACCGCACGGGAATCCGGTCGCCGTTGAGCGAAAGGCATGAACATGCCACGGACATTGCCGTCTCGCGCCACACGTGGGCACCCACGACCGCGCAAAGACAGGGTGCACGAAGAGGACGCGCAGGCCGCCGAGCGCACACCGCCTCTTCCACGAGCGCGTCGCCCAGAGCAGGACGTGCCGACCCTCGAGCGCATGTCCCACATACGCATGCAGCACACCGCCGAACCGACAGGACGGAAGACGAGCGTCCCTTAGTGGGACGACGTGCGGGGTCCAGACTCCTCAAGGTGCGTGCAAGCGAAAAGAACGAGATTGTAGGAAAGAAAGGGAAAAAAAGGAAAGGAGACGATTTGGGACAAGATACAAGGCTGCACGATCACCGATGGACCAACCTTGCGGGGAGGGCGCGAAGGGGAGAAGTGGGCGGGGTGCGACGACGTAGTGCGCCCGCGGCTTTTACACGATCGACGGGGACCGGTCCCGCAGGCGGGGGCGCATTGCCTCCCTCGAGTCGGACGACATGTGTTTGTGTTCTCCAAGTCGACATGAAACGCAGCGCGTCGCTTCGTCGACTCGACGCAGCGGAGCGCACTGACAGCCCATCGAAGCCGCCATCTCGCGTACATAGTCATCACGCCGATCCGCAAGGACAGGACGCATGCTACTAGATAAGTGTATTCGGCCTTGCGGTAGCACAGCGCACAAACGACGAAAGAAGAAAAGGAGCACAAAAATAGCAGAGATGAAACGAAGCAAGGAGCAGAAAAATCAGGGATTAGGGAAGCAAGAGGAGGGATGATGAGAAGCGTGCCAGGGAGCGTGGTCAGGTCGGAGGAAGCAAGCAACACGGCATCGTGTTCGTGCTCCAGCAACAGCGAACCGATGAGGGCACCGCACTGTGCCAAGGGTCGATCGAATTAAATTGCCTGCATCCCAGGCCAATACAATCGACCGCGGGCATATGCTACCCCGACCGGTGGGGAATTGCGAGCAGCGCAAGGCGGGGACACGGGCCAGTAAACCAAAATGAAAGAAGGGGCAGAGACCACGACCGGTCAGGCGAACGACCATCCGCGCCAAAAACAAGACCAAAAAAGGGGGGAAGGTGTGAAACGAGGATGAGGATCATGAGTAGATGGTGAATAGAATAAGAGATATGGAAAATTGTAAAAGAAAGAAAGCCACGGATGGGAATAATAACAAAGAGAAAAACGAGAATAAAACACCCATCCAAACCTCCCCGGCTCCTCCTCGCCCATGCGCATGAACGCACGGTCGCCATTCCCGTCACTGCTAGCGCCGGCGTTACTGCTGGTGCGCTCGCGATGCGGCGAGAGGTGCGGGGACGGCAGCGACACGTAGCGGTGCCTCCCCCATTCTGCTGCTGCGAGCTCGTGAAGTTGGAGCGCGTGAGGAGAGCGGTGGATGTTGTGCGGATGGGGTACAGGTGTGCGTTGGGCTTGAGGTCGTCGATGCTTGGGGTGCTGCGGGGCGGCGTGCCTGGATACATGACCAATAAATTAAATTGACAACACTCCATATGGGGTAGAGACGTACCAGCAAGGGAGTCAAAGAGCGAGTTGGTGCGCGAGCGGAGCGTGGGCGAGCTATTCAGATTCGTGGTACTGTTATTGGTGTTATTCTTCCCGGAAACGGGATGTGGTAGGCGCTTTTGCGGGGGAGGGCGCAGGAAAGCGAGTGCCACAGGTCCGGGGCTGGATATCGTCGACATCGTTTGCGTCGCCGTCTAGCCTTAGGTGGACGAGCACGACGTCAGAGAGTCTCAGTGGGTGGGAGAAAGAACCAGCCGGAAAAAGGAGACGCTTGGTTTGGTCATGATTGGTTGTCGGCCGGGAGTTGCCGGGCTTGGTTCGAGTTGAAAGGGAATTGGAGGGTACACTTATCTCGTGCATAGGTATCGCTGGAAAGACTCGGTGGATCATGGTGGATCTACTTCAGACCGAGTAGACAGTGGGAAGACGAGGGTTTGAATCAAATCCCTCCCGAGGAGTTTTTTCCCCTTGTTTCGAGCACTTTTTTTGTGCAGAAGCTGTCCATCATACAGAGTGCTGTGTGCCCTTCCCTTCGTGGGTGAAACGGGTGCTGCAAGCAGGAAGAGGGAGCGAAAGATTAGCGCCGGAAGTGATAGCCGAAGACACAGGTGCAAACAGCAGTAAGCCCATCAGCACTACACTGCCAGCGAACGTTCCACTGAAATGCAGAGATCGGGCGATTCCAGAATTTTGCAGAACCCACGTGACCAAATCCACTGGATTTCCACAGGTTTACGAGGCCGCGGCCTGACAGTGGCCAATGTCACTGGAAATCCACAGGCCATTGATGGGTGGAATAATGCCAAAATCGCGCGCGCCAAAAGGTTCGAACCTTCGGCGCAATAAAATTTGCCACTACAAAAACACCCTTTATCCAACTGAGCCACAACACTTATTCAAGAAATCATATTTGTACTCCCATGTCCTTTGGGAATACCTTCGTGGGTAATGCTGTGGCTTTGTTCTTCTCGTTGGTCCGTCTCGTATGTCCCTCTACAGTTACAAGTGAAACAAAACGGCAATATAGAATTGACTGCTTCCCACCGCAGTACTAGCGGTAGAAGGCAAACGATATCACACATTGTGAGGAGACACTGCGGACACTAAGCGGACACTTAGAGATTCGTGGGAGAGGTTGTACACGGGATCACAGATATGAGTTTCAAAATTACACAGATCATGCCACTGGCTTTCCACGGCCTCGTAAGGCTGTAGAAACACAGTGGGTCCTCCAGTAAATTTCCACAGACCCGATTCTGATCTTCCACAAACACGTGTTTCTCTGCATTTCAGTGGAACGTCCGCTGGCAGTGTATTGGAAACGGCTGTACCATCAATTTCTGTTGCTCCAGCCATCGAGCCCCCGCTCATCCTCCCCGGCACAGCCGCTCTTGGCGCCTCGTCCCCGCGTGTTGGAGCACGCGGGCCGCGCGTCCCTCGCAGTCCTCACCTCCGCCACCCTGCTCCATGACCGCGCCGCGCCCTGATTCGAAGCCGCCCGGCTTCTCGAGGGGACGACTGCCCCGCAGCAGCCAACCAAGCTCCAGCCGACCACCCCGTCGCGGTTCCGCCCCACCTAACTAGCAGCTGCTGACCTACTTATAGTCCTCCGGGACACAAGTACGGACACGAAAGACATCGCTGCGTTTGTCGGGCTTTGGTGAATCTCGCATTCATTTCTGTCTTCTTTTCATTCATTTCTTGCCTTTTTCTCGAGTTCGTGCCACTGTGAACGCTCCTCAGCCTCTTCTCCATCATAAAGTTCTTGCCCAGCGGCATCGACGCCAACACGACGCTCCGGGCTTACGAGGGCGCCCTCGCGAACGTCCTCCTCGCCGGGGGACTCGGCATGGGAATCATGACCACCCTTTCTCAAGGGCGAATCAGTTTACTTGGTGGCTCCGTTGTCTTACTATATGACCGTCATTTTATTTATTTATTGGCTGCTTGGGCGTGCCTGCGTTCTTTTTTTTTTCGCGTGCTGATTTTCTTCTTCTTTTTCTTTTTTTTCGCCAGCGATATCTTTGTTTCGGAGCTGGTTCCAATTTTTGGCGCCGCGCGTCATATTCTACTCTCGTCGGCTGCGCTGAGGACGGCGCCTTCGTTTTTTTTTACTTCCACTTTTTTCGGGACCGTAGTGGAGCAGGTCACTCGCGGCATTCACGCCGCGGCTCCTCGGATCTGCTTGGAGTCATTGATGGCTCCATTGTTGGAGTGTCGGCGTCCTTCTTCTTTCTTTTCCCGAGTGTCCGCACGCGATTGGTTTTTTTTTGTTCTTCCCCGTTGATATATTATCAGGCGACAGCGTACGTGTTCATCACCATCTTATTGGATCGAAAAGGAGCATGTGCTACCTGCGCTTGACTACGAGTCCGCATTCTTGTCGTTGCTATTCAACTCCGCAGCCTAGTTCTAGCTACATAACAATGTCGGCTGTGGGCTCGACTCTTAACACCATTGACAAAAGTGCAGTTTACAACATCTATCGTAGGTTTTTTACATTAATAGGTTTACGGTAATTTCGAATCTTCAGGGCCCCGCCTAGAAAATTTCGTTGAGGAGATAGAGAGCCGCAGAAACAGAGAGACTCGACTGCCCACTGCTTCCTACCTCGCTCTGCAGATCTCCTTCATCGATACGCCATGTGCCATCATGGCGCCTGGCCACTACTTCGTCACATCCATCTAAGAATGCCCAGAACATCTGTTCAGGTCTGGATCCAACGAACACAGATAACTAGATAAAATCACGACTCAGTTCCGGTCTACGCACGGATGAAGAATCTTACGGTTAAGTGTGAGCGCTTCCTCCCCCTCGCATGAAACGGCGGTGGGTCTATCTGATATTTATACCGGGTCTCGTCAATGAGAAGGAAAAAATGCCTATATAGGTGAGATATTTTCAGTGATGCGAACGGACAGACACACCCTGGAGATTCAGATTCCACACCGCCGTTGCTTCGCGTCCGCACTGAAACTGGGCCGTTACGCCTGAATGATGACACTTGTGGGTTCCAGAAGACATTCCAATCTTCCTGCGTAGGGTACTGTGGCTGATCATGGAACGTCGTTTGCCCGACTTTTGAATATGTGAAAATTCGAAGGGCATAGCCGAATGGGCCTCTGTTCGTGGAAGAAGGGTGATACCTGCCCCGTGTGACTATGGGGGAGTACGAGGGTTGTGAACGTTTTGAGCCAGATGAAAGCGCAATGCAAGCGCTCTCGAATCACGAAGTGGAAACCAATGAGCACGAAGCTGCGTCTTTACATGCAATTATTTCTCGGTGAGTGAACTTCTATTTTTTGTTGTGTGGACCTTCAAACTCAATAATTCTCAGCTTTTACAATCGTGTCGTCAAGTCGAAATGTAAGGTTCCGTGCGATGGGATTCCTATCGTTATGGCTCGCGCGAAGGTAGTCTTTCACTCCCAACTTTCAACACATTAATTCAGAAATGACACACGGAATCTCGGCGCATAGCAAAAGACTATTTGTTGGCTGCTCTAAATGGCCCAGGGCCAAACGGTTTGAACACCGTACTCATTCCATCCCTCCAAACGTTGACGAAACAGTCTTCGCGGAGATGCTCAAAAACAACGGACTCGTCGTCCGTCAGCTTCCTCTTGCTGCTGGGGGTATCCGCCACCGCACGGCCACCATCAGTAGAGCAACTCGGTAATTACAATGCCAGAGCTCACAGAGCTTAGTGTCCAGATCATGGCCATAATCCACTGTTCTGCTCTCGATAGCCGCAACTCTCTCCCTAAGGATCTGGCGGCCGACTCGAGTAGCCTGGGCTTGAACATCTCGAAGCAAGTTGAAACATCGGAGATACAGTGTTGCCGGCGACGCGGACGGCTAACGTGAGTCACACGGCCAAATGCAAAATTTCAGGTAACCTGAAAATGTAACTTAAATGATTGGTTTCAGAAACCAATTTAGGGAACCATTATTTTGTACCTTACAAAATTGTTTTCAGGACACCCTAATTTGTAGCTGAATGTATGACCTTAAGCTACAACTTCAGGAAGCCTGAAGCTTTAAGTTTCAGGTACAATTTTTGCAAGGCTGAAATAGCGCCTTAAATTATAAATTTCTGTCGCAATTTCATTGGAGCTGAAATAAGAAAATCAAGGGTGCCCGAATTCAAGGCTGATACTACTAGTTTCAGCAGCGGCATAATGGTGACTTAAAGTAATCGATTAGGGTGCACCGAAATCAGCACTGAAAACAATAAATTCAGTCGGCGGTTCGGCCCGCCCGAAACAATAAGATTAAGGCGTCGTTTCGGCTGTTCCCGAAATGTCGCCTTAGATCATTGGAGGAGGAGGAGGAGGAGGATGTATTACTGCGGTGGTCCCTAAAAGGAACAAGCAGGTACTGTACCTACGTACACAACATCCAAATGTACGCTACAGTCAACGGCTGTCACGGCGCTGCGGTAGCCCTTGAACCTACTTATCTGTAGGTAGACATCTCACGAGTTAGACAATAGGCCGACGGGATACGCAGTCTATCCAGGGATCCTGAAGATAACGGGGAAGTAGCGTGGTGTGTCGTCGAAGACAGCCAGAACCTCGTAGACATACTTGGCAAACAACCTCACGGCTTTCCGAGACGCGACAAGCCTCAGAAGGAACGCGTAGTTGGTGATTGCCGCATATTGTGATCTAGTATCGGGATCGCAGCTGTCCAGATTCGCTAGGAACTGCGTCCTCAAAAGCACGAGGCGAGGGCTGAAAGTGCAATCAAGAAGTGCATGCACCTCGTCTTCTACAGCCCTCCTACAAAATCTGGTTTCAGTGCAACCGAAATTCTTCTGCAGATGAGCGGCAGATCATCTACCGCTCATCTGCAGATCATCCATTCAGTACCGCACACAACAGAAAATCAATTGATATTCACAAAATATAGCTTCAACTTTGCCGTAGAACACGCTGAGGCAACGGCTATGGCCTGTGGTATGGACAGTCAAGCTTTCAAGCCGTTGAAGGGCGAAACCATGGGGTTGAAGCTGCATCAAAATATGTCCCAACAGTTATTGTTCTTATTGTCTCTTCAACTCCGAGCAAAACGGAAAATGCGACGCCTCAATGCCCAAATATAGTACTGTACGTGTAATAGACGAAGGGCGTTTAGGCGGTAGGCGGTAGTAAGCGGTAGTTAGTTCTGCCACGACTTAGCGCCTCCGCTCATATATATGTGTTGATCATGAAACTGACTCGGAGGTATTTTATTTTCACAAAAGAGTTGCAGGAGAAATTACGAAAGTATGAGGCGTACTGCTACAACGGGATGCAGACGTACGGGGAGCAGCCACTGCATCCTCGTGAGCTAAGGAGGACAACTCGGTGCAGATTGTAGCCAATATACTAGTGCGTAGACTGGGGAGCTTGGTCATGGGGAGTTGATAGCTGGTGTTCTCGGTAAGGGTGAGACAGTGTTCATCCGTAGAAGCCGAGGGCACCTACAGGGCGCAGACGGTTTCGAGTATTTATACCGCTGATAAGTGGCAGTGCCGCTACCGCCTACTACCTACACGCTCCCAGCTGCTCTTTACCTTTCTGTCGCATGGGTCTCGGAGATTCTTTTCGGCATCGAAGCTATAGGTCAGCCTTCCATCCATTTTTGGTTTAAACTTCGAAGCAAAAGAACGGCACTCAGGATGATCACCGACTTTCGGTTGAAGTCTACGACCTCTGTCTGTCAGTCGCTGCCTTGTTACTTTCGGCGGATGGAAACCAAATGAAAACGTGTTAGCCCTAGAAATACTGCCAAGAAATTAAAACTGAATGCTCATCGGCGGACCTAACGGTGCGGGAAGCGAGAGTTCAGATCAAGATCATGCCAACAACGCCGCGTACTTCGAGGCGGCGGCGCCCAAAGCCTGACTCTCGAATAGCATGGCGAATGGAGCTTCGGAGAAGCGGGGAATTGCACGGACTGCAGCAACAGTTCTCGAGAAAAGCCCCGTTCAAGGAGCAGAAGTGGCCGGTGAGAGAGCAGCTACTAGAAGCGCTCAGGAGGACGCTTCCTCGCGCAACTGGCGGATGGAGACCAGAAGGCTGAAGCTGCAGCACAACATATGCAAGTTCCTATTTTTCTTATTGTCCAGCCAACTCCGAGTAGAACGGAAAATGCAACGTAAGGTAGTCCCGTCATTGGTATTATGACAAACAATGGTAAAGCCGAAGCTATATGCAAGATGTAGGTGGCAGGCAATAGGCAGTAAGTAGTCGACATTCGATCCATTAACGTCCATAACTCCAACTTGGCTGCTTCCTGACTGCCGGCCTTGATCCAAACCGAAATGTTTTTAATTGATGAGGAACGCCTAGTACCGGGAAAGATGCTGGCTGGCACAGACGGGCAAACAAAGGAAGCCTGCAAGAGACTAGAATGAAAATTAGACATGTGAAACTTAGGGAAATAACTTGCCCCAAGCTACCGACAGCTGCTTGCACGGGAAAAAAATAACGAGCAGCGGGTACCGAGGCCGACGCCAGGGAGAAGTCAAAATGTGCGGGTTTGCGCGATACACCAAGTATGATGGAACAGGCAAGGACACCAGGTAGCAAAAAAAAGATGTGTAGGGCTGTTGGGGTGGGTAAAGACGACGAGCGGGGTAACAGAGCGGACAGGTTGGCCTAAGAGGACAAATACAGAAACTGAAGTAGAATTGGGCCTATAGTGATGTGGATGCAGTGCTTCCATGGGATGCGGAAGCACACGAAGTTGCTGGCAGGTATTAAGCATGTATCAAAACTCTTCTATAAAAAATCAGTCGAAATGCGCACCATGCGAAGTCAACTGAAGAGGAAGCAGAACACGAGCTGCTAAGGATGAGAATAAAGCAGGTAAGGCCGACAAGCGGCACAGCCCTCTACCGGCTCCTCCTTCAAAATATTGTATATTAAAAAGACTGTAATCTATTAAGTCGATTGCGCAGAACTATTTACTAGTAAATAAGACTAATAAGACGTGCTATGCGATTTTAAAGGAGAGTGGGGTGCGATATCTGAGTAATTAAAGTGCGACAATATTTAGATATTGTATGCCAAGGCCCGGATTTCTAAGGTCAATCTCAGCATATGTGTTCTTGGCAGAAGGAAGTAGACTGACTAGCGTTTCGACTTAGCGGTCGCTGCCGACTTTGTTTTCTTCGCCGGTGAAGGGGAAAGCGAGGCGAAGACGTCATCTACGCTGCTGTCATGAGCTCTCTTCATGGCGGAGACGGGTGTAGAAGGTGCAGGGGCAATCACTTCCGGCAATGACTGGAATGGCAGGGGTCCACGGAGTGTCGATGCCAGCGGTCGAGGATTTTTAGCTTCGAGATATAGAGGTGGTAGATCTAATAGGACCACGTCAATATCATAATAATTGGGATAACAGGGCGACTCACCTTTTTATCGTTCCACCGGCCGGGATTTTGTCTCTCTTTGATAATGAATGTTTCAAAGGTGATAGTGGCCGTGAATAAAGTGCCCTCTGTCAGTTTGAGATACAACTCATCGGGAGAGATATTAATGCCCTCCTCGTCCGTATATTCACGTTGGACAACCTTGGCTGTCTTGTGCGCGAAGTATGGACCCCGGTGATCTGGAAGGATGTTCGGTGAGTATGTGTCGCCCACCTTTCGGTCTAAGATAGCGCTTAAGTGAATGGCTTATGGTTATCAGAAGGCAACTCACCTGACATGGGCAAAGAAATCACTTCCGATGTTTCTGACTCCATATCAACGTCCCCCTGCGCGTCAGCATCACGTACATCGTCGCTTCTGACATTGCGCTGCCGGCGTGGAGTGCTGGGAGCGGATTTCGGATACTTGTTCTCGCTGGGGGGTCTGCAAGGAGCAGCATAAATAGAATCCAATAAAGGTAGACAATGTGATAGAAGACCTGGTACGTGGGATGGAGGCGAAGGAGGAGGATGTCCCCTGGCAGCTTCGCATCTCTGTCGGAGCGACTGAGGGCTTCCGTGACCCTAAAACGCTGGTTTGAAGAAGTCAGTACGGATAAAGAGACTTGAATTATGAAGCTTACGAGACCCTCGGTGGCTTCCAATTGCTCATCTTTGCCTCGGACCTCATCCACTGTGGTCCAGACCATCGTTCCACACCTTTTTAACTTTATCGGACGCTCCTGTGGGACAGCGCGCAGCGATTACCATTCTGTGAGAGCTACTATTCCCGTCATCGTAGGGCTACAGATATCAGTACTTCGGATGAAAATATTGGCAGCAAGCGATGCACAAGATTCGAATTTTGAAGATTACCTTGGGGATAAGACGCCATCCATGTTCCCTCTGCAGCAGAACCAATTTCAGCAACAATATTGGTCGATAATATGGCGCCAGTGGGCTTCTTGATGTACTCCATGCGACCGCTGCTGTCAGTTTGGCGGGTGAAGGTTTCTTGGTACCTGTGCTGATGCAGGAAGGCTACACCCGACGCCGGGTCGTGTGCAAGAACGGGGCTGAAGGCGCGGTCAACGAAGGATTTGCCATCCTTGTCAACGTGAGAACGGCGTAGGAGGAGGTCGGTGGAAGCCATTTTTAGGGAGAAAAACGAAGGTAAAACTGGTGAATGTTCGGAGGAGTTAAAACGAGTGGATATGGAGTCGAGGAAAGAATGGCCGCACTTTTAAGCAAAGTCTGTGGACAAATGGAGAATATTAACGAATATTTCCAGCAAATTTGATACGCAAGCGACGGAATTATGACGCACTTTGTACATGGAGACTGGCCGAGCTCCGTTTGTTTCGCAACCTCCGCGTAGTCGAGTCCGAAGAGTCTTCAGGATGAGACCGCTTTATCCCTCTCGTACGCATTCCAGCACTGTTGGAATCTAGTGAACCAACTGTGTCAATGCTGCGAGTGTTCCGTGGACGCGCTGGAGGGCGGTTCTTTGTTGAGGGTATTGGTGCCTGACCGCTTATCAGGCGGGCTGTGGAGCGCTGGAGACTAGCGAGCCGTGCCCTGTCCAATCCCGATTCTATCGTCGAATCTTCTCCGGCCTCTGGATCCGGCAAAGCATCTGCACAGAAGGTGCTGACTAGGTGCTGCTGCGAGTCTGCAGGCTTCTGCAGGAGAGCCATACTGCATAATTGTCTGGTGAGAGAGCATTTCAAGGCGTTTGAACTCAGTTCGGACATCTTGGCTGGGATGGCAGCGAATGTGCTCTTGGCGAAATGGACGGAGGATAAAGATCGCGTCAAGCGAGGTGGCGCGGGAAAGCATGACGTAAGGAGACTCCGTTCCTCGTGTACTCTCGAGGTCGACAAGGACCGCATCCATTGTCTTGCCCTGGGCTTTGTGCGCAGTCATCGCAAATGCCGGAACAAGCGGGATCTGTGTCCCGCGGATTATGCATTTTTTTTTTTGAGTCCAGATGGATGAATGTCATGTCAACTGTATCTGCGAGAACAGCAGCATGCTTGGGCGGTAAGTTTGGCAGTGGTGGGCCAGTCATATCGGGTACGTAAACTATGCATGACTGTGCACTTCTCTCTCCTGATTCATTAGTTGTGTAGCGGATTTGTTTGACAAATCCTGTGGTGCCGTTGACAATTCCATGTTGTACGTCAAAATTCTGCGTAATCATAACTGGCATGCCCATTGATAGTGGAAGTCGTCCCAGTCTGTAATTGGTTTCTCCTGAGTGCATATTGTAAAGGAGATGCTCCCGGAGTTCGGCTTCCATGATTGGTGAACCATTACTGAGTGTGTCGGTTGCAAAGTACCAATGTAGGTCGTTCTGGGATCGTGCTGCATATGCTGTAGCTGCCTTCTCGTTGAGGGCGTCTTTGAGCTCATTCTGGGACACTATTATTGGGAGATTTTGAAGGTGTGGTTCGTTCCAGTTTGGTTGCAGTCGTCAGATTAATCGAGAGTTCAGCAAGTTCTAATCGTCGTCGTTGCACCGGCCTTCCCTTAGCCGAGTTAACAGTTCAATGACGCGCAGCGCGGCGGGATCATCCTCGTTTAACTTTCCCGTGCGTGGGTCCCGTTTATATACACGCTCAATTTTCTTGAAAGTCACAACGGTCTTTACAGATAGCCATAGCAGTTTACCCATTATGCTCTCTTGACCTCCTTTCTCCGCTGCGCTCTCTTTATCTCTTTTAATGTGCGCGTACAATTTCTTCTGGCCAACCGGAGGTAACTGAGTAAAATCTCCCGCGAAAATGACATTCACTCCACCAAATGGGGCTGTATTTCCCTTTGCTTCTGTGAGCGCTTGACTAATTTTCAGCAATAGTGAACAGCCAACCATGGAAACTTCATCAATGAACAAATAATCGACTCCTTCCCACATTGCAATAAGGTCTGACCTTGTTCTCATCTCTGAAGATGACTTTGATCTTTGATTCAAACATAGTGCGGAGTGAAGAGTCAAGCCCTTAATATTTCGCGCAGCTACTCCTGTATATGCGGTAAGTCGCAGCCGACGGTGTTGGCCCCTGAGATCAAAAAAATCTTGTAGAGCATGTATAACCCGCGATTTCCCCGTACCTCCTGGTCCAGAAAGGAATATTCGAAGTTGTTCAGGTCGGGTTTCAAGACTGTGAGCAGCAATTATCCGGAACGCATCTGGTTGTTCTTTGTTCAGTGTCCATTTCAGAATGTGTGCTTCAATATCAACATCACGCATGATTTCCACAGGTTGAATATCCTGCCGAATTTCTGAATCCTCATTTGGCCCCGAAAGGGCATTCCGGAAGTTACTGCCGTCCGCGAGTATAGATGTCTGTGAGTTGGATGGTGTCTCCGAGTTCTTGGGTTGTTCTGGCTGCCCAGATACATTCCGCTTAAATGCCTCACGACGATTTTCATATGCTTCTTCCCACAACTCTTCAACATGATTATCGTAAACAAGATGAGCACCATGGATGTGATCCGTGCGAATGTCTGGAGGGGCAACGTCTTCTTCAGTATCAGGATTTGGATGAGGGTCAGTGCTGTAGAGCCCCGCCTCTTCTGCGTAATTGACACACTCCAAGATCGCTTCGTTTGCAGCGGCTTTTTTCATCGAAAATCGGGTTGTTATGCTTTCCAAATGTTCCAGAATCATCTCTTCTGTGACATCCTCACCAGCGAAATCATCAGCATTTTCGCGCCGTTTGCGACGCTTGGAATCAATAGCGTGTCTCGCTCTATTTCGTCTCTCAGCAAAGTGATCATCCCGACTGTCTCGACATTCATGAAGTATTTGCATGTTGTCAATTTTTGAGCGGACATTTGGCGCACAATTGGCGAAGAAGAGGTTAAATGCGTCTTCCCAGGACTGACTGGTTGATTTTAGATCTTGTACATGACGCCAGGGTTTGAAGAAAATAAGCATAAGGCGACAGTAGCGAGCATAAGTTTCTTTCTTGTCGCGTCGTGGAATACCGGGTCCTATTGGAACAGTAACAAGTGCATCTTCGATCGCACGCACACGAAGGATATGTGTCTTATCTTGAATATGGCCAGATTTTAAGGATACTCTTGGTCGGGTGCGCCGCTCTGACTCCAAGGGAGAGAAATCGTCCACTTTTTCTTGTTCGTAAAGTTCTTCCTCGGCATCTTCGTCAAAGTAATCGATGTCAGAATCTTTCTTGTGTTTCCGCTGATCGGCTGTTTTTTTAATTTTATCCACCCTGGAAATAAAGTCCCACACACAGACATCAGTAAGTTCATCGCCGCGCTTTTGGTAATCTGCTAGTTGACTTCCCATGGGAACAAGTTTTCCGCTGCCATCTATAGATACTCGAATCTCGTCATTTTCATCAGTTGAATGTTCCAGTGTATTGGGCTGAACAAGGTCATTTAAAAATGGAGAATCATCTACTTCCGCCTCGTCGCCATCAGAGTCTGGCTCAGACTCGCTTTCAGCATTATCATCCTGAGTTGTCTCATCCGTATCTGTTTTTCTTGATTTACCACGATGTTTTTTCGTATAACACTCAGGGCTGGGGAGTTCATCGTTGATGAACGACTCAAACGAAGTCCAATAAAGATTTCGGTAGGAATGGCTCGTAAAATGGTCTTCAAAATCCATGAGATACGAAGCGACCTGTTGTGCAGATAACTCTTGCTGGGAAATCATCGCATAGGCACATTTCTGTAGCATTTTTTTAGCTCGAACGGTCAGATTGTTCTCTAAGGGGTTATATTCCCCCAATTTCTTTACTGCCAACTCCAGCATTGAGAAGGCGACGTGGGTCTTCAATTGGGACTTCGTGATATAATCTGTGATATAATAGAGAATGCCCTTCGCCGAAGCGCCTGAGCCGATGAATTTTATGTCCATGTTGCATCGTATTGCTTCAATGATGGTTGAGTTAAAGTTGTTGACCAGTCCGTCAAGGCAACGGAGGCAAAGTTCACCAGTTTCGGGATCGAAGGAGCTTTGGGGCCGAATATTGTCCTCATGGAGATCAAACCGACATGTTTTTGGCTCAGGCGGACCACGCCAATATTTAAAACATGTCTTGGAATGCCCATGTTTCTGGCATTTTGAGACGACATTGTGCAGGTCTTTCTGACGTTGAGTTCGATTTTCTGGAGAGGCATTTATCGGAATGCCCCGAACGGAGCAAGGATGGACGTGATTGGATTGAACATTTACATTCGAACCAGGATCGGGAGGTATCACATTAGAAATGGTGTCTTCCAGAAAGGACAAAAGACGCTTAGAGAATTCAACATCGGATGCTTCTGGGCTCAGAGCGCGCTGTTTAATTTCATTTGGGTTCAAACCGCCTTCAACCCATACGAGCATATGACAGTGCAGTGTGCCTCGTCCTTGTGCTTCCACACATCCGTAGTAAGCTTTCACTACACCAAGTATTCCTCCTTCGAGATTTTCGCCACGTGGATCATGACCGAGTAGGGCCGAAATAAAAGCCTTCATGTAGAGATTGAAGAACCGGGCTGCAACAATTGGATTCTTGGCTACAAGTACAGCTTGGTCGTAGTAATTTGGGTTCTCGTCTGGGAGCAACGCGTCAACATCAATTTCAGAGCCGGCTAAAAATTTGACGACAGGATTGTACACATCGGCAGGATTAATTGTGACATAGAAGCTAGGGAGGCCTTTCTCCACCATCAGTCCTCTAATTTCGTTTCGCATTGCAACACGGGCAGCCGACGACCCAGGCACATTGGATGATAATGCATTCACTTGTTTGAGTAGATTGAGAACTTTACGCTCTTCATCATTTTGTGGAGATACCGAGTTCGTATTTGCGACACGCTCCGAAACTCGTTGAACAACCTCCGGGGATAAGTGGCAAACTGAGAAGCAATACTAGCAAAATTTGCTCGCTTGACTTTGAGAGCTGTATGCAGAAGCATTTCGTGGCGCTGTAGTATATTAAAAGCCGTGAAAAGGAAGGAAGGATGCTCTTGAAATCTGGGATCTGCCAGATTAAACAGATGTTTGACATGACGCTTTAAGGAAACAGCCACGGGTCGCTTACTATCCACCGGACCTCCAATCCCATAGGGAAAGAGGGTGGGATATATCAGAGGGAATAGCAGACTGTCCTTCCGGAATTCATTTTCGGCATCTCGATCATGAGGAACCTGAATATAGCCTCCCCCCTTTTTTATGTGACGAAATGCAGCAGCGCGAAGCTCGTTCAAGGAGGCATGTCCTTCCACATCTGCAATTACAACATTCTGGAATGGGATGGGATTATTGCATGGCTGAGCTTCGTTGGGTGCAGGGGTTGAATCGTAACGGGATGTAGCAGCCTCATTTGCAGCATTTGGTTGTATATGTTCAATAGAGAATGGAAGAATAGGATTGGATTCCAGTTCCCGTAAGCATTCCTCGTTGAGGGTGATATTTTTATAGAGCGGATTGTGTTGTCGCAGCCATAGTAAAGCTGAACGAACACGCTGAGCATTTACAGCCAAAGGTTTTGCATGTAATCGTAGCCACTCAGGTGTTGGCGGAGATGATCCGACAAAAAGAACGCAAACTGGAGATGTTATCTCTTCAATGGAA
Source organism: Mycena rebaudengoi (assembly GCA_029282285.1). NCBI lineage: Eukaryota > Fungi > Basidiomycota > Agaricomycetes > Agaricales > Mycenaceae > Mycena > Mycena rebaudengoi. Next base: position 861,269 of record JARJCX010000055.1, read on the forward strand.
GGTGGAAGTATTGATGCAACTTTTGTGGGCTGCTGAGGGTAGATAATGATATGACCTTTCATTCCTCGTTGAGTGGTTTGAAGAATGCGATCTTGATTCTCTTCTCTAAGTTGAATTATACAGCATTTCGACCGGCACAGAGCAATCATAGCTTCTTCAATGACAGTAAGATTTTTCAATTCTTCCGGGACAGGGCCGAGGAAATTACGATTAGCCAACGACAAGGGTGGAAGCTTTTTATTTCTCAGTGCAGAATGACAGGACGCGCAGAGAGATAAGGTAGGACTGCCACCATCACCGGGAAAGGACACACCATCGGGATGAACCAGAATGTCGTGCAATGAACCATCGTCAAAAGGCATTGGAGGAGGTGTACACTGAGGATGCAACCATTTATATTGGTCAAGGATATCGTCTTCACTGCTTCGCATATCGGGTCGTTTAAGAATGTCGATGTCAAATTTGTTGAGGGATAATGAGCAGTGAGAGCGCAGAAGGACAGCTTCAGCACATGATGCACATGTGAAAGTTGCAAGAGCTTCCGATGAGGTCTGTTGCCGAAACAAATTGATAATTTTGTCTTTTAATGATTGGGGGACTAACTGTGGCCAAGACTGGCGGATGTTCTGAAGAGCTTCATTGTATTTTGCAGCTGCCTCAATTTTCTGCTGCTCAGTCCGTTCAACTGTCTTATTTTTCCGCAAAGTAGTGGTGTAAGACTTGAGTTTTTTTCGCATTTCCCGTACACCCTCTTTCGGGTCGTGTTCAATGTGGAAATTGGAAAGAATGCGACTGAGCGACTTGGGAGGGATTTTTTTTCCATGAATAGCAGTGAGGATATGGACCTGAAGGTCTGGATCAATTTTGTTCGCATTCCATTCATGGGCAACTTGAGCACAATCAGGTACAGGCAGTTGAATGGGAGATATATTATCTGAACGCTGGGAGAACTGGCTACAAGTGCCGGAGATGATGTGATTTGTAATTCGGGACCTAATATCCTCAACAGAGATTTTATCGGGCAATGTGATGCGATGGAGTGCAGCAATGGACATCAGTACTGGCCGCAGATGGCTTTCAAATGAATTAAAGAAATCAGCCACAGATGCGGATGATTGCTGCGTTGGTGAAACCGTTGACACCGTGTCGAGAAATCTCCTAATGGCTGAACGTAGTCTGAAACGAATGTTCCGGGAGCGCATTTTTTGAGAGCCAGAGACATCAACATTGAGAGCAGAAGCGACGTGAAGGAGATTCTCGTTTGTCATTACAGTACTATCAGCCTCAAGCATGGTCCGCAACACCGTCTCAGAAATTTCGGCGGCACAGGAAAAATCAGCGCTGATGGCGCGGCATGCGGAGCGGTCGGGTCGGGGTGTGATATCCGCATCTACGCGGTAATCAGCGCACGCACCCGTAGCTATGTGGTGTATGAGAATATGTCGACATTGAATTAAAGTCATGTTATAAGATGGAATAGCATGGAGAGTAAGCGCCTTGCGGATTGTTTCCAAGTCCGCGTGAAAGACAGATATACGAGCATGTGTACAGCGTGAACGCAAAAATATGTCGCGAATGATATTAAACGAAGTAGTGGGGGCGGACGCAGTGGTGTGCACGTCATTTGACGACGAAGGGCAGCAGGATGCCTCTGCACTGCACCGGCAGTGGAAAGACGAAGGGCCTGAATGTAGAGTAAGTAAAGAGTTCAGTATATGCATGTTGGACGAAGTACGAACCTGAAGAAGGCGAAAGCGGCTCATGGAGGTCGCTATCAATATTCATATCAAAGTCGGAAGCCTGTGTGGGAGGCGGCGTAGACACTGAAAGAAGCCGTGAGGAATACACAGCAACGGAGAATGGGGACAATAACCAGGAAGGGACTGGTAGATATTGACGACACCAGACGTGAGAGCAAACGGTCGATCCAAGTGGGCATCGCGGCACAAGAGAAGCCAATCCCGGCCCAGTACGAGATCGTAAGAAAGAGATGGGGCTGGAGAGAGGTGCATTTCCAGGGAGCAGCGACCGTCTCCATAGGGCAAAGAGACAACACCAGAGGCAGCAGAATTTCGGACAGAGATTCCGTTCGTCAAGATCCAATCCAAAGAAAGCAGAGACTTTGGGAGGGTACGGTCAAAGGAGGTGGACACGGGCAGGGCGCAAAAAGTCGAAGCATGAGCCATAGTGGGGGAAGAAATCAGGACGTGGGACGACAAGGGAAAGGATTTATGTGGGGGCCACGTCAGTCCATCATTTGGGGAAAGCGGAAGATTCCTGTACCACCGGCAAAATGGCCGATGCTTACGCGTTGTAAATGAGCAAATCGTGATTTGGTGGGAGACGGCTCGCATTGGGCCACACTCAAGCTGTAGTAAGTTCAGTTATGAAGATTTAGCCACAGTTGAAATCCTCTGCCCGCCTTTTCTCAGTCGGAGGCAGACCAGCAGTGCCTTTGAATAAATTCAGGGGACAACTACCAGGCAGGGGCATGAAATATTCCGGCAGACGCCCGCCTATTTTGATACTCCTGTGACAATTGAACTTGTTCAGAATCTTCTGAGCTTTCACTGGAAAAATGGCGAAAGTATCGACATTTGAGATTCGAAAACGGATTTGGGCATATATCATAGGTCAGCAAGCTTACACGAAAGTGATCTCTTCGTCTGCCGACATTTCTGGCGCAGAAAATGAGGTGCTGACATACGGAAAAATGACAAATCGTGATTTTGGGTGGGGAGTAAAATTAGGGCGCCCATAAGACCCTTACCTAACGGTAGAGGGAATTAGAGCTGGCCTCGGTGGCTACGACAGATCTTCCGCAACCTGAGGATCTCGTCAGTGATACTTGGGTACTTTCAGTGAATGTGAAGAACGGACCCGAAGAAACAGCCTAAACGAGACATACAGATGGAAAGAAGTAGATCTTTCGGATACAGGAGACGGGGGGAATCGCCAAGATCCACCGTACCAAACTGCACTTCGCTTCCGAAAAAAAGAAGAGTATGTAGTGTTGAAAGAAGACTCGAACATAATAATGAAGAGAAAGAGGTCCAGACTGACAATAATAACAGGTAGAAGAGTCAACGCGAGACTTATGAATCGAGAAGAAAACACCCAAGAATTGTGACATGTAATTTATAATGATAGACGGAATCGGAGATGTGCGACGGGATCCCCAAAAGATGGAGAATATAAAATTGAAGTAAAACCAGTTGCAGGAACTTACCAGCCGCAGTGATCGCACTGGAGACGACCGCAACGTGAAACGGGACGAGGGCAGAGAACGGCGGGAGTAGGGGGCAAATGTCTGTATGCGGTACCTATAGAGCACTGATCATACGAGGAACAGAAAGGGACGCAAAGGCAGCGGTTAATGGGGGAAGGAATGCGTCGATGAAGGGCAGGATGGGGATAGGTCAGGAAAGAATGAAAGTGTGCCATCCGTAACGCAGGCCATGCAAGGAGGGGGGGGGGGGTGGGACCTGACCACAAGCGGAGTATGCAAGTGTACAGGAGGAGGGTCCCTCCTCCCAGGTAAAAATCCTCGGAATCCACCAGTACACTGTCCGCTGTCGTATGTCTGTCCCTTTGCAGAGTGAATGCAGGACCACAAATTAGCGTGTTCAATGTTCAACTTCCGAAGAAGGTCCACAGCCAACAATAAAACCAGTCTCGTGGCCTGAGAAAGGAGTACAAATGGTGATAGGCTGCCTGGTAACGCCATAGAGGTAGACCATTAGACGCAGCAAAATACAATCTTGACGGGGCTTCAGAATTGAAATGCGGGAGAAAAACACATGAGACACATTGAGCGGGAGAGCAAGCCAAGCCCTTTTGTTTTAAGTCCGCAACGGAGGCTCGCGAACGAGAAGAATGGGAGTCTCGTCGAATATCTTCTGGACATCAAACGCTAATTTTCCCAGTAGCGGTGTAATCTCCCTCCGTGCGAGGAGGCCTTTGAATAGTTGCAGCGCAGATTCACTGAATTGTGCGATGATCCCAGGGAGCTCTTGATCCACCTTCTCCGTGAAGACTTTCCGGAGCTCTATCAGCTGAGGTTGTTTGCATACAAACATTGCGTGTGCTGGGTCTTCGATGTGCACATAACAAAAGCGGCAGAGGCGCCACTGTTTCGGGACGACGGGCTTTCTGCGTTCCTTCCAACGCCTACGCTCCGCGGCTAAGCTATGACTCGAGAGAATCATGCGCGTCAGGGCTCGGCGGTGCTCCGGCGCTTTGATTCGCAGGTAATGACGGAAGTCCAACGATTTCTTTACAAATTTTCCTGAAGATGAGTCCATCTCGAGTCGGTCGACTAACATATCCTTCACGCGAGAATACGACGCAATTGAGTCATCGATCCAGGCTTCCATGGACTTCTTCACATCCTTCATGGCTTGTTCGACGCCATCAACATTCAGGTCTGGGGAAATATTCAGCCGCACCGGGACATGAAGACGAGCGAGGACTATCCGGAGGTCGTTGATCCACGAGATTTTTTGTGCTCTGGCGAGGGTAAGTGAGTCTTGAAGTGCATGTGATGCAGAACGCCTATCATCCAGTTCCAACAGGTAGCATAGATATTTCAGAGCCAAATATACCCTCCTGTACCTGATCGGCCAGATTCCTGTCTCGGAGAACAAGACGACTCGTAGGCATCGTGAACCGACCCCGAGCATGCGCCGTAAGAATCTGCATTGGACCTTTTCAAGAAGCTTGAGGCTTTTAAAATTAACGTCCAAGCACACATCGCATCCGGATGTAAGGTGCGGGTCCACCCGTGCCATATACAAAGTTCTGGTCTCCCATACAGGCAATGAGCCAACGAAGCGGTCAAGTCCAAGTAGAGCATTTCCAATTTCGATCGCTTTTTTGGCTTTGACTTTATACTGTTCCTTCCATATATTCTTCGTTCCAGTTTCAAACCAGACACCCAGGTAGGACGCCTTTTGAACATGTGCAATGGTTTTCCTTCCCATGTGGAAACTTGGGTAGGATTTTTGGCGTGCACTAAAAATCTGATAAACACATTTGATGATCAATGTCTCACAGCCATTATCGTTCGCCCATGATTGAGACCCCGTGAGATGGTTTTGGAAGCCAGTAGTTCCTCCAGACGTAGCAAGAATATCGTCCGCATGTTCCACGTTGGTGATAGGCACACCATTCAAATTGATGTCTTGCGGGTGGCAGGCTAGGATGAAATCGGACATAAAAAGATTCCAGAGGTGGGGGGATCCCGGATCTCCGGTAAGAATACCAAGCAGGGACTGAAAGACGGCGGCGTAACGGCCGTCTAGACGGACCAAGTATCGAATACGATCGTACAGCATCTTCAGCCATTCTATCATTGGGCCCGCAATTCCCATCACTGCAAGCTTAACCCACAACGTTGGTCGATCCGTTCCAGGGAAAGCGTTTTTAAGATCAAGATAAGCAGCATACAGAGGCGTTCCTTGGTATTCCGCTCTGTCAATGAGACAGATGAGCACAAAGACATTGTCATTTGTCCGCAGGTTTGCTTGAAATCCGTTCTGTGTGGCGGGAATGACACCGATATAGTCTGCGACCTCGCGGATTCTCCTGTAAATTATTAGAGTGAGCATTTTGAGCATGCAGCACTCAAGGGCGATGAGTCGATAACTTGATGGGTCTGCGGCATCCTTGTCTTTTTTTAGAATTCCAATCAACAACGAGATTAGCCAGAGCCGCGGGGCATCTTTATTGTTGAGGCAGTACAAGAAGAATTCCAAGAGTTTCTCGTTGGGTATTGCCAGCAAGGCGACTGCAAAATGGTAGAACGGCCATAAAAAACCCACCAAAAACTGCCCTGCGCGCCCTGTGCCTCGCTTGGGCGCTCGGTGGTGTTGGTGCGCCGCTTGTGTTTCAATTATGCTTGTGTTTCAATTATGGCAGTCGATGTCAGTATTGAAGGCGGCTGGGCTTCGCCACCAGGTATGTACGCGAGGTCCAGTCGGAGATGAGCGGTAGGCTACAGGATACTAAGCAGGTCGGTATAATTTCAAAGCAGAAGTTTCCTAGCACCTGTTTGTAGGCAACGCAAAGTAGAATCCTACTCTCGTGAAGCTGTCTAGGTTTGAGGTAAGGACACATGTAGGCGGAGTCAAGTTTTCTTATCCATGGGATTGAAAAATAAATTGACTGACACGCAGGATTGACTCGGAACTCTCATCGAGGACTTCGCACGCAAGTTAAGGTCTATAGATCAAATTTCGGATGTCGTCTACCGCGTACCACCAACAGACACATAGCTTAGTTGGGCGGAGAGCCCGTGAGGGCGGCAAGGCTTGATTTGGGAAGTGAATGAGAAAAGGCTTACCCCCATATCCTGCTTGTCCGCAAAACCAGGTAGGGTGGTGACGAAAATGCAGAACTGTAAAGACGGGGATACTGTCAAGCTGCTGATCCAAAGTGCGAGGGCTGTTGTTCAGTGCACAGCTCGGAAGTGCGGCTGGGGGCGACTTAGTACTACTTTTCATATTAATTCATGAAGAACTCACTGCAGGCACAGGAACCGAGAGAATTACTGGCGCGCAGTGCGGATGACAAGCGGGAGACAGACGCAGAGGCTGTGAGAGATGCAGGGGAGGAAGAGATTTGCAAAAAACCGGCCAGTAAATTCCATAACCCGCAGAATAAAATTAAAATTGACCAAGGGACCAGGCAAAATGGGTGCAAAGCCTTAATGTTTTTTATTGTCTCGCCAACTCCGAGAAGACCGGAAAATACACCATAATTGGGTATTGAGATGTTTGGTACAGAATCAAAGCGTCGGCCGGAGCCTAGGCGGTAGGCGCCGGAGCGCAGCGATACTACCGACCCTGCAAGCAGTTTCCCACCATCGGCCAAGGACTAAAAAAAGGAGACTAAAGAAGAACATCAGCTATAAACAAAAATGGAAAGAAAAACTTGCCCGCAGTTGCCTGTGCGGGAACAAGACAAGGAGCCGGGAACTTGATGCGCCGGCAAGTCGCGAGTAAATGTTCCATCAATAGATAAATGAAAAGCCAACGAGAACCTAGCCGCAGAGCCGCCGGGATGGGAGTTAGAGAGTCAGCGGGTGCCGACACCGGCAAGCTGGCGCGAGAGGACGAGCTACAGCGGAGCGAGGGACTGAAGACGCCGCGGATTCAGATGAGGAAACGCTAACAGAAAGCAAGTATGAATTAAAAAAAGGCACAATAAGCTCACCAGGCGAACTACTTAACTCCGAGTCGGCAGGGAAATACAAGGTGCTATGGTCCATAATTGAGGTAAGAATTAAGCGATAGTGCTGTTGAAACGAGCATGGTTACTTGTTATTCAGCGACAGGGAGCAGTATGGATTCTGTTCCTCAGCGATACTGCTCTAGTCGCCGGCTCGGAGATAAACGAAGAAGGATGTGGGTGGTAGATACGTAGGCGGCAAGGCAGTCAGCACGACTGCTGACGAACTCGATCGATGAGCCAGAGCGGTAGAGGACAATGAAACCTAAGAAAGAATGAAACATGAGAAAAATTACTGACCCGCAGCCGCCTTATCGGGAAGAAGATTAAGAGTAGGGGATCTATGTCGACGCCGATAATGATGACGGCCCGCTCGACCATGAGTAAATGAACCGCAAAATCGAAAACTCACCAGCTGAGCTGCTTATGTGCTAAGCCAAAGAGTTGCTTTGGAGGAAGGGCGTGTTTCGGGTGTGGGATTTCGGCGAGACAGTGAAAATGGAGAAATCCAAGATATTACGACGAAAATCCGTCAACAACGGTCCAAGAAGAACAACCCACACGGAGAGCGTCTTGGGCGACCAGAAGACGATGAGCGGAGACCGACACAGAGGAGGGCAGTGGAACACCGATGAGGATGCGGATGTAGAACTGCCACAGGAAGCGCACGAAGACGCTGAAAGAACTTGAAGCCAGTATCATATAATAATAGAAAAAGATGAGCGTTACCGGATGAATCGCTGGCAGGGGAAACAGGTAATCCGAAGAGCGGCTGAGGTAAACCTGTGTGTTAGGCTGCGTGTCGAAGAAAGCGGAAGAAATGAAGAGAAAATGAGAGAGACGGAGAACATATATAGTGGGGAAGGAGAGACGGAATATGAAAATAAGAGGTAGAGATGAAGTATGAATATAAGGGGAGATCGTGCGGACGAACGTGGTCTGTATCCGCAGGCGCACTAACGAAATAAAAAATAAATAAAAAACGAGAGAGCGGGTGAAGCGAATGGAAGCAGGATGAAGAAGGAAAAGCTGAGATCGCTTCAGCACCAAGCCGACGCCGAAATGACACCAATGCTGCACCAACGATGAAGGCGAAAGGAAGCTGTCAAGTTACAGCGCATCATGCAAGGCGCAAGGACGCCGAGGGCGAGAGCGCGCGTCAAAGATCAATGCGGCCCCTTGCGCCCAGGACTCAACGGCAAAGACTAACTTAGCTGTGATACGCGCGGAAGACACGATGGAGACCCGACACCGAGGGCGCAGGCACGGTGCTTTTCAGCCGAAGAGCACTGGAGATCTTTCAGAAGCTCGCGAAGATGATCCACGCCGAGCCTCCCCACTGTACATGAAGAAACTCCGTACCAACGACCAGTGGAGTGCCAACAGTGCAGCGATCACACTTCACGACCACGACGATCAGTGTACGCGGAGCGCATAGGCGTGCGGAGTTCCGAAGAGATAGTAGCGAGAGGACCCCCCCCCCAGAGAGAGGCTCTACGCTGCGGTACGTTGTCCAGCGTCAACCGTCCAGCCCCCCGCGCGTTAACCACCAGAAAAGAACAAAAAAAAGAAGGAACAGATAGAGAAATTAGGAATGAGGGAGGAAAATAAGAACAGACACAGATAAGCAATAAATACAACAGAATACGCGGGATAACCTGAAAAAGACTCGCAAAATAAAACAGAAGAGCAGCTTAAAACAACAACAATTGTTCACTCGATAAGAAGGAGATCGGATTCGCAGTGAATGAATGGCGGGATATCATGAAGAAAAAAAAAGTAAAACATGAATATGAAAAGGCGGATGCAAACATCCCAGTAAAGCGCCCATCGAATAAATTTAATACCAAGGGGGGGAAAAGAAAGCCTCGCGCAAGGAGAAGTACTCGCCAGCCCCCAGAGTCACAGTACTGTTGTGACGATCACGGCCTTCGAGGGCCGTCTCAGCGAGGGAGAGACGCGAGAGTCTAGGTTATTAAATAAAAAGGGTGATATACACTGAAGGGAGGGAGGATGGCTGCGTGAAGCAGGGAGACGTAGCGGAGGTAGGGGAAATCCAAAGCGCCCTCAGCAGAAACAAGCGCGCGGAAAGCGATACAAATATCGGAAAGAACTCAAAGAACTCACCTCAAGTCTTCCCCCGTAGCTTCAGCGGAATTGCACGTCCAGGTGAGCTTTGGCGGTGCTGGTGTGTCGCGACCTGCGATCGGCTACGGTGCGGTGTTGGCAACATGATTTGTGTGCTGCTGGGGCCGTGGCGTTAGCAGTTGCTTGTGAAGTCATGATCATGTTCTCTTCTTTTCATGATCAAGGTTTCCGAGGTTACAGAGTCGAAAGTTCAATCGACACGGCCGCTGGGGCAGCTCAGCGCAGCAAGAAGCAGAGGCGGGGCACCACAGTATGGCGGAACGATACATCAGGATCGCTAACTAGCGATGTGTTCCCGTTACATCAACACCGCTAATTAGCGATGTGCTTGATACATCAAGCTAGAGGTGACTCTCAATCGGGACAGAAACCATCAGGGCATTGATATCAGGTATCAGCACTGAGCAGCACGACGAGCACAACTGTCCGGATTTGGGACACAACGATCAAACAGTCCTCGACGTCATCTGCAACGACGACCACAAAACATGCCTCAAAAAATATGAAATAAATCTGAGTTGGGTGGCTCATACGTAGGATACATGGTGCGTTGTAACTAGACTGATATTTATAGCAGAACGCGTCGAATTTGATTTTTTGGCGCAAAAAACAGGAAAAACTTGCCATCAGTGCCTATACATACATGAACAGCTGGGCAACTCTGCAGCAGCAAATCTTGATCTCTTAGATCGGGGTTATGTGAGCTCAAGTGTCCACCAGAACGGAATTCGAGCCGCTGACGGGGGATTCGAGTTAGCCAACTGCCCTTCTCCTGTGCTCGGGATGACTGGGGCGGAGCGGTGCGTGCCACATCGACCCCGTCATTGATATGTATTATAGGGCCGTGGGGTGTTACTGAGCCAGCGGATGTGATGTTCTTGCTGCCGGAATCTCGCGCAGTGGCAAGCGAAATCTGAGTAGCCCTCCGGCGCGAATGCGGATGCGGAGGGTAATCATTAGCACGTGGAAGCCGATGCACTGCGCCGTCATGGCCCAAGAAGGTGCGGTTCTAGGGGCCAGGGTATCACGAGACGCAGTTGTTCCCGCCGCTGATGGCAGTAGCGCGCAGCTCAAGGAGAGAAGTGGGAGCGCGTTCATCAGTCATTGGCGGAGGGGAGCGCGTGTATTGCCACCATTATTACCCAGATTGGCCATACCAAGCGTAGGGGGGAAAATAAACCAGAAAAAGAGTACTGGGAAGCTCTCAAAGCCGCAGAAGAACAGAGAGCATATGGTATCCAGGAGCAAGCGGGGTTATAGACGATACAACGGAACCGTGGGGGAGGGAGCGACCTCGGACGCAAGCGCTTGTATCGGGATCAATGGCGCCTTCTAGATATAAGTTATCGCCGTAAAAAAGAAGAATATATGACAGTATAAAATTAGGGCTTGATGGGTTTCGTAGCGCACTTGAAAACGGTGTAGTGTCCTCCCCTTGATGTTCGCGCCGCCCGCTCTGTAAGAGACCCAGAAAATGCGGTTGCAAGGCTTGAAATTGAGTAGAAAGGGGAGAACATCAATAGGAGTTTCTCCAGACGATTTTCAGGGCAGATAGGACATATGGATTCGGCTTCAGACGGGTCGTCGTGGGGTCGCGCTGGCAGGAAGAAGGAGTGTCACGATGTGACTCCATCACGCTTGCCCATTCCGGACACATCATGAAAAGAACAATCGAGCTCGTATGGGAGATTCGGACACTTGAAACAAATTCTGAGTCGACAGAAATCGCCCAAATCATCACCCAAATTCGCTTGGATCAATTCCGGGGCAGAATGCAGGTACTAAAAAATCAGGAAATGTGAAAACCGTCGCGATCGGGGGCAACGGGTCTTCCTACTAGATTTCTAATATTATAAAAACCATCAGGGACAGTAACCAACTTCCTCAATATCCAAGTTTAAGTGAAAAAAGGTTGTAATAAAAAAATTGTACAAAAGGTACGTGTTCACAATCAGAATCCCAGTATAGCAGTTGAGTGGTGTTCACCTCGAGCCTTCGACTCTAGCTAAAATTTCTTCGTTAATTGGTAACAACTCCAGAACTTTTTAAGAAGTGTATGAATCTCCTTTGTGTATTCATATATGTTGCCGTAGCACCGGAGCCGCGCAACAAGCGATGCAATCCCTCATATTACATAAACAACCACAGCGGGAGCATGTGCGATGTGTCTGCGCGGTGAATGTGGGAAGTGTAATATGCATGTAATCCACTCTCTAGGATGTTTTATAAGATAGGAAAAATACAGTGAGGGCTAGAAATGGAGTGCCCGAGGGGTGCGCGTAGTTTTTTCATGTATGTGGGACGGGCATAAATAATACTTTTACAATTCAATATCCTTTATACAATGTCGCGGTTCAGGAGACTTAAAGTTGGAATACTGTAGACTGTTAAACATGTTTCTATGTAGCAGTTATCGCGGTGCAAGGTGTGGCACAAGCACAGAAGCATGATTGATGTAAAACGGAATTGAGGTGCAGGGGAGGTAGCGGGGGCTCGGTAGCGCAAAGAAATAGGACTGGAGAGTCTAGACGTACTTTAAATGTGCAAACAAAAATTCAAGCATACGCAGAAAAGCCGGGAAGAAGTAGAACCCAATTTCATGCCAGATTTGCATTTTAAAGCGCAGGGAGTCAACAGGAGCTAGGAACGAGGCACAACAGAGTTAGAAGTAGATAAACAACCATTATCTACACGGGTAGAGAGCTGAAATCGGCGGAGGCAGAGAATTGAGCAGGGACCGTGTTTTGTGCCAAATGTGGAAATTGAAAACTGGGCCTGAGTAGAAGGCTGAGAGAGACGGTAATCTCGGGGACAATGCATATTGGAATGTCCATTCATGTTGGAATCATCTCCAGGTGTATGGTCAAGTCGGAGGGGCTGAAATTAAGGGAGCGCTGAAAAGGAACCCGGCCTAATATAAGAGCAGGAATAGGCTCCGCGGGCGATTTTGCGAGTGCAGGCTGTTATCCATGGTTGTAGTACCATTTGTGTACATTTTGGCAGCATCGCGAAGCGCGGTTGTCGCGGTGGAAGTAAATTGGCGCAAATGGAAGGAGGCTCGGCAGCATCCTAGGAGGTAGGGAGCCCCCAGGAAACAAAGGTAAGAGGGGAGGATGATTTGATAGCTGATAGACTGGAGATATATGAAGCAAAACTCGGAGTTGGCAGCAAGAAGCGGCAGGGGGAGCGATTTCGTGAAGAACGAAGGAGCCAAGAAGAGACGTGATGGGATTACGTGTTCGTGTCATCCGCATTTGGACGGGCGGGAAAGCGCCATCGCGCCTCGAATGCGCCATCAAAATTGCGGGCAACGACGCCGCCAGAGGGCGCAGGTGGGCACTATGATGGCCTTAGCCGATGTATCGGAGCACATTGCTAATTAGCGATGTTGATGTATCATTGCACATTGGAGAACCACCAATGCTTGATGTATCAAATCACCATATATGCCTGGCGGGGAACGGTGACGTAAGCAATTCCCTAATCGGGGCGTGTCCCACGACGGCTAAGCTTTTCTGTGCTCCTGGCTTGGCCATACCCCATACCCACCCAGCGACGCCTTCGGACGTGTCCCCTGTACGTATTCCAACTCGAAATCCGGCCCAAGTTGCCTTTCCCATCCCGCCATTTGCGCACCAACGGAGCGTCGCAGTTCAGCGTCAACCGCATCCTCCCACCGCCGTCGTTTGCCGTCGGTTTTGTTTAAAAGGCGAGGGAGGAGTATAAGCGAGAGGATAGAGCAGTTTGGGGAGCTACCGGGGGGGTCCAGGTCCGTAAGATACGCATATATTCACGTTTTCACGATTTTTCTGACTAATCGCTCTGGCCCCGCGCCAACTCTACCCGGTTTGTTCTGAAATCGCTTCAGGTGAGTTTCCCTACATCCCTTCTCCATCCCTAGGGTTGGAGCCACGATTTTACTGACCTCAAACGGCTCGTTCATCCTCGTCTCCGCGTCGTTGCGCGTACCGCTACACTGGCGCGACCCGATCGTTTCGCCGACGCCATATCCGCATTTTTCGACCTAGGAAACGGTGGTACACCTATGGCCGCGCGATATCGGCTGCCTCGGTACGTTCGTATAATTTTATTTCGCTTCTTTTCGCACTAATCATGGAGTCCGCGCCATCTTCGTCACTTCGTTACTTCGCTTAAATTCATCAGTTTGATGGCATTCTATGAAAGTTCGTGAGTTTCAGGAATTTCAACGAAAGTTCGCCACTTTCCCTGTATCGACGTACGGCGTGCCTGTCGGCACATCACAGAATCAGCCGTGTGCCGAGCTCGGCCGGTTAGGTTTGGGTTAAGTTGGTTAGGGTTAAAGGTCGGTCGTTAGAGGTTAGTGGTTAGTGTTAGGGGTTTGGGTTAGTGGTTTTGGTTTTGGTTAGCAGTTAGGGTTAGTGGTTAGTATTGGGGTAAGGTATCTATATGAAAAACCCACCCGGCCTTGTGTTGAGGAAACAATGATGGCCGAGGCTCCGGGTTCTTGAACGTGCCGAGTGAAAATGACGAACTTACACAGAAAATCATTGGAAGTAACGAACTTTCCCTAAATGTGCTCAAAGTGACGAGGTTTTGTGAAAATAAGCGAAGTAACGAAGTGACGAAGATGGCTACTACCCCTAATCATGGCCCCCGCTTCCACCCATGACCCTCGATCCCGCCGATTCCGTTCGAACATCTGGGGAGGAGTTCTCACGAGATGATGGAAAGGTGTTTGGCCGTGCCGCGATGTCTAGGCACCTGTTATTCCGATATATCCTCATTTTCTCCAGTTCTTTTGCAGAAAATCGTCTCGTCCTCCCGCGTCTCTCCTCTGTCCCCCGACTCTGGGTCATTTATTTTACGGCATTCAAAGGCACTTCCTCGTCACCACCTCTGCGTATGGCAGCACTCGCGGCCCACGATGGTTATCCCAACGCCATATTTCGATTCAACCGCGGTGATTCTTCTACCTACGCTGGATATCGGCCCCACAGATACGTCTCTATAATTTTATTCGCCTTTTTTTTGACCTGATTCCTCGTATACCTCTAGTCAGCCATGCGTGCGTCCCCTTCAGGTTCCTATTCTCTTAGCTCCCCCCTCATGCACACCTGTTTACCTGATTCTTGTGTTGCATTGCCTCGACCGAGCCCTGCACCCCCACCCAGGCACCGGCGGCGGCGTGTTCAACTCAATGGCGGTTACGCGTCTCTTCTTTGGAGTCGCCGCGCGTCGTTGAGTTGACACGTACCCGTACTCGCTTATGCCCCGAGTGCTTCCACCTGTAAGCTTAGCTATATCTGACTCCATCTATTTCCCAGGGAAATCCCTGGAAACTCGTCACCCAGGCAAATCCGTGAGGCCCGAAGGAGAGAAAGACATGTATATATTCCCGTCACGGGGCGTTCGCATTGCAAGTGCTGGCGCGGGGGTCCGTAATCGGTCCTTCCGTACTGTTGGCCACTGCTAGCTCACGCATTTTCTCAACTCTTCGTGTTTTTCGACAACGCATCCCAGCCTCGGTCCCAGGGAAACCTCTGGGACCTTTGAGCGACGCCATCCACACTGCTGCACCTACGTAGATTTCTTTCCACAGACAACCCCCAGCGGCAGCGAGTGTAAAAGAGGTTTGTTTATCTTCCTCATCATTATACCTTCCAAATCTATTATGTTCTGGGCGTGATTCAGTCATGGACCGGAACATATGGGTGCAGATGCCACAAGCATCTAGTCATGAATTATATTCGTGCCATCAATGGGTGATACACAGGTATCCGCGGCCTCGGTACGTCGCTTTAATTTAATTTACTTTTCTGCCCTAATTGTGCCGACTTTTTGGGCTGCCGCAGCGCCGGCGATTTTTTCAATCTTTTAAGGCCCCGCGAACCACGCCGTTTGGACGTATGAGTCTCACTCTTCCGATGCTGTTACTAAATCAATTTACCAGCTCACTCATTCAGAATTTCAATGTCCCAAGCTCCACGTGTGTTATTCCATTCTACTTTGATCATCCCCAACGGGCTTTATGTTTCCATACAGAGATCCCTGTCGTATTCTTCCTCTTCCAGACGCATCAGAACTCCACTGCGCCGTTACGCGCACCGCACCCGGCCATTTATATATTTTTCGGCGTCCCACAGTCCACGCCGTTTGAATGCGTGAGTCTCGTTCTTGGGCGGATATTCCTGCTTTGCCTTGCCTCTTACGTTGTCTGGCCAGTTCTCATGCCGATATCACTCCCTAGGCTCTGTTTATTGCGTATATCGACCACTCCATGTAAAACCGATCACCCAAGGCCACCTCTGCGCCGCATAGCCCCGCTCCACTGCAATTTCACGATAATTCGACACCCCGCAAACCTCGCCATTTCTACGTGTGGGTGGCTTCGTCACATGTCATTTTTGCTTAATTAAACTGAATAACCGTCCCACCGTACGGGAAGACTACTTTGATTTTTACGCTTTCCGCGGACTCGGACAGGAAGTCCATCCTCTCCTCGTTCTGCTCGCATGTTTTGATGCATGCCCTCCTATTTTAGACCGCGTTTGAAATTCTTTTTCGATTTTTGGGCTAGCCAGTAAACCCCCGCCCCGTCCCACCCCTCCGAAAAAAAAGATAAATAAATAAAGGAGAAAGCGCGGACCAATACATGCCAGAAATGTGGGAGGAAGCGAAAAGCAGTGGAGCACTCCATGGGAAGGAAGAATCAGGAATGAAAAAGAGGGCGCACGCCCGGCAGCGAACCCAAACACCACACCCACATCCCTACCGTGCCCCATTCCCCCCAAAAAATGAAAGAATCATTAAAAGAACAAGCCCGCGAATCCCAATGCGGGCCGAAACGAGAGATGAAGCGAGGGGGAAAAAAAACGAAGTAAAAAAATGGGGAGAAGGCGAGGACGACGTACACACCAAAAAAATTGAATGAATGAAAGAGCGAGCGGGCAACTCACTATGCGTGCCGAAATTGAGGGAAGAAAGGGAAGCAATGGGAGAAAAAAGGGGGAGCTATTGAGCGGAAGAAGGAAGAATGGGGAAGAAAACGAGGACGCACGTCTGCCTGCAAACTTACACTGCTCCCACCCCCATCCAAATAAAAACAAAAACAAAAATTGGAGAGCAAGCGCCCAAGGACACCAATGTGTGCCGAAAATGAGGAATGAAGGGACGTTAAAATAGCGGAGCGATCGATGGGAGGAAGAATGAGGACACACGTCTGCCGGCGAGTCTGCCCGGAAATAAATGAATAAAAGAGCAAGTCACTGGCTCACAATGGATCGAAAATAAGAGAGGAAGCGATGGGGAAAACAGCGGAGCAGTCAACAAGAATAAATGGGGAAGGGAATTAGATTGGAAGGAAATGAGGAAGCACGTCTGCCAGTGAGCTCAAAACCCAACGTGCCCGCAAGCTAAGGGAAAAAGAAAAGCGGCAGAGTCATTATCCCAAGATGAAAGTATGAGGGAGGAGGTCGGATGGGAAGGAACATCAGTGTCGCGCACCCCACTGGACTTGAAGGGATTTGCGCACACAGTAGACGACGAGTGTCGACGTCGGGCCCACTGGCCAGTCGAACGAGCCCCGAAATGCGGCACGCGCGGGCGCAGGCTGCAAATTGAAAGCGAAACGCGTCACACCTGGGCGGAAGGAGATATTCGATTCAACGGGTGTCCCTGCCTATCTTTGAAAATGAGGAGTGAGCGGGCTATGTGACACAAGCCGCGGGGAGGGAGGGAAGCGTAGAGCATCGAAAGGAGGGAGGAGAAGGAGAAAGATACAGAAAGCAGGAGAAGGGGTGTGTGGGTAAGAGAAGCATGATGACGTGGGGTGTGCTGAAAGGCGGAGGAACAGACGGGCTAGGGATGGAGGGGGCGGCAAATGCGCACGGGGCAGAGGAGGAAGGAGCAGGCTAGTACAGGAAATGGAAATGGAAAGTGACGGGAAAGAGCGCACCATGTGCAGCGTGGTCCACAGGCGACTCCCCCTTCCCTTCATCTGTGTCACCCACTCCACCAGAAATTTCCCCGCGTCCCTCACATCGCCTGATACTTTCGGCGGGAGGTGCAGCACGCCACACGTGGCGCACGTCGGGCGCGTACTACGAGAGGGTGAGGTGCATGAGCGCAGCGGGGGTGCAAGGTGGGCGCGCGCGTGTGGTAAGCGCCGTCCGAGATGAGATAGAGGATCGCTAGGCGCAGGGCGCCGCATATTCGTGCGGGAGAAATGCCTAGATGTTGCAGGAGACGGCGAGGTGCCTGGCGAGGGTGGAGGCTAGGAGGAGATGACGGAGGAGCGATAACTCCGCGGGCCAGCACGCGTATGAAGCAGGCATTAGTAAACAGCGTCGCCCTGGCGTTACTCTAATCTCGATTCGAAAGACGCTACAGCTATTGTGAAGCACCAGGCATGGAATCGGGCGGCGGGACTAGGTGCCGCACCTGTCCCTGGTATCGGTCAAGAATGTCTCGGTTATGAGTCGTTCGACGTCTTCTGGCTGACTAGCTGCCATGGCATACGATTCTGTGGTGCGCGTCCGTGGAGAATAGCCAAGAATGTGAAGACATGGAGGAGTCAAACCGTAGGAATACGGATCACCGCCACGTGTACCGACTCGGGCCGGGCCGAATTCTGTCGCTTGACTTTGAAAGGCGAAGTCTTTTCAGAATACCTTCCAACTTGGCTGGGCCCCAGTCGCGTCCGCAACAACTTCAATATTGCCGTGTTTCACACATCCTAAGATTGGATTTCGTGTGAGTCGACACAGAAGCCTGTTTGAAACATCTATGAAAAATATTCGGCCGATTTGTGCTGGCCTCACTAATTTACATCCAGCCTCACTCCAAAGGGGCAGAAGAAGTATCAGGATATGCAGAACGCATGCGTATGTATTTCTGCATTGATAACCGACGTGATGTCGTATAAGTTCACGATGAGACAAATTTTCGTGCATTCCGATAGTTCGAGCGGGTTTCGTGCATCTCTGGGCCTTGTTTCTGGGAGTAATTAATTGTTACAGGCTGAGACTTGCAGCGGGGAGTTTTTAATGGGATTAATTCACGCTCCATGTACTAGGGGTAGGACATGGTTCACACCACTGCAATCAATTTTCCATGCCGCCGAACCTCCTTCGAGGCACTGTGGAAGTCGAGCAGTTTCAATGGGGGCGGATTGACTGAAGGTTTATGAACCTTTAATAATTCCCTATTGGCGACTAGGACAAGAATTTGAAGCCAGTCCTTGGAAGTGTTCAGTGAAGTTGAGCACTTCATCCTCGAGGACGTATCTTCGTGGGCAGGGAATAGCCATAATTGAATTTCGTTTCACTCCCACCGCACAATCAAATATGGGTCACTACTTCCTTCGTTGATTGCTTGCGTCGCTTTGACATACAAGAAGTCTATCAGTGCTTGTAATCAAACTGGGTGTGCAATGTGGTGACAATCCGCATGAAATCAGGCTCGTTGTCGGGACTGATGTATCCGAACCGAATGAGCAGATCGATGAGCACTGTGTAATTTCAGTAAGGCTATATTTTCGCTGATTCAATGATCGAACCCTGTCTACAGCACAGTTGGGTTTATCCGAGCTATGATTTCATCCTGCTCCATGAACCAGAGAACAATTAATTCAGTTTTTTCCCCTTTAATGGCCGACATTAACATATGTCAAAACGCTCAACCTCGCGTTGAAGGGCCTTTGCTTTGAATGGGGCAGGATCGGCATTCATGGGAATAACAGATATTTGCGGGAGAAATAATAAATGGAGATGAAAGCTATAAAAAATAGAAGAATAATAACTTACTCGACTTCTGGTTGGAGCCATCCTGTGGACGTTCTGAGTGAAGAAATAAGTTGGGGCCGTGAAGATGGCGCCAGAAGGAAGAACCTACCACTCAAGAAGGTCTATCCCGCGTCTACAGACACTAATGCCCAATTTTTCACAGCTGTTACACAGGCGGGACAATTCCCGGCGAAGTTCTTGGAGTTTGTAGTCTAGATTTTATGACATTGAGCGGCCGTGAAGGAACGGCAGCCTCCACCGCATTCAAGTACGTATTTAGAATGTCTCCATTTACGGATTTTCCTCCCTGGCCCGCGGCTCGCCTGGCCATAATAGTCGGCACGCGGGCCGCGCCCGCGTTGCGTATACCCAACGTAGACCTATCCAAGACCTATCCCTTGGAATCTCAGCTGTAACTGTCATTTTGCCAAGGGTTGACCGAATCTGTCGTGCGACCGATTGATGCCGCCCATCATTGGGACAGACACCCTGCGCAATTTGGGACCATTTCTGGGCAAACCAAACCCTTCGATTTTCAGGGGTGCAGTGTCGGGAATCACCGGGGCTCAGGGAGGCTTTCTGATCACGCCATGATCCGACCGATGACAAAGAGGCACCACGCTGCTCACTCACTCGTTATGCCATCCCAAGGGCCATCCAGTACGTCCGCTGGTTCTGGGCATAAACGCAAGCGCAGCTTGGACGACGACCCAGTTGACGTCGGCAAGCTTTATCGACTCAAGCAACACATGGCTCTGCTCCGCGAGGAGCTCGAGGGAATTGAGGAAACAGAAGGCGAGCTGGACAGTGTCATGAAGCAGATCGGTAACCTGGAGACTATCTTGGCGGATGTAAAAAACCCGTGCGCCCTCAAAACTCTCTGGCCATCTTCGTGCTAATGGAGTTCCGCCTGCAGCGTTACAGCTTTTTTTCTCTGACGAAGAAGACCCTCGAACTCAGAGCCCGGTTAATCGAAATATACGATCACGTCAATATAGATGTGAGTTGTCAGCTTGAGCGAAGTCATTCTCTGAATCCTACTTAGTTTGAAGCTGGATCGCGGATGCTTCTCGACGCTGTCTTGCTCTCCATGGCCAAAATAACATCAGAAAGGAACACCGATACCTCTGTTGCGATTCTCCCGGAGATGAGGCTTACCACTGGTGACGGTATCGTTGTTGCCAACCCGGACACAAATTTTCAGGCATGGCTGACCGGATATGTCGACTACGGCGTCGTCCAATATCTAGATCAAGACGACAACAAAGGCATGCATGCATCATTTCATGTATTTTCCCATTCTGATGAAATATTATTAATCTCAGCTCGGTTTCTCGGTGTCGACGCGTCCCGTAATGGGATTTTGCAGGTGGCAGACGGCCGTCTTTTCCTCGTCGAGGCGAAGCGCATGTCGGACAAGGTGACCAATCTTTTGCATCACATGCCTGAAGCGGTTGGACAGGCAATTTCTTCAGCGAGGTCACCGGGTTTGCAATCCTTCCGACAAATATTATTATTTCACTCTCTCTAAAATACCCTTTTTTAGCCAAAACACTGTCCGTTTTTGCTTGTCCAACGGACATTCATGGATCTTTGCGATTTTGGTGAAAGACGAAAGTACCGGTCAACGCACATATTACGAATCGTCGCCCAAATACTTGGATAAGACCGTAATCCTGACCGCGACTAGTGACACATCCTTGAATTCAATACAACAGATTGTGGAATTGGTCTTACAATGGGTACGTTTTCTGGGGTGGTTCACAAAGTAACTTGTGCAAATTAACTTGGCCATACAAATTTAACTTTACTTTACTTTTGGCTAGGGAAATTAATTTGTAAAGTAAAGTTAACCAAAAGCACAAGTAAAGTAAAGCAAAATCAACGGCACGCTTGGATCAGCCATCATAGGTGAGTATGGTTATGCTTGTTCCGAACTAAGTTTCGGTGAACTTGGTGCCATTGTGGGCTTTAAGCACCCTATTTGGGAGAAGGACTCGGTCATGGAGTTTAAAATAATTGTATTGCCCGACTATATGACTAAGAGGCCCCTGGAAGAGGAGGTTATCTTTAACTGATAGTCAGACTGTCAAACATGCAACCGGTATAACATGAAATGCCCCCATTTGAGCTCTATATCTCGTATTTTCAGCTTGGGCGAGATGAATAAGATCTAATTTCCATCTTTTACATGCCTTCAAGGTTCCCACAATTTTATCGGTGCCAATAAAGTTTTGAACTGCGAGTTCAATAAAGCCAACCGTGATGTAAGGGTGTCAATTTCACGGCTTTATACCTAGAATACGAGCCTTACGACATTGGAGGAACAGTATACAGCCAATTCCCAGCTAGATTTGGCTTAATCCATGATCTTAATGCCCCAACGGTTGTTTAACTTGGCCAACTGATGGCATAAGTAAATTTGTTCATGTTTGATTGATGAACATGGCCAGCTAAGTTCGCTCAAGCTATGGTAAAGTTCCGTTCAGTCAAAAGTGAGTTTTGGCTAGGCAATTGATCTGACTCCCATGATGCTTTGTCTATATCAATCCTACGCTCACTCCAGCTCAAAAACAGCGTGGCCATTGTAAGCTTCCAAAGATGGATGAAGCTAGATGAACAAAGCAAATGTAATGCTTCAGAGAGTATGGAAACATATTTTTCACCCGAGTCTGTTATTTTTGAGGGTCATACAATGGGGTAAGATGTTATAATGACTCCGGGATCAAAACACATTTTTTGATGTGCCACAAATGCAAAAACTTATGTCCAATTCTCTCCTGGAGCATAGATTGGTGGAGGAGAGCACAATTTCGAGTTGAAACAAGTGACAACTAAGTATACAGGTAGTTTCACTACTCCCAAAATTTTACTGGTGGTTCTAAAGCATTTACTATTTCTCACCAGGTACCTGGCCACCCGGCCTAGTTGGCCGCCTTTTTACACGATGTCAGCAACGGACGAGACTAGTATTAAAAACGCGGTATAATAATTCTGAATGAAGCAGTCAGTAAACAACGCAGTAAGCGGTGAAAAAAGTTGTACCTTGAACTGGACGGGCGTGGTGAACTCAGAGTTTCGGCATGAAGATCTTGATAAAGAGGTCAGTAAGCAACCGCAACTTGAAGAGCATAGTCTCAGGATGTTAAAGGAGCTTGGCATAAAGTTCTCAATCAACCGTTAGTAAAAGCGAAATATTACCTGCAGTCCGATGCGCGCGGTGGTGCTGTCCAACAGAATAGCCTCGCCGTATTAGAGATTGGACAGCGCGCACGACGTAGAGGGCCACTGGATTGACTAAACACCTATCCGGATCCGGATCCTACTTATCTTGGGCTGACAGAAACAATTATAGGTTTCATTTTTTCATTCTACACTCAAAAGTGTACATGCCCACAGAAATGAGCCCAAGATAAGTAGGCGAAATTTTGGGGGCAGCGTTATGCGTTACGTTGCTACCATATACTACTATTGACTGTGAAGTTGGCCACCTAAGGGTTATTGCGGCTGCAGAACAAGCTATATTGCTGACCTGCGCCTTTTGTGTTAAGAGGATGTAGGTTGGGGTCCTAAGAGTCAATGTTGAATAGGGATTGAGCTTGTGCTAAGTTGGGATTGCTTGGCGAATATTTTCGGCTGGTGTGTCCAAAAGGGGGAAAAACTAGGAAGTTGGCCGGTCGCGTTTGAGGACAGGAGAAAATTGCTAGCGAGAGTTGGAACCCTCTAGCACGAGCCTTTAGGTCTACTGAAGGTCTGTAGAAAGTTTGGTGCCTCTAGCACCTCATATTATCTTGATATATGGGTGGCCAACTGAAAGCCTGTGACGGGAAAGTGTGATTTTTGAGAGGAAACCGGCCAACCGGAGGGTAGGGAGAAATTCAAACACCCAAGAGTGTTCCCTGGATTGAGAGCAAACATTTCCTGAGTAGAAAGAGCCCCAGACGTCGTGGATCGAGCAAGAATTGAGGAAGAACGAGGCGATTTGGCGTCGTGGGAGATACCTGTTCCGCCATCAACCCATTCTAAAATGAGAGTTAACTTTTCGGCGTGCAAAAATGGCGTGGCCCAGCGCCAATTGGCTTTTTGCGTGGGCGTGGGCGTTTGGTGGGACAAGCCGATTTGCTCACGCCCATCAAAGCCCACGCCGATTTGTCGGCATGGCCCGCCAAGATCAATTTGGTCGAGAGAGTGAAATAAAAGCATGTAGCCAGAATTATAGCTCTGGAGGCACCTTCTAAAGGTTCATAGCATCCTGTTACTTGAGGATGCACGGGCTCAAAGCACTGATTCTGTGGTAACATGCATATTTATCCTGATTTTGACATTCCACCGGCCCAGAATCCACTGAATCCCTGGCTTGTCTTGTTATATGAGGAGTAGGGATGTTCAAGGGACACTGTATACAATGGGAGAGAGAAAACACAATAATTGTTCGTGCTATGCTAAAAAATAGCCACGCACAAGCTATAATTGGCGCCACGCCGCTCCATTTCGTGGAAAATTAGAATATACCTCACGTTGCCAGTCAAAGGAACCCAAGGCCATGCATTTGGAGTGCTTTAACTTGTTGAGTGCCCTCTGCTTGAGTTTCAAAACACTTGGTGTGGATTTGAAACCCCAATTCAAACTCCGAGGTGTGCAAGCCATTTTGTCCTGATGGCATCAAAGCCCACGCCAATTTGTCGCCTTGGCCCACCAAAGTCAATTTCAAGATTTCACTGGTATAAAAAGCTACTGTGCCCCTATATGGTATGTGACCATGTTTGGGGTGCCTATATGAATACTTCCTGTGTATTAGGCAACTGGTATCATTTGGGTATGATTTGGGTTCGGGAGTTGCGACGACTTTTGGCTTGCAAAAACCCGCACGAATTGGCTTTATGGGCGTAGGCGTGAGCATTGGTGCGACAAGCCGATCTACTCACGCCAATCAAGCCTACGCCATTGTGTCGGCTTGACCCGCCAACATCATTTTCTTTAATTAACCAAAGTCAAATGCCCCTATCCCCTCAAATCATTTCTGTGCACGCCTTGTGTACGCCTCCAATCGATTCCTTGTTGCGCGGCCAAATAAATCAGTCGCACACGGACAAAATGTGCGGTTGCCGTGCTCACAATACTAAAATGAGTGCGGATTCTCAATACCACTATTTGCTCGCACCCATCAAAGCCCACGCCGATGTATTGGTTTGACCTGCCCGCATCACATTTGAACATTGAATCACTATCAACAGCTCCCATGTCCCGTATGCAGATCTGAATTCTCTCTGTGAGGACGACGACTGTTATCACTATTTAACTGATCATAACACTTTGATTGCGCAAAGCTGCAGGTTGGTGAGCGTAACTCAATGGTGTGTTCTACTAAGAACCTCCTTACGATGTCTGTAAGTCCTTCTCTATACCTCATGTTTAGTGGGAAACACATGCCTTACCAAATATGCTCAACTAAGTGAGAATGAAATTTCACCGAGTTCCATGTAGTAAGAATATTTGCCTCGCAGATGCATACTCGAACCCGTGAAACCCGTTTCGAGCAGCCATAATTCCAACCTGGAGCTATTCATTTAATAACCACGACTCTGCCAGTTGTATGGCCAGGCTTCTGCCGCTGGTATTTACATACTATGAGAGCGTCGTTGTTCGGCCAGACTGCCTTGTTAATAATTTTTGTTTCGGTCTCTATGAAATCAGAAGAACGCTCACTCTTATAAAATGAGCTGAGACACCCGGAAAGTCATTAGCCTCCAGCCAACGAGTTTTCTTATGATTGGTTTGTGTGTTATCAATTTTCAATTAATTTGAAATTACAATTGGCTTTCAGCTAGATAATAGGCGCCCCAAATACTTAGACAAACTGGCTTGAGAGTTGAACGCATTGGCTTGCGGCTTGGGCTTGCTAAATTGGCTGGCTGTGGGACTTTCAATAGGTGCTCCGCATATTTACAAGCAAACATTAAGAGCACTAGAAAGACAGCCTCCAGTTGAACTCATTGGCATGTGGTACAAAAATTGGCGTGTGTTGAATGAGACATGCATGATTATGTATACTTTTTGGCTTATCCTACACTTCTCTACTCGCCTTGTAGGGAACAAATTGGTGGATAAACACTCCCAGGCCACTTGGCTTGTAGAATTTATTTTGGCGTGCGCCCTGCAGGCGTCTTTCATGAGAATACTGGTGACTTTATTGTCGCAGCCATTCAAGCTATTTGATGCTTTGTTAGGCGTGGCGCAAGCGGATAGACAATGGCTGCGTCTTTTTCTGCTATGCAGGCCGCAGCTACAGGATTTTAAATAGTGTCGATGCCTTCTATGCTTCCAAGTTCAAAGTGCACTAAACGTGGTTGGCAAATGAACCCTGATTCCATTCCGACTTGCTGATTGCTGTTAGGTCTCCCAGTAATCCATCTGCCTTGCACGAAAGCCGTGACACAAAGTTTTCTGTTTTCAGCCTCACACCGTGTGTCCTCATCGTGAACACTGAACGAGTGGTTTGATGTAAAATATTGGGGCGTGTTTCAGACAGAGTTGTTCTGAAATAACTGGATTGTCAACTATCAGCAAATCAGATTGAGGTTGGAAAAATATGGTGTGGGCCTAGAACATTATAACCAACTTGAGAGCAAAAACACTTTCAGTTGCATAAGAAGACTCGGCAGACCACTGCGGTCCGCAGGATATTATACTTAAGTCGTTGATCTCTGCGCACACAGTGAAGGCAAAGCCATCGATGTCAGAGGGTCTAAGCGTAACGGTTTGGCCTAGATGGAGTCACGGCATTGAGGCAGCACACGAGCAGAGAGCGCAGGTTAAATTTCAGTTGAGCAGCCAAGTAACCCCACCGACGCGATCGTATGCAGTGGCCATAGCCTTTAGATTCCATGTTGGTGGCGGTAGACACACCGGGATTGATATCAGCCTCGTAAAATATATATCTACTACAGTGCAGGGATTGGCTGTATTTGAGCACAAGCCACGCCCGCCGAACAAGCCAATTTGCCCACGCCAAACAAGCCATCAGAGCCAAATTCAAACTCCGATATAGGGGCAAGCCGATCTGCCAAGCCAATCGGAAAAGTCTCATTCTAAAATTGGCTGCAGCTTGGCATCAACTGAACCAAACTCCGTCAAATTTTGTTTGAAGGGACACCTCAACATCCTCTCCAACCTAGAACCGACATTTAATGACAAATCTTTATATTCAGGTAGTATAGCTCCAATGGCCAACTACCCCAGGTGGCCAACTACCTAGTCACGACTAGTATAGTATTGTCATGTCCTTTCCGAATTCAACTTCAGCTTCATTTTTTTTCAGTGCTCATGCTCAATTGTCTCCATCGTCTGCACCGTCGCGAACCTGAGCGTCTCCAGCTCTATCGTGTTCGGTTCCTCCGTCGTCATCCCCACAGCTGCCGCCTCGTGCAGATTGAGCATCAGCCGTGTGAGGAGCACGATAGAGAGGCTTCAGATCGCAATCAGTGAATGCATTGGTGAATTGAGTATGGCGAGAAATACCTTGTGACGAACCACGACAAAAATCCTTCAAGGAGATTCTGTGGACGTGAGCAGACACGGAGGTATCGGGGCAAGGACATACATCACCCAACTATTGATCAGGAATGAATTTATCCCATCTTTCATTAATGCTGACGTGAAAAAGGAACAGCACGCACATAAAACGTCACGAGATTTGCTGCGTTGGCGATGATGATTATGCTACGCGGATGAGTGCACATTCTGGTCAACTGGATGATTATAAACTCACCAGAAATATCCAGCCCCGTCGGTAGTCATCCTCCACAACAACGTTCCCGCGTACCTAGGATACATCTCCCGCTGAGTGTAGGCCCGCCGGACGGTCAACAGGAAGGTCCAGCCAAATGGTCGGAAAAAAAAATAACGGCCCCAGTTGTTTTTTTAACGGATTGGACCCCCCTTGACGTCGGCACAGACGGATGCACAAGTCTGCCAATCCAATGCCGACAGGGTCTGCCCATCTCTTCCCTTAAAATACTCACATACAGTAACATGGTAGATGCCGGACAGTGTACAGTTTACTTAACAGCAAAATATTGCGCGTCTTGTTGTGCATGTTTGGCTACATTCCCATCAATTATGTCAGATGATGGACAGCCGCGGCTGAGCCGATATTAGTACCGCTTCATCGCCGACTGCAGACTCCCCCATGGCCACCCTCTCCTCGACACCCATCGTTATCGATGGCAAGGGTCACCTCCTCGGCTGGCCCCGCCAGATGCCTGACTATACCCGCCAGCATTACAAGGGATCGCAAAGTGCAGGGTCAGCGGCGGCAGAGCGATGATCATTGATAATCAAGTTTAAAGTTTTGGAATGAAGCTAATAATAAATATGATATTAGCCGTAACATAGATATAGTGGCCTAGTAGTAATTCCAGACAAAGCTGAGGCAGCGCTGAGCTTTGGGCAGATCTGCCGTGGTGCGTGGCGGGAGGGAGGCAGAGTCTGTGGCCGTCGCCGCCGCAGGGGTTCAGCACAGGGCGGCACAGCTGTGCAGCCCTGTGCCGACGTCATGGCCACAGGGTCTGCCTCCGGCTCTCGGCACAGCTCGGCACAGGGACACAGGACACAGCCTCTGCCTCGGCGCCCAGGGAACGCAGTGCTTCTGGTACAGCTACGTTATTCGCAAATTTGCAGACCACGTTCTTCTTCAACTACGATGATCAAACAATAATTTATCGCTACCGGTGGGAATGTGGATGCCTTTGAGGTGGGCTAGGTCCTGAAATTGCGGGCAATGGGTGCGTGCAGTGCAGGTGTGCAGCAGCAACGTTCAATTCAATTCGACTGCACTGAGCTTGGGTCATTGACACTAATACAAATGTCCTAAATTTCGAATGCATTTTTATTTTATTTCTGTTTCGCTCGCCTCCATTTTCGGACCTCTCGCTTGCTGGAGTCAACCTAGAAGCCGCCCAACGCCGCATCTCCCAGGGAAACCCCTGGCGACTCCACATCATAAAAAGTTGATGCTAGTGTGAGCATGAGTCCCCACCCATAACCGAACTCGCCAACACGCATGCACCTCCACTACCAAATGCCGCTTGCCATCCCTCGGCCCTCCTCGCTCAATACCTTTGCTTGTGTGTTCAATTACCCCATCACAGCCGCACATTTATGTGCGCTTGTTTATTGCTTGTTTACCAGCGTCTTCGCCAGTGGCCACATCCTCCATCGCTGACTCACAGGCGAGATGTCGTCCGCCTATGCCGCTCCCCACTGTCCACACTACCTCCTCTACTTGCCAATCCTCCTCCTTTTCGTCTATATTGGCTCAAAACTCTGTGCCAGCCCACCATTTCTGTGGATCAAACTCCATCTCTGCCCGCGGTTTCGTCTTGTAACATCCAGATTCGCTCGATGTCGTCCTGCGGCTACCACTAATATGCTCTACACTATCCTCAGTCCATTCTGCTTCTTTACGCACAAAACTGCGCGCTCTGCGCTCCCCCGCCGTACTCCTCCTTTTCTGTGCTCTTGGTTTGGCCATATCCAAACGCCCTCGGACAACTCTCCCAAGTACTCTCCAAGTCAAAATTTTGGCCCACTGGCAATCCCCGTTCCACCGATCGCGTGTCAACGAAGCGTCGCAGTGTGGCGTCAACCGCATCCTCCTACCGCCATCGTTTACTGTCGGTTTTGTTTAAGAGGCGAGGGAGGAGTATAAGCGAGAGGATAGAGCAGTATTTGGAGGTACCGGGGGATCAAGGTGCCTCAGATCCACATATATTCACGTTTTCGCGATTTTTCTGACTAATCGCTCTGGCCCCGCGCCAATTCTACCTGGTTTGCTCTGAAATCGCTTCAGGTGAGTCGCCCCACATCCTTTCTCCATCCCAAGACTAGGTGCCACGTCGTTACTGGCCTCAAAACGCATCCCACGTCGTCATCCCGTACCGTCACACCTGCACCTCCCAATAGCTCCGCTGACTCCATATTCCGACTCAGAAACCTTACGAACGGCGTCCACTCCGCACACGCCAGGTATCGCCGCCCTCGGTACATCTGCACGTGGCCGCGAGGATATAGAGCGGACAGTTGTTGCCCTGCGTTCAATGACAGGCCCCGACATCCCATTTGTCTCGATCAACAACGGGACTGAAACGGATCAGTGCACGGCGCTCGCGGAGGCTCTAGCAACGCATATACCAAACATCAAGACCCTCCATATGCGGGCTGCCACCGACTGGGTAGGCCTCAAGTTCACGCTCGTTTTTTTTTCGTTGATGTGTGCTCAGGGCTCGCCGGACCGTATTACAATCGAACACCTTACGACTTACTCCCGCACTTCAAAGCTCTGATGTATCTTGCCCTTGAAGACGCGCTCAGCTATCGCGACGTGGATGAAGAGTCTTATTCTGTCCGAGACAAAATGCATACCGTAGTAGTGGTGCGTAGGTCTCCTTCTAGCATTGGGCCTGTCACCGACATTGCTTAGACGAATTCACCTTCAACTTGGCTTGTAGGCCAATGCTTTGCATGGCAGTACGAGTCCAGTCCCGGGGGGTCTACAATGCTTCACATACAGATATTTATCAAATTTCAGGCGACACTCATTAGATTCGCCTCTACTGCAACCTATTATTTGGTTTTGAATTCAGTGAGGTGTCAGGATACAATTCAGATTCAGATAAGGGTGGATGCTGCACCAGTACTTTGTACAAAGCAAAGACACGTTGATTTAATCTCATGCTGCCTAGCGGGATCTGCAGGCAGAACAAAAAAAGGGAGAAAAGAAGGGGGCACGGTATTTGATAATAAATTCGAAGGGGACCGCAACCTGGGTCATCTCTCATAGGCGTGCAACTTAAATGGCCGAGTCTCTAAGCGCCCTTTTGCATGGGGGTTTATACCAGGTTTGAAAATCAGTAGGGACGATATTAATCCAAGTTAAGGGTCTGTTCCACAGGGGGCAAACGTAAGCGCAGGTAGAATCCACCTGCCAGGGGGGCACCCAGCAGACAGCATGCAGACATCTATTCTATTTATCTTGGGCTCAGTTCTGTGGGCAGAGTGGTGGCTATATATGTCACCCGGCTTTCTCCAGAGTGTATAGCCACCACTCTGCCCACACGGAGATAAATAAGAGGAGGAAGATGGCGCGCAAATTTCGACCTTATCAACCACACGCAAAGATGACATCCCCTTCGCAGCTAGATGAACTGTCAGAGGTGTTGCTTGATGTTTCGGAGACACGCACGAGATGAACCGCTGGGAGGATATGAGGTATAAATAAATGTACCAGGGGTAAGAGATGTTTAATGGAGGCCTGATTCAACTGGGCTGCCGGTGAGCGGTGCTGAAAAACTGTAACGAGTAACAAATTAAACTTATAAGAGGATTTCCATAGCTAACAATGGTCAGATGAGGATGAGGTTCATACCATCTGCACCGATGTAGGTTGAGCGGGAGAATCTAGCGGTGGACGCATCCAGGAAGGCCTCAAAGTCAGAGTCAGATATCCAACATGAGAATACCGAGTGAGATATTGATAATATATGAAAGGCTGAATGAAGTCCAGAAGCTCGTCAATAGTACATGGAAAAAGTGAAACACGGTGGCGACCATATCCGCGAGGCGTGCTCTGTTAAAATTAGAATGATCATAATCCATCGTAATGCGATTGCCAGATGTAGGGCAGGGAGAAGGGACCGGGAACTGAGTGCCTGCGTTCAAGCCAGCGCGATACCAGAACTCCTATGGCGCGTACCAGAAAGACGAAGGGACTCGGTATCAAAGCACGTATTACAGGAATCGCTGGGGGCTGATAGTACGGTCGATGACGAGCCAAGATGATGGTGGAACTGATGAAGAACGGAGAAAGTCAACTCGTAGTGGGCTGGTCAGCGTAGCAGGGTTAGAGATCCGTGTCGTTAACTTGCGTTTGTCTTCAGCCAGCCGTTCAGGAATCCGGCACAGAGCGATTACAATCGGGAGAGGTCCAGCGAGAAGGAAGATGTAATTCCACCACGAAGGCATATCCTATGATTATTTTAATACAGGTGTTTGAAAAGTTTCAACAAAGCGTACAGATCCGGAACTTCATGTTTAATATTCGTGGCGAATCCACGTACTAGGGGTCTTCGGAAAGCGCTCATTCAGGGATACATGCTGATGTAAGAACCGTATTTTTGCAACCACATATGATACATCCACCACTTCAAAGATCCCCGATGTAGGTTAAGATGCGTCGCTTTGACCGTTTGATGCAGACAAAAATATTTTCGCACTCTCTTGGCAGTGACGTAAAGAGTGCGCACTCCTCCCAAAACGGTTAGGGTTAGTACCGTGGAGCTCGACATGTCTGTATCCAGATCCAATTCACCGCCCGTGGGGCGCGGTCATAATGCTTCGTTCCACACAAACTAATCTACTTTTGTCTCTAGGTGCCCATTCGCCCGCTGCTCCCCACCTGCCTACGCATAATCCCCTCTAGTCTCCTCCCCGGCGGAACCGCGCCGGGATCGCCCCCATCAACTCACCGACGACCTTCAACACAGGTGAAAACTGAACACTTCTCAGACAAAGCTTCGTCCAAGTCGAAGGATAACAAGAAATCTTTTTCCGCCTCGGGTTCCGGTAGTGCATATCACCTCGATGGTGTCGATGCTTCACCCATTATCAAGCCAGATCCCGATGCGGAGACTCGCAGACAAGAATCTATATGAAGTTTGATTAAGCAACTGGCATCTCAACGAATAATCCGGATTGATGGCTGATTTGCTGAACAATCCACAAGGGCCTTTGCTGGGCAGAATGCCGTTTAAACAGCTGTTTAATCTAATCAGGTTAAACGGAACAACGGCGGTTCAGGGTGGTTTAAACAGTGTTTAAACGGGCCAAAAAGGACTTTTACAGCGGGGTTCGAACCCAAAGCTCAATGGTTTGATTACGTAAACAACCCATCGGGGAGCAAGAATCTGACTGAGCCAACATGAAGCAATGATTCATGACTATGCTGGTCTTTTATTAGGGCTGTGGGGCCCGGGACAAAGTATTGAACTATCCATTCTGAGTTCAACTGGGCTCAAGCTGGGATTAAACACGCTTACAAGCGACGGTTTAAACATGATTGAGACTGCCGGAAGTACGGGGGGCAATGCTGTAACAGTATTATTAACTCTTTTTCAAAATAAACAACACCTAGTTCTTAAAAGATGCAACCCTTTTAATGATGAAAAATGCACTATGTTCATTAGTCCTGCCCCCTATTAAGTCAAAAATAAACATATCCTTCTGGCAAAAATATGCATCTCTGTCATCAACCAAATTTTACATCTCTTACCATAGTTCAAAAAAGTCACCTCCCCAAGGAAACTGCTGGTGCAAAAAAGGTACCACTTTGGGATAAGGAGGGACTGCTCCCAATGGATGCGAAAGAATACACTGCCTAACACCAAGTGCAAAAAAAAAAACCCCTGCTATAGACTGCTGCTCAGTAACGTACTGGAAAGGTCCAAGCGACACATTTCTGCTATGAGGGGGATTGGGGTGGACCCCAGCTTATCTATGAGGTGTTCTCTGTGTTCCATGGGACAACCTTAAACTGTCGCTTGTAAGCGTGCTTAATCCCAGCTTGAGCCCAGGTGAACTCAAAGTGGACAGCTCAATATTTTGTCCCAGCCCCACAGCCCTAATAAAAGACCATCATAGTCATGAATCATTGTTTCATGTTGGCTCAGTCAGATTCTTGCTCCCCGATGGGTTGTTTATGTAATCAGATCTTTGAGCTTTGGGTTCGAACCCCACTGTAAAAGTCCTTTTTGGCCCGTTTAAACACTGTTTAAACCGCCCTGAACCGCCGCTGTTCCATTTAACCTGATTAGATTACACAGCTGTTTAAACGGCATTCTACCCACCAAAAGGCCTTGGTGGATTGTTCAGCAAATCAGCCATCAATCCGGATTATTCGTTGAGACGCCAGTTGCTTAATCAAACTTCATATGGTTACTGCGCAGACGGGCGTCTACGGTGGCGGTCGCTATTTCTGCGGACCAGTTTTACGTGGACAATACAGTGTCGAACACACTAATTGAAGAACAGATTCCACGCGGTAGTACCACAAGTCAACCGAACAAACTTGTACAAAAACCACAAAACAATTTCCTTAGGGGTTTTCTGGATTTCCTCACTTCATTCCTGGATTCTGTCGCCCATGTAATCCTCTCCAAAATACCCTAGTCACCACACGGGGGTTGGCACACGCCGCTATTGGGATCCGCCGTGAACGTGTATCCGCCTGGGAACCGGCCCGACCCACCCTGAATTTAACATTGAAGTGTCAGCTCATGTTGTGGCCATGACATATAAAGGCACACACCATTGGACACTGGGCAGCTACAATCGAAAGAATAGCCTCGCAGTTCGCAATGTTGGGGGCAGTGGCTGCTGTGAAGGTGTTGACAGCCGTGAGATCGCCTTCCGGTATCCAGTAATGTCAGAAATCATTCATGCAGGAGGAAATGGGAAAGAACGTACATTTGAGATTGGCAACATGCGTAGCAAAGCACGCCGAAATCGAGTTTCCGATTTGGATCTGTGCCCAACCTATAAGCACGACGATAGCATAACTGATACTACTACTCACAGTACGCTGGTCAAAGGAGCTGCAGAACGTCGTGGTGAAAGCGCTGCAATCCCCGGTGACTCCCGTGGGGATGCACGTAACATTCTGCCCGAAAGTCGGCATAATCAGAAGCATGAGCGCAGCGAGGCGGAGCTGATGGTTGTTCAGCTATAGTCAGAAAGGCGAGTTGAAAGACCGCTTACGAGCGAAGTGGAGAGCATTTGCGTCAAATGGCGTTGGTTGCAGAGCGGCAGTGAAGTCCAAGGCTGCTTGAAGAGTGCAACCTTAGGCGGTTGTCTGTTATATCCCTGAGCATGTAGAGTGACTGGATGCATGTTCACATACGATCTTCAAATCAGTTCTTCTCTGTCACGGCCCAGGCAGATCTGTCATCGTCGGCGTCAAAGCCTTGTATTCTCTTCCATATAGAGACCATTTGTGATATCTTCGTCGTCAGAATTGGTGGGGGATGTTGGACGAGGTTCATCCTCCTCGTCATCTGAATGCTCATTTCCATCAAGAAAGACTCCGGATTCAGAATCCGCTGTAAGGGAAACCTCGAGCTGGCGAGGGGAATCTGAAGAGTGAATATAAAGGACTAATAAATATACAAAGGGCGCACCTGGCGAGGGGAATCTGAAGAGAAGAAAGTCTAAGGATTCCCATGTGGGTATAAAGTAGCTACTGACGGATTATTCTAATGGGAAACCCGGTTTCTCAGAGAAACCCCGCACATCGGAGAAATCTTTGAAATTTCTATTCGGCAACCCCTCCGAGATATCGGCGTCGGTGGCCGATGGAGTTGACGGATCATTCCGCCAACTGAATATCCCACGTTACCATAATTCGACGCTTAGCACATGCCAAAGCGGCTTGAACAGACCAGCCGCACCTCCTCCGAAAAAATCCCGCTCAGGTAGGTGTTCATTAAGTATGTTGAAAAAATTGCCATAATTGTATTAACTGTCTCCTCCAAGAATAGAATATCAGTCTCCGATCATTAATTTCATTTCATTTTCAAAGTTTTTCTTTCCTGTTATCGAGAAAATGAGTGGCCGTATGCTACACCGACGTGTAAAAAATAGTCATCAAGGACGACTATCATTCTGTGTTTATTATTGGCAGCGAGAATTCAGTCCCCGATGGCAAAATAAAAGACTCATTCAGGGCGCTAAACCATCTGCAGCTAGATGGATTAGCGCAGTGTTATATTAAAAAGTACTTACACGGATGAGGACTCAAACTAAGACCTTACAGTTTGCCTAACCACGAGTGCAAATATATTGCGGTAATACCAATACTAAGGCCCTCTGGGCATCCCCTGGTACCTCCCAGTACACCTTATTATACGGTTGGACCGGTTAACAATTAATTTGTCGCCAGCAGTTGCTATATGATGGCCCTCCGGGCATTCCCCAAGGTCTGAGTCAGTGAGCAAACCGTTGCTGCAATAGCTCTGAGTCCGTTAAAGTTGGTAGCTCTTTCCAAAATATTTAATTGAATGGCTCTTCGACCATTTCTTGTATCTAGACATTTAGTAGAAGGTTGAAAGCAGTCGCATCTTCTTTTCTGAGTATATCTGTTGAAATCAGAATCTGCAGGAGGTTCGGACTTTTTCGGACTTCAAGCCTTGATGTCCGATGATCTGTCACGGTACCTAGCTTAACGACCGGTCCGCTGATCCGGCAAAAAGGCGCATGCAATAGACAAGTTTTAATTCTGATTTGGAGACCTGGTACCTGAGTCGGTACCAGGAACGTCTGCAAATCACATCGTGAAATATCTTCGGCAATCAATGATCTGCAGCCCACTGGAGGTACTGGCCGGGGGGTTTCACGAGGAACCGGGTTCCCCAATAACACATTAAATTTTGATGGGGTTTCTCTGAGAAACCGGGCTTTCCATTAGAATAATCCGCTACTGACTAGGACCATGTGACCGGAGTGATCGGCAGATCTCCCAGGCTCGGTCGCACATCACATGGTACCGGGAGTTGCCGAGCCGGCGACCGGTTGAGTGCCGCTAGCCGGTTGTCCGGAAACGACCGGAAGTGAGGGCGGAAACGGGGGTTCCCCTGACATCCGCCTCTGAATCAGAGGAGAATAGGAAGTAGGCGGGCTCGCTGTGCTCAAGGTCAAGTACAGGCCACCGAAAATCTTCATCTGCATAATTATCCTCGCCGTCAGAGGCGTTCGAAGGTGCGCCAAGCAGGTTTGAATCCGAGTCTGAGTCAAGGTTTCCATATGGAAGTAAATCAGCAAGTATTGGTGCAGAATACTTGCTGGTCTGAAGCTGCAGATGGGCCTGTGGCGTGCACCAGTAGTGCGGATGCGTTCTGGCTTCGAGCACGGCGCGCATCAATACATTGATGCTGCCGTTCAACGCGCTTAGTCTGTGGGTGACCCTCCGGAGCGTGTTGCAGGCATTGGCTGCAAGTGCAGAGGACATATTCGGAGTCGGATCTGGCCATCCAGACACGAGTTTGAGGTGCAGTGACAAGCTGGCATGAGCTTCAGTCGGCTTACATACATTTTACGTCGACGCCGACGCGCTGAAGCGTGCATCCCGCGGCATGCGGACATGTTGTGTCGATGTGGAGGCTGAAAGTCCAGGAGGTTATTCGTGTCTAGAAAGTCATGTATTCATAGACAATGCGGCAAATAATTGATACAACAGGGCTCCGGATGATGGTCACAATGTATCTGAATTTGCCAAGCCATCCGCACCTGTTTGTCCACTGTACTTCACATCAAGCAGAATACTTTCCTGGATTCTGAAGACACCTGAAGTTGAAACAGAACACAGGAGATCGTGATCAGTTGTGGAAATCCAGGGCGTGCGTTATGCTAACCGAATGCGCCAATGGCAACATTAGGGCCCTGTATTTGGCGGATGTATATATACTGGTATATATACACGTGTATATATATCGGTTTTTAATTGATTCTGGGAAATGTCCGGTTTTTAAATCTGTCGGGACCACGGCCCGTCGCCAAATAATTGTCGGCCAATATTTTGACCAATATTCGACCAATATTTGGCCAATACACCATATATTGGCCGGCGCGAATTCGCCCCAAAGTCCGGTGACGTGGGTGGGTCCCGGTAGATTCCGGTCCACATTTGGAAAGTGTTGAACTGTTTTTACGTCTGCCACACCTCGGCTCCAATTCGGCTGCAGAAAAACAGTGGGTTTTGAAAAAATACAAGTACATCAAAGCACGAAAAATGGTATGGCGTATTTGAGCAAGTACCTTTTGCTCGGTATGCGCGACGTTCACCATTCGCCGCCAAGGGGAAAACACGGCATTGTCGGCATCAAATTTTTGTTCTATATTTTATTTTGTGGAAACATATCAGATGCCCTTTCCGGCTCTAGCCAAAGTGCAGAATCTTCTGACTTGCCCTAATGTTGCCGCGACTCAAGTCGATCAAAATCAAAAATCTCACGTAACAGCCAAAGATGCCAAGGGAAGTAAAATATTTCATGTTCTACAAATAGGTCAAGGGTATGTTCATATTTCACTGAAGAGACTTTGCAAATGTGGAATAACGCTAGGCACACTCAGGGTAAAGCATCACACGAAGAGGGGTCCTCCGCTGTTGGAATTGAAGTGAATTCAGACGGGGACAAAATTATGAGGCTAATCACGATAATTGACATTAGAACGGAAAGTCGGCCCAGGCCATACCGTACACGAACAATACAGGACAGCATAACAGCCGTATACGGGGTTTGGCAGCCGATTGTCTGTTGAGAGGCCTCTGAAACACAAAAGAACTGCTTCAAATTAAGTAGTTGAATCTCGTTAATAACTGGTGCGCACGCACCATATCCACTAGTCTCACAGTGAGGTTCAAGCATACCTATTCCTCACCGAATCCTGTTGATTGCTAGGCCGTCACGGAGCTCATACGAGAACCTCAGCATTTTCGGGATGGCCTCTCGCGCTATATCCGCCGAGCCTCGTCATGGCTAGGCATCACAAAGAGGCTGCCTTTCAGGAGCAGGCCGTTATCTCCGACGCGGGCATCCCAAAGCCGAGATGAAGCAGTCGGACAAGAGGGCAAGTTGTTGAACGGAAGTGCGTGTCAGAAAGAGAGGAATGACGTGTTCTAAGAGCATAGCTAGCTGCATTTTGGATACATTTTTGTGCCCCATAAATACAGACTCAGTGCGAGCGAAATCAGGTCAAGCGAGGAGATCATCTACTGCGTCTACTAGGCCCCCCTCCCCCAATTTCGTATTGAAGACCTGGCAAAACAAGAGCAAGTTAGGTGTTAGAAAACGGCGAAGGCACAAAAACTAACGGTCAATTTCCCCCGATCTTCGCTGCACAATGAAATCTTCGGCTTGCGACCAGTAATCGTTGCCCGTGAGTGCTCCGGCTTTCCAGTCACCGACGAATTCGGAACAGAACATTTGGACGAATCGGGGATCCGCTGAAAGTTGCCCCAACGCCTGGTGTTTGGCAATGTCGCTGACAGCCGAACGCCTTAGCATCAGG
Organism: Mycena rebaudengoi; assembly: GCA_029282285.1. Lineage (NCBI taxonomy): Eukaryota > Fungi > Basidiomycota > Agaricomycetes > Agaricales > Mycenaceae > Mycena > Mycena rebaudengoi. The sequence continues at coordinate 899,527 of JARJCX010000055.1, forward strand.
AGGACGAGAACGCGCAGTGACTTGCACGTCTCTAGTAAAGCGACCGAGATGGTGAGGAACACGGGTACGTTGAACGCCAGATGAGTTAGATGTGGAATGAGGGCGAGGGCGGAGTAGGACTCTCTGGCATTCTGGTCGAACAGTTCGAGATGCGTGAGGCGGGAGAATAATGGATGTCCAAAATCAATTTGAGTCTGGGCGAACAGCTCTTTAACATCGCAATAAAGGCGCTGCAGAGGTAGGACGCCGATAAACGGCAAGAGGAAGTCAATAGGCTCGGCTGTGGAGATCCAAAGATCTTCGACAGCAGAGGAAACAGACAGAATGAATTCCGATACCGTTCCGGGCATCCTGTAGAGGAGTAAATGGCGGACTGAGTCTCTGAGGACTGAGGGCGGGTAGGATTAAATGCCAGAGAAGTCATCGTCATCCGCAAAGGGGTATGTGTATGGTATGTAGGTTTTATCCAAGCACAGGTGTCTGGATAAGACAATGACCTGAAATAGCAATGGCTCAACCCTAGAAGTTAAATTATGTGAGCCGGCGCATATGAGCATACTTCACGCTATGTACGAACCAGATTTTAAACGCGGTGTGCCACCCGCATCAAGAGTGGGATGGACAAAGGCCGGGAGTAAGCAGCCATCCGGAATATTTCCTTCTCCAATTCCACGGGAAGGATTGGAATCCACATGGACGGTTCGCTGGGTGTGTTCTCCTCAGCTCCTGGGAGGTGATGATGAAAAGAAAATACACGACCGAACTCTCAGCACAGCCTTCGGCCATCGGCAATTGAATGTACCGCCGAATATTTCCCGTGTTCTAGTTGCCGCTTGGTTGCCGCACCACGGCGCAGTATCACCAAAGCGCACTATACCTTGCAAAACGGAAATCCATTGCAGTGAGGCTCGGATTGGGCTTATATTCGAACACAAGCAAGCCCTACATATTTTGTACGCGCCCGAATATTAATAGATTTTTATGAACCCATGGGAGGTGAGCCTCGGAGATGCCGAAGTTTCCCGCATTTCATAGGTCTTTGTAGGCAAGCATCAAAATTGGCCTCTTTTATATTCCCCTGGGGCCTAATTCTCTCATTTATCTCCGCTGGTTCAATGTTGATTTGTAATAATAATAATAAAAACATGTTTGGGACTGTTTGCGCTCATAACGCGACCAAAATACGTCACGTGGCTGTACCCCGTTTGCTTTTCTCTCTCGCCTTCAAAATCGGCGATTTTATTCCCCATTTGCATCGGCACTGGGTAAATATCCTGCGCAAACTGCGTTGCAGAACGATGAGGTGTTCCTGCCGCGACAGACGGCCCAAACTGTCCCTTTTAAACGAGATCTCATGGGAGAATTTTGCTTTCGCCAGGCGGCATTGACTAATGTTGAGTTCGGAAAGTCCTCAGCGTGCCCATGGTGGTAAGAGACAAGCCAGGACCCCCTGTATCAAATGTACAGGTGACAACTTTATACTATGGAGACCGGCCCGGACCCCTATTCCTTAACACTCCCCTACACTCCCCCTCGCGCAGAAAAATCGTTCATTCCGAGGGTATTTCCCCGGAAATGGCCTCAGATTGCCGACCGATTAAAACCGAAGCTGCCGCGCGGCAAAACCCTGGGCGATCAGAGGGCGTTTTCGGCAAAATCCGGCCCTTGGGACCAGTGATGGACATCGGACAGCCTGGCTTCAATGACTACCATCGCCATAGTCTTCACTCTTCTCCTCGTCTTCGTCGTTTATGGAACACGAGCCCTTCTCCGGCGTGTATTCTCAGTGCTAGACAACGTCCCCGGTCCCTTGCCGAAATCGTTATTGACTGGTACTTGACTCGCCCCCGCACTACGCTCTCGGGCTTCTGATGCTCCGTAACAGGAAACCTAGCTCAATTCCACGATCCCGACGGATGGCTTTTTCACAAGGAGATCGAGGAAAACTATGGCCAAGTTGTCAGAATCCAGGGAGTCTTCGGAGTGAGTCAAGATTCCGTCGTGGCCGGATTCCCCAGAACGATATCCCACAGGATCGACAACTTTACGTGTTCGACCCGGCCGCATTATACAGCATCCTTGTCAAGGAGCAGGACTTGTATGAGGAGCCACCAACAATCATCAGGTAATTATTCTTCCGCTCTCAGCGTCCCGTCAGAATAGCTGACTTTCTGGATTCCTAGCCTGAACAGAGTCCTCTTCGGGAAAGGAATCACCTCCGTTGGAGGCGACGAACATAGGAAGTATCGCAAAATCATGACGCCAGCATTCTCCACTGCGAATCTGCGGGGAATGGTCCCTCTGTTTTTTGACGTGGCAGAGAGGGTGCGCTTTAAATGCGCGATGTCACACCGCTGACTTGATGAATGCTCCTATAGGTACGCGACGGTTTAATTGTGCCACATCTCCATGATGGTCCACAGACGGCACGTTCTTTTCCGTCTGTCATACTCGGCACTGATAACCGACCTTAGCTCGACCTCAACTCGGTCCTGTGCCGCGCATCCATGGAGCTCATTGGCCGCACTGGGATCGGTTATTCGTTCGACCCAATGGTTGCCGGACAAGAGCAGACAGACAGATACGCAGAGTCCTTACGTTCCCTGTTGTGAGTGGTCAATATGCGTGTCCCCTCTTCTTCCAGTAAACATATATTTCAGCCAGACCGCATTCAAACTTGCGCATCTGTTTCCACTCCTACCCCTCGTACTGAAAATTCCCTTTCCCTCCTTCCGCCGATTCATGATCAATTTAACTCCATCGCCGACGTTGTGGCATCTTCGAGACCTGGTGGATTTCATCCATGCGACCACCAGTCAGTTGGTCAAAGAACGAAAGGCTGCAATGACCAACGGGATGCTGGAGGACAGTGCGAAGGATCTCATGAGTCTCCTCGGTATCGCACCAACACCCTACTTCTGTGGTGTCACCCCTAATTTACGCCTACAGTGCAGAGCAACATGTCCGCGGAAGGGGAAATGCATCTCACGGACGCCGAGTTGGTGTCTTCCACATCGTAGGTGAATTGTAAATCAGTGATGCGGTGTAGTGAAAGGCCTGAGCAGAACCATCCTCTTCGCGGCAACCGACACCACCTCGTCCTCGTTAAACAGAATGTTCCAACTCTTGGCGATGCACCCCAATATACAGGACAGGCTACGTGCTGAAATTCTTGCTGCCCCGACGGAACTGGATCACGACGCACTGATCGCGCTACCGTACCTCGACGCAGTGGTGCGAGAAGTCTTGCGCTTGTGAGGCCATCGCTCTTTCCCCCTCGGTTAGCTGACCGTTGCGCACAGATATCCGCCCGCCTCTCCCGTGATGTTCCGCGAGTACGTTGTATTTGGCTTATTTCTGGCATGGAGTAATGAAATGGCAGGGCCTTGCAAAATACTGTCCTCCCCCTCAGCACTTCCATGGTGGGCGAAGACGGGACACCTATAAACTCGATCACCGTCCCCAAAGGAACCACCATTTACATCGCAATTGCCGCTGCCAATCATAACAAACGGATATGGGGGGCGGATGCGCTAGAATTCATACCGGAGCGGTGGACGAACGGGAAAGCGGACTCCGTTACAACGAAGATGTGTGGCGTGTATGGAAACACCATGACCTTCCTGGGCGGAGGTAGGAGCTGCATGTTCGTCCACCCTTCGTTGGTGTGTGCCCAGAGCTAAATTAATTTCAGAGGCTTCAAATTCGCAGAACTGGAAATGAGTAGGTCCCATCTGCAACTCCAGAACAATCAGGCTAACACTTCCAACCAGAGGTCCTCGCGTGCGCGTTGCTGCACACTTTCAAGTTTTCGAACCCCGACCCCCGTATCAAGTGGCGGATGCTAGGCATCGTTCCATCTCCCCACGTCGAGGATAAACCGGGGCTTCCGATGCGCGTGGAGCAGTTCAACGATCATTGAGGTCGTTATGCTACATTACGAGTCCCCCGTTTGGCTGTCCAATTATCTTTCTCTGCTGGTTGTTCCCTTGTTCTGTAGGTAGACAGTTCCGACCCGCAGGATTAAGCCAAGGATTAACCACTAGCAAGAATTCTCGGAAATTTGACCCCGAGTTCTTCTTTTGCAATAGGAAATTTCGCTTTCGATCTTGCTTTCGATGGGACATTTTCATCCAGTGGGAAGATTCTCACAGAAAGATACCGACCCGCTAGGAGAGGCCTTGGGGTGTGAAATTCAGTCGCTTTGAATCCTCCCCGCTTCTCACCAACACTAACAAATCTAAACTGCTTATTGGTGCACGGCGGAGGAGAGGGCGTGTCCGGAAATGTTTGCGCAGGCATGGCGGATTGATGGCCGAGTCGGCTCGCGCCGCTTTCTCCCGACTCTCACCAGTGTCTGGACGATGCGGAAGCCTTCGCGCTCAGGCTGCCTGCAATTGCGTCTTATCTCCTCCCTTCAATAGACGCGTCTAGCTGTACCCTGCTCATGTAACTCAATTGCTTCAACCAGCCCATCCCTAGTCATTTACTGCCCCTCTCCACGACTCCGCAGAGCTGAATAGATGGATACAGGACCCCGCACCGGTGTGGCACCAGTTGAATCCCTTCCAGTGTACTGGCTGACGCTGTCCCTCTAGTATCTTTTTTCACCCAGTCTCTGGCAAATAGATTTGTCGTCAGTGCGCGCAGTGTCGTGTTGCATTGAAGGTCAGCTGGGACTAACGCGTCGAATTGATGCGTTAGAACGCCGTATTCGCACGCCAAATGGATAAATAGAAGACAATACCCACATTTTTAGCAGCTGTAGTGCATTTGGGATTGAATAGGGATTTTTTCAGATCAATTTGAAGCAAGTACTCAGAAAAATCGAAATAATCCATGAAATAATAGTCCTAAGAGCCTAAAGAAGAGCAATACACTATTAGTACAACCGTTTCTCACCGGAAACGTTTGTAGAGATCTTCTTCGCTCTACTAGTTTGCCGCTCTGGTCTGACCCCAGCCACCGGTGGCTATCCACCAGCACAGCCACCCATTCTAACAGAGCGGCAAATTGGTAGGTTTTTGAAGCTATCTTTAGCACATCGCCGGTCCAAGCGCAGAATCTCGAGCTACATTCAACATCTGGGGGTCGGCTGTTAACTCAGTTCTGACGGTAAAAATATGGTTTTGGTCTCACCATGTAGCCCCGAATAAGCGCTCCTAGATGGTACCCATGGTATATATACACCGCAATTTTAGATATTGAGCGAGGTGCGGAGGATCTTTGTGAATTTTCGGACTTTTCAGACTTTCACTGTAAAATAATCATATCTCAATGAATATTTGTGTGCTTCGGAATTGCTGTGGAGGGCGACAATGCAAGATGTATAGAAACAGAGGTATGTACTCAAATTTGGGCTAGGGGAACGGGCAAGTGGTGTTTCTTGGTTCACGGCCCGGCTTGTGTGCACCCCACAATGACCGAAACCTCGGTTTTGAGGACCACGGCTTTTCACCCATAGCTCAGGGAGGATGGGGGGGGTGGGAAAAACCTAAATAGGCATAATAGTCTTTGTCAACCCCCACAAACCCTGATTTTTCAGATGAATTGGGTGACTGGGTGATATGAACCATAGATCATAACATGGTCAGCCAGAAGGCGGCCGATGTTACTAGGTCGCGCTCTACGTCAAATTAACTTAGCGTGGTACGTAGAATCGCTCGCGCTGATTCGTAGGAATCCTGGAACAACTCGCACAGTTGAGTTTTGATTCATGAGGTGGATCAACTATGTATGTACTGTTCGAAAACTGTTCAGCTCGCATTCGAGACACCATCTCAAACCCAAAATCCAAAATCGTCAGCGACAGAATACATGCGAATTCAAGTCTTGAAATGTCACTGACATTCCGAATATTTGAAGCTAAGATCTGGGGACGGACTTTTGGATCTTGAGTGGGGGTTACGGGACCATGAAATCTCCCGTTCCTCACCTACACATCGACAGAATACCGACAGAAATTGTTGGGAGTTGTCCAGAGTTGTGAGAAAGAAACGAAGTTGAACCCAGGAATGAAACATCTTGTTGGCCCCGACGACTACATCCAACGAACCAAGCGTTAGTCACGATCCAGAAAGCATCATCAAACTTTGCACCGAAGCAATCCAAAAGCTTCGTCGGCTAATACTCCGCCAATTGCAAAGAAATGAATTTAATAGGGAATTTCCTTCTATACGGAGAAAAAGGTAGGATCGCTTGGGCCACCATACTCAGATCATCGAAGGAGCGCTGCAGATCCTGCAGGATCACTTGCCGGAATGTGCTGAGTGTCGCAGCCTATCAAAAAATAAAATTACCAAAAGCCAGCATACACCGGGTGCCGAGCGGAAAATATCAGCAAGTTTGGGAACCCAAGAGTACACCATTTCCGATTACTTTCTGCGATAACTTGTGTACTCGAACGCGTAACGAAAAGGCCGTTTCTCGCTGGAGGTTCTCAGGAGTTGGAGGTGATTGGGAAGCTTCCAGACCACTTACGACAACAGTGTTGGGTCCCATCGCAGCACGTCACTCAAAACGTTAGAGCCATGTGTCAGCTGTGATTTTCAAGGCCGGCGACGTAGTCTGGAGAAAAACCAAAAAACACCACCACGGTTGAGTATATTTCCGGTATTAGGAAAGCGAACACACCGTTCGTTGCACCCGAGCGCCGTTTCCTCACGTGTCTGTCTGCCACTGCCCAGAAATCCTCGCCGCCGCCCCGTGCACATGCCTCCCATCCTATGTCATAGTAATAATTGCGGACAAGTAGGACGAGAAAACGCGGATCAGAGGTAACTAGGGGCTGAGATGGAAGAACCAAGAATAGCGGATCGCCAGGGAGTATGTCTTGAGAGCTCTCCAGGCGCTTCTGCGTCATCTTAATGTGAGACGGAGTGCTGCATACCACAACGAGCACTTCGAGGGATTTGCAGTGCTGCAGGCACAGCATGATGACGGAAATCATGGAGTCGAGTTCATGGAAGCAGAGGTGCGTTAGTCTGGGAATGAGCGCAAGGCCCTGCCATCCCGTCAAGGTTTCATCGTGCTCGCGCCAGTCACGGATCTCGAGATGGGTTAGGTGAGTGAACTTTGCACAGGAGCTGAGCATCTGTCGCTGAGCTTCGATAGGGAAAAGCTTTCTCCAACATACGACCAGACGTTGGAGCGGTAGTGGTTGTAGCAACGTCAAGATGCTTCCCGGCAGCGTATGCATTGGGAGCACGACATCGACCGCGGCGGGGCAGGCCGACAGGAGCTGGGTGACGTGCTGCGGAAAACAGGAGCTGGGGAACCGGATATGGCAGATACTTTCGCGCAGGGACGACGACTCGGGTTTTGATGCAAATGCAAGCAGTCTCTCGATATCGGTGAATGGATGCCTCAAGATGAAGACTGCGTCGTCTCCCGTAGGCTCGAGTACCGGCTCCCAGGCGGCAATGGACAGCACACGATAAAGTATGGGCTGGATCCTGGCTGGATTTCAGCCTTGAAAGAATGCATCCATGGTGAGGATACCGACCATGTCTTAACACGCTGGGTGACTAGAAGGAGTTTTGGCATGGATCTTGGATAGAGGACCGAGGCGAGCTCGAAGATTTTTTGCTCCAGTTCCGGCGGAAATCTGGGGTCCATGTGAGGAGGCCGTCAGAAGAAATGAAAGATAGGGGAGGGATAGGTTCGGATCAACCCACTCTCCGGACCGGATATCCGGTCTATCTCGGAGAGAGGCTTGGATCAAGATCGGCGAAATGGGCAGGATCTTTGGGACTCATTTGCACCACTATTTTTTTTCTATCCCCTACTTTATATGGAATAAAATGTTCGTTGTATGCCAGTGATTCATTCCCTCTAATCTAGATTCCCGTGTCATCAGTTGGTGTAAAGGTGGTTGAGCCTTTCTCACGCTCTCTGCTGACGGCGAGCACTTGCCTCGAGTACTTTTGAGTACCTGGGGTGAGACTTTTTATGGGCTCTATTGAATCAGATAGTAAATTAAGCAAATTCTGCCTCTTCAAATTTTGAATAGCAGTTTTACGACGCGTCAAAATAATTTGCGGAGTTGCCGCTAATTAGTGTCACATTATGTCACGTTGTGACTTGTGGCGGTCCTGCGACGGGGTGTTCCCGGGGAGCGAGGGGGAGGTCTCGAGGACCTCTTTCGCGGTGTTTGCGGCGCGGGCATCGACATGGAGGACGCTAAGCAAAAATTTAAGCGATTGACGATCATCCCCAAAAATAGAAAAAATCCGAATTTCCGGTTGTCCGAATGCGGCCAAGATTCTGCTCAGCTTTCGTTTGGCGGGAAACTCACGAAACGGAGCTTTAAAAGTATGCTGGATCAATCTAGGAGTGTTTCTCTCAACTTCTGCCGCTCCAGTTTTTTATATTACTTCACAATTGGTGCACAGGAGTGAATTAAAAACGGGTTTTTAAAAAGCCCTCGTCGACTCTTGGCACCGACAGTGTACTATATATATGAAGCTGTGCCACAAATGTCGCAGGCAAATATCTAAGTTAGTTAAAAATGAAGACATCCCTATTTTTTCCCCGAGGGATAGCACGGTTTTGGCGAGCACAGGACGCGACGAACATCCCCCCCGATTTCAGCATCTTGACACAAGCCCCTTCATTTGTTTTTGCTACCACACGATGCCCGCATCACCAAACAATGAACGGCTGGCTTGATCCGAACCTAGGGGAGGGAAGAGTGACGTGGCAAGATCAATCTTTGTCTGATGCGGCTTTGCTACATTTTGATCGCCGCGTCGACCCGGCAATGTTGCCGGCAATTTGCCGTGTTGTGTTCAGTCCTCTCGGGCCTCTCTTGGCATGCGGAAACCGGGCAGATCATTGTCTTCACGTTTGAATCTGGAGTCTAACCTCTGAGTTATAGTGTTCAACGAGCTCAAATTTGCCTTTGCTGCACTTCCTGAAGTGTTTATTAATCTGCTCCAGAGTGTCGTCTCCCTCCGGTGCATAGAGAAGGTCCTTGCCCTATCTTGTCGGCATCTCGTGTGTTCATGATTGTCTCCGCAGTATTTATATACACCGGAAGTCAACCCCGTTCCTCCGATAGCGAAACAGTCGCTGGATATAGCATTCCAATCCTGCACTGTGACTTGGACGCAAGATAGATCCCCATCCAGCACTGTAAGGGTTGTATTCACCCATTTACCGGGTCAATTTCCCCATCCACCCGTAAAACGGGTTGAAACCTGGCGAGGGACTTTCAGGTTAGTTTCAACCATTTTGAACGGGTGATTCGGTCTCACCCGTTTATCCCGTATTTTTCACCTGTCCCCACTTGAGCAGGTATGTCACACGCTCTCCGGGTTGCTCTAACCCGTAAATATAACCCGTAAAATCGGGTGAAAGTACCCCAGTTTCTGGTTGAACTCTCTTCGGCACTAGGAATATCGGTGACCACTCGTTGGATCTTGAGGCAAATAATGTTTGCACTTGTCATACTGGATGTAAAAATCTGTACCCCATGCCTACATATATGGATTATACATTGGGGCACCCAAATGAACTACACATATAGCTAGGAAGGCAGCATGCAACTTAAATGTTGCCATGTTTCAGACACCCAAAAAATGGGTTGTCGACAAAGAAGCTTGTTCAAGTTCATCATCTATTCGGCCCTTTTGTGCTGGCCCCACGAGTTTATATCCAGCCTTATTCCAAAGCGTATGTGTGGTATCAGGAAGCACAGCACACTGTATTTCTGCACTGATAACCGACACAAGTTCACAATGAGACCAATTTTCAGGCATTCCGATAGTATGAGCGGGTTTCGTTCCCTGTTGTAGGAGGCAATTGTTGCACCGGAGAATTTTTGATAGGATTGATTCACGCTCCTACGTGAACCATGTACTAGTACATGAGCCACATTCGAATTCACTGCAATTAATTTTCCATTCCTGTTCGAAGTTCCAGATATGACAGACTCTATTCTCATTTGAAGCCGAGTGCCCCAATGGTAATTCTCACCCGCTGTGTACCAAATAATTCCGCCTGCACGGTACGTCGAGTGTGTGTTCTGAGTCGACGATAAGATGCGATCCGCTCGTTCTGGATTTATGGACCATCTTTGGCCTATTTGTGCGAGACTCAAGCATTCAGTTTCAGCGGCAGTCCCAAAAGGACAGATAACGGGTGGAAGCATGTATTCCTGACTCAGAATTGGAACCATGAGACCAGTTGGGCATTCCGATAGTACCAGTTGGTTTCATGATCATTTCTGGGCCTGTACATGATTCAGCGGAGAATTAATTGCTGTTAGAGGAATTTCCAATGTGATTCATTCACACTTGTGCCAAGTTCACATTGACCACAAGATATTTCGCTAGACATTCACTCCAATTATACAAACATGGTACAGTCATTCCACGGTCCTTGCACGAGGTTTCAGAAAATCCGATTTTCTGACATATTACTAAGCCTACCGGCTGAAACAAAATATGTAGGAGGACTGTACAGGCAGCCAAATCATGGTACTGCAAAAAGATTTGGGAGGGAGTGCCGTCTTTGGCTCATTTACAGGATTTTTCCGGCATCATCGGTCCTTGCATTTTTGCACAAACAGTGTCGTGATATGATCTTTCCACGAGAATTTGATATTTTCTAGCATTTCTCGCCTGGCTGCATATTCCTACATGTCCAGCTCACGGTGGAGCATGCCATGTCACTCAAATGTCGCCCGTTGGGCCTGAATTTCGGCTTTCGCCAGTTCAAGCTGTTAACACCCCATCAATGGTTTCTTCACCTCTTCTGTTGTTGTATGTGCATCCATGGCCTAATCTTGCCTTTGAACTGCCACTTTGACAATGGTAGAGTGCATGAACCATGTTTCTCTTGTAAAAGAATCAACATCATGTGGATGTGGTCTCTTTATCTGCTTGTTCCAAGCTGCCTTACTGCTCATTTCCCTCAAAAATTTTGTACTGGACACTTGAGATGTAGTACATGCTCCTCCGAATTTTTCTTTGCAAAAATAGATCCAATTAACTGGACGTGGTTGCATACATTGCAAATCAGCCTGATCACGTGCTTGTTCCACAGTTTTGGGGTAACATTTGACATCCCACAAAAATCCATGAGATGTGTGGGCATGATATAAAGAGATTCACAAAAGAATACTATGCAAAAATCTGCTCTCCAGGCCCAGAAAAAAAAAATATACAAGGACCGTGGAATGACTGTACTAAAAGCCACTCTCAAGGTACATTCCTTCCTTCCTAATTCGAAGCTGAGTGCCCCAATTGTGTACAGAATATTATAATCTCTTCAAGGAATGTCAGTCTGAACTTACTCACCGATGAAGTAAATCGATTTCAATCAAGTATGTTCGTTCATGCCCATTTGAATGAAGGGGGGTACTTAAATATTACCAATATATACTTAAGTATGGCCCAACAGTTGGGGCCCAAAATCAGATTTTTCCACCTACTATAGCATGTGCAAACATTGTTTGCCTCAAGTTGCAAATTTCGGTCGCTGATATTCCTAGGTAGCTGCGGGGGGGTTCTGTGGTCAGATGCGCGTGCAGGGAGACGAAGCGGCGCGGCCGATCCCAACTCGAGACGGGCGATGGTCCGCTGCATATCTTCGATCGCCTTTGTCATCTCCTTCTGCTCGAGGCGAACTTTCGCATCTATCTTCGCCTGCTTTTCAGCCTGGAACCGAATCTCCGCACTAAGCTTGTTCCGATCGCTCATAATTTCGTCGAAGCGAGTAGCGAGCGCTTGACTCAAGACAGTTATGTTGAGGCCACCTGCGGGGGGCGCACGGTCCTCGAGCGCCAAGACCCGTTCGAACAAAGCTTCGTCACCTCCATCTCTTTCAGTAGCCCTGCGCACGAATCCCTCGAGGTCGTAAACACGGTCGAAAAGATTCTGCAGGTCCTCGGCTACAGAAGGCTCTGGTTCCAACTCTCCAGTCTCGGAGGGTGGAGTCGGGGGCATGGAGGTAGAGTTGATCGAGTGCGCAGGTATTTGACTGCCAAGTGAATGCTGCGAGCCCAGACGGAGCTCGATGGTAAGATTGCCAAGGTCGAGACTGAGTTTCTCGATCCGTGCCTGGGATTGGCGCGTAACATCCGCAAGAATCTCGATATTTTTGGTGGCGCATTTCGCCATGGGTGCAGCGGTCTCGTTTTTAGGCGTATCGACTTGGTATCGACCATGCCAAACAGCGCGAAAGTGGAGATCACAGGTGCGGAAGTGGACACCACAGGTGCGGAAGGGGGGGTAGCGGCTGCCGCGGCGCGCTGTCCATCACTATTTATCTTGGGCTGAGTTCTGCGGGAAGACTGGTGGCTGTACTGTCTGGGTGTGTTTCTTCTCGCACTCCAAAGTGCACGGCCACCCGACTTTCTCCAGAGTGTACACCCACCAGTCTGCCCGCAGAACTCAGCCCAAGATAAATAGGTCTCATCTGTGTAAAGTCGCACTCGCTGTGATCCTTAGTTTATGCAGCTTTTTTTACTGGTCCTCGTCGCCCCTATCGCCGGGGTGTCAATGCGTAGTCAAAAGAAAGGGATAGGACCGTTCTCTTGTTTTTCACGATGTACTCAATGGATAGGAAGCAGACTTCTAGTGGGAGAAGAAAAAATGTCGGCTCTTCTCTCAGTCTTCAGAGCTAGACCTCGAAAAGAAAAGGAAACAGGCTAGCCGCAATTGAATATTGTGGGAGACAAAAATAATTTGCGAGGGAATAGACGAAGTGTAACGCTGGAGTCGCAGCGTAAAACCACACTTCCATCCCTCAGCCCTTGATGACCTGTTCATCATTTACAAGTCGCTTAGATCATTGCATAATTCATCGGAGGGACTCTGGTATTTTTAAACTTTGCACGCAGTGATCTATAAATGTGCTGCTGACATACCCGGGGCTGGACTCAATATACCTGGGTCTGTATCGAGTACGATCTCCGCCACGCTTACTGCTATGACCGACGCAGTAATTAACTGGTGAAGGTTCCTTTTTGTATTATTCCCAAGGCGTCGGGTATGTATATATCTGTCATAATCCACAAACTAAAAAACTCCCTGACTGCGAGTCCAGCACAGCTCGACCCTCAAAATAATCCGAGCGTGAGTCAGAGCCCTGGTATTTGGTGTGCAAAAGCTTGAACTGTGTGATCTGCCGTGCTGAGCGCGGCGGGGATCGTACTCGATACAAACCCAGGTATATTGAGTCCGGCCCCGGGTATGTCAGCAGCACATTTATAGATCACTGCGTGTAAAGTTCAAAAATACCAGAGTCCCTCGGATGAGATCGGTATGCAATGATCTAAGGGAATTGTGAATGATGAACAGGTCATCAAGGGTTGAAGAATGGAAGGACTCATGCAAGCTGTTTTACGGCCAGCCCCCAGAGCCGTCTCATAGTTCATAAACTTATTTGGGACTAACCAATAGCCAACACAAAGTTGTGGTAGTGGATGTCGTTGACAAAGCACTGGTACTGCGCGCACCAGAAGCATGGTACTGACGTAGTTCTGGACCTGAGTCAGACCTCAATTAATTCCAACGATAAATGCAAAATCCAATGGGTAGGGCATAAATAAAATAACTCACGCTCGGATATTTGGCGGACTGTCGAATAGCTCGGTCAAGCGGAACTGGCGCAGGAGCCGTAGAGTCATGCCGACTTTTGCCGCAGCTTGGATTTTTTTTTTGGTCAAATATCCCACAAATGACCGCCATAAAGAGCTTGGTCTCCGAGCCCAGGGCTTTCCCTCTTCTCTGCGTGATGCCAGATATTGTTGGTTGCAGTTGCCTGCACATGGTGCGCACAGCGAATCATCGTTGTTAAATGAGCGGATGAAATACGAAGTATAAGCTACATTCTGTGGTATACGCGATCAAAGCGGCTCTAAATCGATCATCTTCATTCCAAACAAAAATACGTAGTAAGCACAATCATTCGGGCACATAAAGGCAATCGTGGAGGCGGGGACTGCATCCGCACCTTTGCCGAGCCAAACTTAGGTACGCGTTTTTTACGCGGCCTGAGCTCATGACCGTGTCGTGCGTGTAGTCCGGTTTTAATGCGCGAGATGGCCGCATAAACTGTATTCCATACACAAATAGGCTATCAATTCATCGCCTTTGGCCTATAAAAGTTGCCTGAATCCTAACCCAATCCTCAGTACTCGAGCCCAAGAGACTACAAATACAATGCAGTTCCCATCCTTCTACACCCTCGTCGCCCTCTTCGCTGTCCTTGCTGTCAGCGCACAAGCCAACATCAGGCCCCGACAGGCTTGCTGCCATTGCATTACCCTGGGAGATGGTACCGTTGAATGCGGCGGTGTCTGTTGCGATTGAGCAAATCGCTCGCTACGGTTTCCGTTCGTCTTCTTTGAAAGCTCTATCTTCTGACGGCACGCATAGTTTGAGGAACGCAGCTAGAAAACAAACAATTAAAATTTGAAACACGGCGTGCGGAGTGTGGAGGAAGCAAAAGAGGGCGGAAAATGCGCAGAAAATTCATAATGCTGTACAACTGAACCTGAATATCGAGGAATGTTTTTTACTGAAGCAGAAAAAAAAATCAAGAAGCGAATGGGTGACTTCCCATAAGATTTAAATATTCTGGCGCAATTTCTCGGGGTGCCAATGACGGGATTGATGGACAGGATAATCATGTCTATTCATACTACATGTGTTTCCCGCAAGCAAAATAATATATTTAGTAGGCTATATGGAGGAAAATCCCTCCCTTCAGTAGGCAATTGACTGCGAGGTTTTTTTCATACAATAATGCGAGGAGAGCTGCAGGACAGGTAAGACCGGTAAGGCGCTCTGCCTGCAGGCTTCTCGCAGGAATCCAATGCAAAAATATTCATTTGAGGTGCTTTAAAGAGTGTGAATATAGGCGGAGGACGGTTGCCTATGTAGTCGAGCTTGATATATTGAACCAGATATCCATTTGAGGCAGTTGAGCGCTGAGTGGGGGCGTTGGTGAGTTTGTGACGGGCCCCGGGAGTGATCATCCATCAGTTCGTCCCAAACAGATAATCTCCACCGCAAATAATCTATTCGGGGGGTAGGACCCCTCGTCTAGATTTGAGGATATTCGAGTGATGGTAGAATATATTTGGCCCCTTTGAGGTGATGGGGTCCTGACAGGTGCCTCGGCATCACGGCGGAAAGTGCGAAAATAATCCCCCAGAATAAAAAAAGCTTATGGGAAGTCACCCAATTAAGATCAACCCAGAGGATCCGGTAGACTTTCTGACCTTAACGAAAAATTTCTTTTTCGGATGTGACACCCGTGGGCATCCATTTTGTTTTGCCTTGAACTCTCCATATTCTTCAAGTCTTTTGTGGCTCCGGGGTAACTTTCAGTCCGTTGTAGCCTTCTTCCGGGGGCCTTCGAGATTGCCAGCTTCCTGGCCGTACCGCCGGGGACCGCTTTGTTGCGCGTCAGCCTTTCTTATTCTATATATACGGCTCATTACGAGTACTTATGTAATATGTACCGTCCCTTTCAAACTCCAGGGACGTCTAAAATCATTTGAGACGAAAAACGTGGAGGGACTTTTTAGAGGCTGTGCCTAATGAAAATTTCTCCTCCCATTAGGACAATTCTATTGTAATTTGGGGCTGTACAATTGCACCTGTTTACATACTCGGGGGAACAGGAGGTGCTCAGGAGTCAGGCTTAAGGGAATTTTTTTTTTTGATGACATCGGATGAATCCGTCTGCATTTCGGCCCCATCGGCAACTTCCGCACTGGCTGCGAGGAGTCAACCGAAGGTTGACGACGCGTAGCGCGGCATGAAAATACAAACCAAAAATATTCATCGGTGATTTCCGTTCAGCGGCTTCCGTTTGTCTGTTCTGTCAACATGTACAATTCCTGTCTGTATTTCAAGTGACCTTTGAGAGGTATATTTATTTTATATTGGATTTGTCACAGTGACTCCCACATCTTGCATCTTCCTACTCACTGTTGATATAGAAAATAGGGGAGTTCATGCTAGGCATTATTTTGTCATTTGTGAATAAAAATAATTGAGTGATGGGATCATTATTTTCACAAAAAATGTTTATTCCACAAAACAAGATTCAATCTCGTTTGTGGAATAAACATTTTTTGTGGAATATATATACCTGCTTGAGTAAGTAAGCCAGCCATGCTCATCATCCCACCTCTCCCACCCATCATCGCGCCTATCATCGCGCCTCATCCCGCCCATCATCTCGCCCATCATTCCGCCTCCCCTGCCCATCATCTCGCCCATCATCCCGCCTCTCCCGTTCATCATCCTGCCTCATCCCACCCATCATCTCGCCCATCATTCCGCCTCATCTCACCCATCATCCCACCTCTCCCGCTCATCGCCTGCAACAGTACCGGCCTCCCATCAAAAAATAGAAATAATACTCCCTGAACCAAATTATTTGTTTAGCTGATATAGGGTCTGTCAGATGACTAGATGGCGAAAATAAAGTGTTTGTGAGGTGAATTAGTGCTATAAAAATATATCCTGAGACTCAAACGGGGTGATCACGCATTTATTCCACAAATGACGATTTTATTTGTCCCATCAAATGTATATATTTATTCACAAACGCAAAAATCGGCCCTACCGTGAACTCCCCTAATGAATAGTTCCATTCTTTTACTTTTTTTTAGATATTAACAACTGTTGCCATGAAAGCAGGAAAAAATTATTAAAAAAATTCAAGTACAAGTTACCTGCCGGGCAAAGTCGCGGCCCTTTACCCCAAGTACATTGGGGTACCCAAATGAAGTACGCATACAAGCAGGCGATAACTTCTCGCAGTATTTAACACCAGTGCAAAGGTTCTACAATAGATTTATTTCCGGGACTACTGTCTCTCAGTGCGGGGCCCTCTGCTTCCTCATATCTTGGAAAAGGTTTTTAGTTTTGTCTCAGCGGTAAAACCTCGGTCGAATCTCACGCCGTCAACGCGGAAGCCGACGTCTGGACATAAAGTTTTATCTTCTTGTGGCCGCCCTCGCTCCGACCAGGCTCCCACCACCCCCACCTAGCTTCAACAGGAACACTATGGCGCATTGTAGAGCCCATCGTCAAGTCCCGCTGGAGGTCCTTGGGCTGGGGTTCTCGCGGACTGGGACTTAATGTGAGTCGTATTCAGTACATTTGCCATCTCATTCTTATTCCTCTCACAGCCCTGTGCAATGCGTTAGAGATGCTTGGATACAATGTCACCAACCACGGCTCCAGAGTCGGACCGAATCCAACCGACAGGGCATGTGGACAGAAGCGATAAATGCCAAGTTCTACGGCAAGGGTAACCCTTATGGGCGCGTGGAGTGGGATCAGCTTCTTGGGCATTGTATGGTGCGCTAGCCTCCGATCTGTTTCCCGTGCTCGTTTCGATTCACACTATGCAGGCTGTAACGGATGTCCCACATATCCTCTTCGCCGAGGACCTCATTGCCGCATATCCCGAGGCCAAAGTCATCCTCACCACGCGCGACCCTGAAGAATGGTGGAAATCCTACTCCTCTACCATTGCCCTGCACCTGCGTGGCTCAATCGGCCTTGAACGCACCCCAGAATGGCTGGAGCCGCGCCAGCTGAGGAATAAGCGTGTATTCTAGCGCCTCGTCTTCCGAACTCTTTTCGGGCTGAAGGAAACCGAGTGGGAGGCGACACCGGAGATCGCCAAGGAATGCTTCATTGTGCATTATGAACAGGTTCGCCGCTTAGTGCCGAAAGACAGGCTGCTAGAGCACCGTGTCGGCGAGGGCTGGGAACATCTGTGCACGTTTCTGGGCAAGCCTGTACCCGAGGCGCCATTTCCGAAGGTCAACGACGCCGGAGAGTATGTCTCCCATATCGGGAAGGGCAATAGGGAACTCTTGTGTTGGAAAATTTTGCGGTGTTTTCTATTTGGCGCGGCTGTTTTGGTAGGCATGTACGGAATCTCCCTCGCAAACACCCGCCAAAGCGTGATACTACCAGAACGTCGATCCTGACACCGCTGCGGACGGTCTCGCCGGTGAGTTTGCTCTTTGAGAAATCCCACTCTACGCCTACTGTTAATTGAATTGCTAGTTCCGATCTTTTTTCAAACTAGTCACCATATTCCACCAATCATGCCCCCCCATATTCCCCCTACAGATCACCATATTCCACCAAAAGGTCACCGTATTCCACCAAACCAGAAAATCGCCCACATTTCTTATTTTCGCCCGCCGCCGCAGGCCGCTGAATTTCAGAGATAACCTGCAAAGCACTATTTCTTCCGCTTTTGGTTGTTTTCTTAATCTGGAGCGCGCATCCCTGTTGCTTGTTTCTCCTTGACGCGATTTGCGATATCGGCGGGATTTCTATTTACCCCCAGGTACCTGGCGCCGACAAGGGAACTAGTTACCGTATACGACGGCAGTGCATCCGGACCTATGAATAACTCCCTACCTACCTGCGATTCATTTTCTCAGAATAGCACTCTTATAATTGGCTCACGTAGGACGTAAATAGAAATCCCACAAGCATGCGACCTGGTTCTGGCAATTTCAATAACTGTGGTTTCTGGCGCCGGGTCTGCTCCATATCGAACTCCATGTTATTCAGCGTGTTCTACCAATATGCTTATTGTGCCTCAGGTTACCATGGGATCATCTCTATGTACTCTCTAGTGTGAACTGCATTCACGGGTGCTAATGGCACTGGTCACAAAAATAATCATTGGATGATGTCGTGAGGCTCAGTCGAAGATGATCAAGAAGCTCAACCGGCAAGATTGAGGAGCATCAGCGGATGACCGCACGGCCCTGCTGTACACTTCTACTTTTGCTTGCTGTCCCTAAATTTGGGGTGAAATATGAGTACCACTGTTTGTAATGACAGAATGGATACTCACCAAAATAAAGTTGTATTCTCAAGCGAGGGCTTATATTCGGTGCAGAAACATCATCAAAACCTGTGTGTGATATCATTGTCCAGCTTTGGTACAGTAGGATACCGTCACTCTATTCCGGTCATTGCCGCCCCAGTTTTCCCCTTCCACGTCGACACGATTGGCCGATGTTTTTGGTCTATGCAGTCACAAAAGGAAATATGAATATTTAGCTACACTGGTTCTATCCCTGTGAGTAACTGTGGAGCTTCTTGAATTAGCAGGCATCATATCAGCAGAGCAACCGTAGTCATAATTCGATTCTGCAGCTGTGATATTCACTCGGTCGTCCATCGCAACTGTGGTTTCGCATCTTTCGAGGGGATTTCCCACATTCGATCCAGCTCTGTGCGTCGAGCAGCATCTTCGGACCCGAGACTGTATATAAAGCACCGGTGGATTGTGCCCATGATTATTTTCTGCATCATGCCCTCTAAAGCTCGCATCCAGGATGTGCTCCAGTTTGTCACCGACACAGTGACGACTGTACGAAACATTTCGGTAGCTGCCACGGTCCCCTTCCTGGGTGTGGCTGCAGCACTGGCACTCTCAATTGTGGAAGTCATCAAGGCCAGTTAAACTCCAACCATTGACCAGCATTGTTCACCATATCTCTCCAGACTCTGAAATCCAGCCAGGACGAAGCCATAGAAATCATGGAACAAATCCATGAGATTTTGGCGGCTGTGATTGTGGTGTATGAGACCACAAAAATCAACGGAGTTCTTCCTCCTGTGATTCTGTCGGAGCTTGCCAAGTTTGTCGAGTAGGTTGCAGTCGGCTCCTATTTCCGCCACAACTCCAGCAATAAATTCTAGGACCCTTCGTAAAATACACGTCCATTTCAAGGCCAAACAAGAAAAAGGAAGACTCAAGCGCTTGCTCAATTTGACTGAAAATGGAAATGAAGTCAAGGCTTGCAAAGCTGAGTTGGAACAGACATTGGACACATTTCACGTGAGCATAAATTAAATAGTTCTGAAGGAAAAAAAAAAAACTGACGCTCTTTAGTTACAAACCCGCATGTCAGCCGCATCTGCAATTTTTCGAATGAAAAAGGATATCAGGCAGATGCACCGGGAATTGATGGACTTCATTGCCGCCCACCCAAATATTGCACACTCTGACTCTTCATCGGAGGTAACTGTAATGGATACTCGTGTGCAGCCCACCTCAATAACCATTTCTGTTTTACAGGTGTCTGGGACACTTTCAGGAACCACGGGCAGGTACATACACAGCATTGCAGAACCATGAATCGGTGGCTCACAAATCTATAGTTCACTGTCGATCTCGATGCTACCACCGGCCCCACACATATTTCATGGCCGCGAGTCTGAACTGAGTGAAGTGGTTGACCTCCTCAAAGCAGATTCCCCCCGGATTGCGATCCTCGGCCCAGGGGGGATGGGGAAGACTAGTTTGACCCAGGCAGCACTCCATCATGTGGATGTTGCTACAAAATATTCTGAGCGATACTTTGTTCCCTGCCACTCCAGTATCACGCACACCGACCTTGTTGCTGCCATCTCCGCTCACATTGGATTTGAGAGTGCCCAGAGCTCTCAGATGATCTTGCAGTACTTTTCATCCACTCAACCATCACTTCTGATATTGGATAATTTTGAAACCACCTGGGAACCAATATCCACTCACTCAAAGGTTGAGGAGCTGCTTTCCCTCCTTGCAGGAGTGCCTCAGCTGGCACTGATGGTGAGTTAGTTGTCCGGGACTATATCGGATCAATGTTTATGTCTTATTTCCAGATTACCATGCGTGGAGCTGAACGTCCTGGGAATATCGGATGGACCCGCCCTTTTCCGCGCCCATTAATCCCGCTTTCGGATGCTGCAGCTCATCAAATACTTGTGGATATTGCTGAAGACTATCATGAGTCAGAAAAGTCCAGCAGCTGCTGGATCTTACCGACAATCTCCCATTGGCCGTGACTCTCATGGCCACGGTTATAGGATATGAAGGCTGTGATAGACTCACGCTGGAAAGAGGAGAACACCCATTTACTTTCCGATGGCTGTGACCAGCGCTCAAGTCTGGATATCTCGATAATGCTGTCATACTCCGGCCTCCGAATGATGCATGGAGCACAGCAGCTCCTGAGTCTCCTTTCAATATTGCCAGATGGTCTTTCAGATGCAGATCTCATCCAAAGTGGACTTCCCATCGAAAATGTCCTTGCATGCAAGTCAACCCTCATCCAAGTGTCTTTGGCACATGTCGACAACAACCAGTGCCTCAAATCTCTAGTTCCAGTTCGGGAATATATCCAGAGGGTACATCCCCCATCACTGAACTTGAAGATTCCCCTGCGCCAACACCTCCATGCAATTCTTTGTGTCAGGAGGAATCTCTGGGTTTCACCAGATAATCTTGCTCAAGTCATGAAAATGGCTGGGAATTTTCACAGTCTCTTTTCTGATGCAATTCGGGATGATTCCCCAACCCAGTGGGAGGCAACACTTGAAAGTGTCATATATTTTAACCGCTGCATGTACTTTGCACAGAGGCGTGGCTCTGTCCTCATGGTAGAGCTTTGGCCACAAGTTGTGCAGCATCCAAGAACAGCAAATTATGGCCAATATTTCGGTGAATTGCTGAAATTGGCCAGTATCATGTCTGTACCCATCGATGTCGAGGCATGCATTGAGTTGGGAAACCACAATTTCGATGGAGAGCAGCCTCCTGAGTCACAGTGTGAGTCATTCTCTTCAATGGTTGGCCAAGATAAAGCTAACCATTTCATAGGTCAATGGTATCATAGCCTGGCTTTTTTCTATGCACGTCGGGAGCGTTTTCGAGAAGCACTCCAATAGTCCGAATTAGCCCTTTCCCTCGCAGAGGACGAGACCAGCATCATGCACCCTAGATTGCTTATCATGACAAGCCAGATATTACGCCATACGGGAGTCTATACACGTGCTCTCACCCTTGCTAAAAAGGCCCGGCATATCAGCGAACTCATTGGTGACGAACACATGAGGACAACAGCAATGCAGATCGAATCCACTTGTCAAGCAGCTGTTGGCAATCTACTACATGCTGAGAAACTGTGCAGAGAGGCTCCGGAGCAACATTACATTGAAGAACAATTGTCAGACATCCTTGTTGACAAGACAGAATACCAGGAGGCCCGAGTATTGCTGTTTGAAGATTTTGGACTATCAGTCTTCACGCAAACCTCCCATCTCAGACACAGAGGTGTGCCATATCATCCTTGCAATTATTGCCATTGAGATGGGGGCTGATGTAGGAGTCATCAGCCATCACTGGATGCCGTTCGAATGCAGTGCACCACCTTCGTGGTATACCCGCGAGGTATTCTGCGGTGTGATTCACTTACTGCCACTATACATCTGCGGCAAGGGAACATCCGACTGGCTCGACAGATCCTGAAAGAAATGTCTTGCTTCAGCTCAAAAAGCAGTAGATGCAGAGATTGCCGCACATTGCCTGTTACTCCTGGCTGATGTTCAGCATGGCCTGTCCAGCCACCGGGAAACAGAGAGATGGGCAGTGATATCTCTTGCATTTGGGAATCACCACAAAGACCAGGGTTGCCACCACCAAGCCCTGCGTTGCATTGGGGACCTCTTGGTGATTGACGGGGACAATGACACTGCACTCAGTCTGTTCATAGCTGCATTGGATGTTCATGGACATTCACCGCGCCAGAGCCGACTGCATGGTCCGCATGGCTGCAATATTTGAACAGCGGGGAGAGATCAGAAAAACTGTCAGCCTATTACAGAGGGCACGCCCACTCTATGAACGGTCCTCCCAGGAAAAGAGATCATCAAAATCGATACAAAGCTTCGCCGCGTGGCAGCAGTTCCGGAGGACGACGACAACCCACTTCAGCAACTTGCATAGGTGAATAACAGAGCTCAATGAAGATTCCACTGATGCCAAACGAAGTCGTGACATGGGGGGTGAAGAGAAAGATTGACGCATGAATTCCATTCATGCGACGCGAAAAGAATCTTGAGTATGTGGCCGCAGAGATTAGTAGTGTGATGGAAAATATTTGTTCTTCTCATTGGTTCAAAATACACGAAATGTTGAACCCTACTTTCACTTTGTACTACTGAAATCAATTGATTGTTTTTAGATATTTGCTCGATGACCCACCCTCGCGACTCAACTTGAGATGAGTGCATCAATATTTTTTCGATGCTTCCCATCGTGCACGGCGCGCGTGGATACTCGACTGGGCCTGAGCATCTTCCCACAAGCAAACGACGCATACCCACACTGCGTATCAACACACAAAATCTCTGGAATTCAGCAGGTATCTCGCTTTAGAACTGTGGATATGAGACCGCAGTTAGCATCGCGGATGTCGGGGGGGGGGGGGGGGGGGAGGGCTAGGGGTGGAAAAGAAAAAAGTGAAGGCACGCACGGAATGAGGAGCTCACATAAAATCATAAGAAACTTGCTCCATATGACACATACAATATTTGGCAAGTGTATGCAGAAAGAGAAATAAGAACGAGGAAGTAGAAAGCGACGCCCAAAAAAAACACACAAAGCATCAATTGGGAATTGCAAGAAGTATAGATAGCCGCGTCGAGGCGGGGCCGACGCATTCAATACATTGTGGCCCTCGAAAAGAATAGATGATAAATTAAAGAGGTCCCTGCCGGCATCAGATCGGTCTGACACACTTGGATCCGAAGAAAGAAGAAAGAAAAAAGCGATGAAAACGAACGAGAATTGGGACTGAACTGAAATCGAAATAAAATAAATAAAAACTGGACAAGGAAATTGGGATGGGATGGTGAGGGGAGATTTAGGAGGAGCGAACACGGTGCTAAATAAGGTGACAGCACTAGGGAGGAAGGTGGTGCGGGGGGTTGGGAGTATGCACTTGGTAGATCTTGATAGCGCTCATTGATGAATATAGGGGAGGTGAACAAGAGAGGGAGCCGAGACGTGATGGGTGGTATGGATGACTGGAAGAAATGGAAGCCGAGCCCAAGAATAAATAATGGAACTGTTGCGTGCATGGGTCCATACCCGTGGGGTATGCACGCCGACGGCAAATACGCAGCATCCCAGAGGGGAGCGCACCAGCCGCATCCATTGTCAAGGGAGGTACGTAACGGAGACTAAAAGGCTGGCTAGGGCCGCGCGCGGAGGCCGACAAGGGGGGCGCGCAGGCACAGAAGCGATGTTGTCGGATGTAAAGTCTGACTAGGCAACTAACAGTGTACTATGTGGAGATCGGGAGGCGGGAGGCCAGCATGTCAAAGATCATCGACGCGTCAATGAGCATTGATATCATCGATGCATCAACAGCATGAGTATTATACTCTGCACAGATACGAGTCGGAATCACCCACGTCACGGCCATGGAGTAGGAATAGGAGGAAGCAAAAACGGGAATGGGGAGTGGACGAATTGGACGCATCGTTCGTCGTCGTAGGCGTAGGGGACTAGACGGACAAGTATCAGAATATATATAAATAGAATCTAAATAAGAGTGGGAAGGGAACGCACATTGTGCGCGCTGGTATTCCTCAGGATGCGACGTTACGGTCCACCGGCGGTATCGTCTCCAGAGAAGTACATTTTTGACAGACCTAAGGGCGTGGGTATGTATCATCAAGCGTTATCAAACAGGAGAATGGAGAGGGAAAAGCGAGGAGAGACCCAACCCAAAAGCTATCCCGTGCCAGAAGTACAAGCGTTCTCTCTGCGCACTGTAGATGATTCAGATCGTCGACTCGTGAGTTGTGAGCCCCGCTCGTCCCTTATTGCGGGAGGAAGCCCTTTAGAATCGGACACCGCAGTGGGTGGCAGCGATTCGGCGGCCGGATGATGCGGATAGCCGAGGAGCGAAGCGGGGAGACCTTGCCGAGAAGTAAGCGCACAGAAGACGGCGTTGTGGTGATGCGTACGATGGGAAAGGCGGTGGGCCACGATGCGCGTGAGGATGTGTGAGCGAGGGGTGAGGTGCGCGGGTGCGCAGGCAATTCGTTCGTGAACGTGTGGGGATGGGTCGGTGGGCCGCGAGGCTGTCGCGCGGGGGGTGGGGTCATGGCGGGTAGGGGTGAGTGATGGGAGCGCGCGGTGTTGAGGGACGCCCCGGGCCTGTGTTGCGCAGGCGAGGCGGGGTAGTATGCCATCCGTGACCGCGTGGCGAGACGGTGCCGACGTGGATGGGGATAGCGATGTGCGCTTTGCGTGGAAGGAATGGACGGCGAGAGTGCCCTGCGAGGGTGCCTGTATATCACGTCTCCGGCGCGGTTGGCATGCGGAGGACGTGGCGTCGCGGTCGGTACGCGGGGCGCAGAAGCGCTGAATCGCGGACAGCGCAGAGGCACGATCTCGTGGCAGGG